>JAFIRS010001077.1:0-445267 GCA_018342105.1 Gonioctena quinquepunctata
CATACAAAACTCAAAATTCGACGAAAACCCCAAACTAAAATAAAGCAAATCTCAAGGTCAAACACACACACATTGCACACCTGCAACCATTCAAGGTCACACGTGACGTCATAGTGGTGGGGGGAGAGCCAGAACCGGCTTAAATCTCCTACTAAGGACCAGAATTAAAGAACTATAAAACATTAAAATCGTTTCTACCTCACCTTTGGTTGGGCAAAACACCCACGTACTGTACTATTATTTTGTATACATGAAGTACTATTTTGTTTCTCTCTTCTTTTTTATCCCTATGAAGAATCAAGCCATCGACAACATACAGTTCAGTTAAATGGAATTCGAATATTCGCACTGTAATACCTGATTAGGAAAACATAATTCAGAAAACAACCTAGTTGTATGCCATTATTTCGGTGATTTTAATCAGAAGAAATCGTCTCAGAACATGCGTCCAAATACCGTGTAATTTTGAAAACTAGGTCCACCATAAAATTGAAATAATCATTAAATTTCAAAGCATAATCAATGTTTTATCACAGAAGAGTTTGGACAGATCAAAATTTAATATGGATTTTCAATCATTGTTTCCGATTCTATTATTCATTTATGATATGATTATTATGTATCCATCTGGTTCGCTTCAGCACATGAGTATGATTTTCATTTTGGTGTTATTGCTATTCTGAATCTGAATAAATAGAAACTATATCGGTACCAGTATTCAAAATGTTTGACCGATCTCAATTGACGTCAGTCGAAAGAGAAGAACACGGGGAACTCGAAAAACTAAAAAAAACTACAATTATAATCCTTTCCAATAGGTTTCAACATCGGGGTAGAATAAGTTTATTTTGTCTTCCATCTTATTTTGTACCAAGTTCTGGAGTAATTCAATATTTTTTATTGAGTTTTCTGGATTGTTTTTTTTATTTTTCGAATTGTAGAAACTCGGCTGTAACCCTAACTAGAAATGAAGTTTGTTCACAGATTACTCTTTCAAGTAATAGGCTTTGTAAGCTTTGTAGCCAATTTTCTTAATATTTCACGGGACACTCCAGGAACTACTTCTCCCTTTCGCGAATATGGATCCTACTTGATTTGTGAAAAATAGAATCCATCGGTCATGGATTCTATGTGACAATTTCTTTCATTTCGCATGAATACATATTCTTGATTACACAAGACATTGTGAATGAATCATAAATTACGATATTTGAAACACAGTGTTCAATAATTTCTAAAAAAAACGTTAAAATCTTTTCGTTAAATAATCCAAAGATATTTTAATATCTGACTTTAAAACAGGCAAATTCATTATCTATGTACCAATATGAATATGGTTTTTTTCTGACGATAATTTTTCAACCACGATACTGAAATATTACCTTGTAACTAACTTCGTATCTCCCACTGAATATTTGGGAGATACAATGGCGAGCCAGTCAGTCAATCTGTAGTATTATTTTTTCCCAAATTTTTTATATAATCGCTGAAAATATTTCCCTGCGTGTTTTATGTTTTTTTTTTGAAAATTCAGAGGAATAAGCAGTGGTACAAATCCTCAACAAAAAATCAGACAATCGAAAAACATCTGTCTATCTTAATTATTATTATTATTTTATTGTACAACGAATTGAACAAATATTAATATTGTATAAAGTTGAAGCATATTTTAGTGACATGGATTAAATTGGTCTTCTAGTCAACCAGATAATAAACTCGCATTGTAATAATCAGAAATTTGAACAAAATATTTCTTGATATGTTTTTGGGGATCTTCACTTTGAAAGATCTACAGTAATCTGTTCTTGAAAGAGAGTTATGTGTGTCAAAGAAAGATAAGCTGTTGTCAAATAGAATCTAATTAACACAAACCAATAAACCTCATGGTGCATGAGCGAAAAAAATAGAAATTTTCTGTTTTTGTGTTCATTCAAACCAACTATTTTGCTGATATTGGTATGAAAATGGAAGAGTGGGAATATTTTCCATTTTCAACAGTCGCCAATTTTATTTATGATCTTCTCAAAATACATTCATCCTCCTCCTTCTCCGGAAGCCACTTTCGCAAAACTCAAGCATGAAATTTGTCCGAAATATTTCGCCTCACTTGAGTGATGGATGAATATTCTTAACACGAAATGAATTTTGAAACAAATTTTTCATTAGAAAATCGAAACGAAGGCATTTTTGCATTGCGTCATCTGTTGTCTTATGAAATTCCAAAGCATCGTAAATTGAAATTACATTATTTTGAAAATATCATATGATTAATGTCAGTTGTAGTTTGATGTTTTTGATTTTTTCGGAAAATACCAAATGAACGGGTTCAAAATCAAGAGGACGAACTTGAAGTATGAACCATCGCTCATTCATTTGTGAATTCAGTTTGTATGCGAGCACCAAATCGGAAGATAATTGATAGATATTTTTTGAGTTTCTTTTGAATGATGAAAACCTTCATGAAGCTCTCAAATAAAAGATATCAGAAATTAATATTCTTACCTGCGTTATTTGTTCATTTATTGAGTAATCTACAGAGCATCCAATAAAATATTACAATTTCAAAAAACTCAATGGCACGTCTGTCGGAAAGGTAGATTTCAGATATATAATGTCAATGACCTAACTTGCATTAAGAGACACGTAACTTTTTTGTTGTAAATGATAAATTGGGCTTTTACATTTACAACATTTTTTTTTCAATTCTTTTCATGTAAGTATTTTTATAATACATTCAACATTAACATTTACATTTCTTGTATAGTGGATCGAGATTAAGGAAGGACAAATATATTACCATTATTGAAATATGTACTGCAGTTTAGACTATTTGTGACAACAAGTGGGGATCATCTACTTTATTTTGCAATAACCTATATAAAAACAATACAACAGCCCTAAATTCTAGAGTTGTGAATTCTAATTTTCGACGCATTGTACAATTCGGCTTTCGCCTCGTTGGACAATTTTGCGTCCCGTGCTTAAAACACACTCTTTTCGCAACTTGTTACATAAATAGCTATTATATATTTTTGCAGTATAATCACATCTTGATTTCTGGTTCTCTCCAATAACTTAAAATCGCCCGCGATTAGTGCATATTACGATTCCTTAGTAACCTCTGGCAAAACGTGCATCAGTAATAGAAAGGATAGTGGCTCAAAATTGGATCTTTGGGGTACACCGGATCAGATTCCCCTCCTTTATTAACTACATAATGTTTTCTTTCTGTTAGGTGCGATGCTGATAACTTCTGAAATCCCAAAAGTGTATAATTTTTTCGTTGTTTCGTTTCTCTTAGAATATCTTCATCGCTCGCAGATATAAGATAACCTGAGTTGTATTTAACTTTATCGTCTGAATACATACCTTTTGACGTAGAACAATGAAAAAAAAAGGTATTGAATGATATCACCGATACTACTTTTCAAAATTAAAGATATTGTGATTGCCCTATAGACGCGGGGGACACATCAACTTGAAAATTTCAAATAATATGGGGTATCAAGTGGCACATCGTTGAAAATATAATTCAATTATCTTTTTAACCATCTTATTTATTTTGAATTTAGTTCAAACGTTTCTGAATGGTAACACATTACAATTGCTCGAAAGATGGCGGGGGTACATCAACTTAAAAATTTCAAATTGCATAGGAGGTAAAGTCAATTCCCTTTCCAACCATCAGTTTTTTTTCACAATATGCATTTAAAATTTTGTTATACTTCGCATTTCAAATGCATATTGTAAAAAAACGTATTAACGAAATTGAAAAAAAATATATTCTTGTAAAAAGAATCGAGTTATCTTGCCAACGATGTGCCACTTGACTCCCATGCTATTTGCAATTTTTAAGTTGATGTGCCCCCCCGCGCCATCTATCAAGCAATCACAATGTCTTCCATTTAAAAAAGTAGTATCGGTGATATGATTCAATAAATTTTTTTTCATTGTTCTACGTCGAACCGTTCAAAAGTTAACAGGTAGGGGGGGGTCTATTAAAAGCCGCACTGTATACATGCCTTCTCAAAAGTCTCCTCCCCCCCCCTCTTATTTTTGGAACGATTATACATAAACAAGTGAAATTTGGAAACTGAATATTAAAGGTTGTAAACTTCCCTACTAGTGATGATAGATGACGAAATCGTCAAAGATGACGTCACAAGGCCATTGTGACCAATACAAATGGAATTACGGCAAGCGACACCCTTTCAAAAGGTATCGAAAACCTATTCAATGATACTAATTTTGTTTGTGTTTATGGCAGTTTTGGCAACTCGCTTTCAAAAAACGCAAAGCTGTGATGAATTAAATCAGTTAATACTAAAATTCCAAATTCAAGCTCCGCCTCTGGATAGTTGTCAAATAAGCTGACGTTTTTGTTAGACTCCCTAATTCGACGTTTTTGTAATTGTCCAAGTTTTTGTACATTTAATAAGTTGTGTATTGTTGATCGAACGTTTAACTGTTATAGCAGCTTTTGGTACTTTTAATATTTTTGTACATTTCAATAATTTGTTGAACTGTGAACCGAACGTTTAAGTGATTCAAGAAGCGAAATGGTACGTGCTTTAGGTGATAAAGTAGCAGCGATCCTAATTCTTGGTGAAACTGGACAACATATTCATGCAGCAGAACTCATTTTTAATGAGTGGTTTCCCGATCGCCCCGTTTCGAGGACTTACTTAAGGGAGCTTCTTCGTAAGTTTGAAACAACGAGTAGTATTAATGATGCGAAACGATCTGGCAGACCACAAATTTCTGATGAGAAAAAAATTGATATATTGGCAGAAGTAATAGTTAATCCTACTTCTTCAACAACTCACGTTGCATCTACCTGTGAAGTCAGTCGAAGTACAGTACACAGGGTTTAAAAAAAAAAACAAAGTTCATCCAAACAAATTGAAAATGGTTCATCAACTCTCAAACGAGGACCCAGACCGAAGACTAGAATTTTGTGAAAATATGGAAATTAAAATTAACCAACAGCCAGACTATGTCAAAACAATTTGTTTTAGTGACGAAAGTACTTTCTATCTAAATGTAAATGTAAATACACAGAATGTGAGGTATTGGAGTGACGCAAATCCTCACCTGTTTCGTGAAACACATACCCAATTTCCCCAGAAGGTGAATGTTTGGGCAGGTATCCTGGGACACCACATCGTTGGGCCTCTTTTTTTAAATACTCATTTAACTGGTGAGGTTTATCTGGAGCTGTTGCAAAACGCAATAGAACCGTTAATTCTTGAAATTTTGGAAGATAATCCAGAAGAATTCGACAATTTGGAAATAACATTCCAACAGGATGGTGCTCCTCCACACTATTACGGTGCAGTGAGACGGTATTTGGATGAGGAGTATCGTGGTAGATGGATTGGACGACGAGGTTCAACGGAATGGCCAGCTCTATCACCGGACCTCACACCTTTGGATTTTTTTCTGGGGGGGTACCTCAAATCGAAGGTTTACGCCACTGAACCTGACAATATTGACGTTTCAAAACAACGTTTTGTTGTAGAATGTGAGGCTGTTTCCGCAGACACATTTGCAAAAGTACGAGAAGAGTTTAAAAATAGGATATTACACTGTCAGGAAGTAAATGGAGGTCACTTCGAGCAATTTCTTTAAGTAGATACTGATTCTCAAATCTGTAATTAATATCATACTGAATGGAATTTAAATTTTAATGTTTACTAATGAGCCATTAAAACTGCCATAAACACAAACAAAATTGGTATCATTGAATAGATTTTTTCGATACCTTTAAAAATAGGTGTCGCTTGCCGTAGGGTTCCATTTGAAACACAATGGCCTTGTGACGTCATCTTTGACGATTTCGTCATCTATCATCACTAGTAGGGAAGTTTACAACGTTTAATATTCAGTTTCCAAATTTCACTTGTTTATGTATAATCGTTCCAAAAATAAGAGGGGGGGGGAGGGGACTTTTGAGAAGCACTGTATGATGGAATTAGCTAAAGAATATCTCATATTGATTTATTTTTTGCAAAGTGCTACAATTTTTTTTTATTTTTGATCGTATAGTTTGAGGTTTACACAAAAATTCAAATGCTGTTTGTATTTTCCAAAGAAAATATGTCACATTTTTTCTGACACAAGATTCGTTAGCTTGATTAATTAATAAATTATGAAATCTACTTTTCCGACTGGTTCCACCATCGGGTTTTGCATATCTTGCTATGTTTTCGTCCAGAGATATATAAAATCTGCATAGTACAAAAATTGTTGAAGGTTTTCTATTTTTTCCGAAATTCATCTTTATTTTTCAACCTTTGATATACATCTTTTGATGACCCGCAAGACTTTATAGAAAATATCTTAAACCCTTCCACAACAACAATATCCAAATTATTATTAGCAAAACAACACAAAATCCAGACTGAACATTGGTAACTTTTCAAGTCATACTCATCCGAACGTTTTGCAACATTGACATCAGTTCAAAAAAATTTATCCAAACGAATAAAAATGAACCATTTAAAAAGATATTCGTTAGAAACACTGTGCTTTGTGATTTCAACTAGAAAATACGCACAACGAAAATAATGTAAAATATTCCTGAAAAAAATTAATAAGGTTCGCATTCAACACATCGTCATATATACTCTTGCTCTATGTTCCAACCAGCCACAAATATACGAAAAAATTACCTCAATCTTGTAGCACAATTACCCTTGTGCCTCCTCTTGTTACTGTTGACTCTTCCGAAGAAACTAGCCATCGTCTACACTAATATAAAATACAAAGTCACACTACAACACCTGATCACAAGTTCCAGTTCACCCAGTTCGTATGCCATCAATTCGGCGATTTCTAATTAGAAGAAATCTTCTGAAAACACGCGCACATGCTATCTACTGAACAAGTTATTCAATACACACCAGACCACATGCCATGCCGCTGTAGTACTGCAGTACGGTTATTAGCGTACGGTACCACTATTGCATTATGTCTTCGACTGGATACCAATCCGAGTTCCTGACAGGTACCAACAAGGAAAGTGATGATCTCCTCTCCTAGAAGAAGGGGAGATTCGGTCGGTTTCATGGTTGTTATCCAATTCGTTGTAGTTAAGTGGCTGGAACTATTCATTTGAATCATATAACTATCGATTTTATATTCGAGGATTGCAATTATGGTGGCAACTTGTATTATTGTTAGTTTTTTCTCAGTTAAACATGTGAAAAATATCATTCTGCTTCCCAATTTTTTTATTTACAGGTCGTTCCTTGTTGAGTGGTATGAATCGTTTTTGAAAACGATCTGTTCGAATTCTGAGAACTTACAATCTCACAATAAATACTGAAAAGGGCTAATGAGGACCTGGGCTCCGGCCAAAAATAAACTAGCGAAGCTGAAAGTTTACGTAGATGTCTTCCATACAGTTTTTCCAATTGTTCATCTTCTCAATCATACTATAAATAAATAGTATATTATATACCACGGGACTTAAGTGTCCCGTTAAAGTGGAGTTTGTTCCCGAGGGCTCTGCCCGAGGGAACAATCACTCAAGGGATAAGTCACTTTAGTCGTACAGTTATGTTACAATACAATTTGACAAGTACCAGTTTAATAATTGATTAGCTTGCTTTGAACTGAGAAAGTCACTGAGCTACGATTACTACAAATAAGACAATTCACAAATAAACAAGCTTCCAGTGTCATAAATTTCGTGATCACAATTCTCGAAATGGAAAATTTCGAATCAAGAAAAGCAGCAGGAGAGAGTCTAGAAAGTATTTTTCCAAAAAAAATCAAGGAAAACATATTGTTACGAAACTGGGGTTCAAAAATAGTACGATAAATTCAATCCGTTTCATTACACTTTGAAAAACAACTCAATAGTATACTTCAACAATACAATACTTGTTCACAATTACAATGCTCAGCAATATTCCCAGGACTATCTTCTGACTGATAACCGACTTCTGACTGCGCCTATTGCATATGACCTGCTATACCGGGTGACACAGGATATCGGGCCACCCCTGTAACTTCTGCATTCGTGAACGGATTTCTCTGAAATTTGGTACATTCATATAAGCAACCATTTCGGATTTGATCACATTACAATCCAATATGGCGGACTTTCGGTTTTTCTGGAAATGCCAGTAACTTTGTTTTTTCAACACCCTGTATATTTTCACATATTCAAGTTCAACAGGTCAAAACAAGTCCAAACCTTTTGTCAAATGTCATATTTTTAAAACAATTGAAATTAAAATTGTTTTTTTATTTTACCTCGTGGATGAATGAGATTTGGTCGAAGCTATTCACAATGAGTCGCAAATAACAGAAAGACTTATTTTTTTTCAGAAAAATTATTTTTTGTGTCACTTACTGGTTAATCAATTCAGTCACATCACATTTTGATCAAAAATTCATTTTCTTTAAAATGGAACTCCTATGGGCCACCTACCTGTCTCTCTAGAACATACATTAAGGACATATCATTTTTGTATTTCGGTGCAGTAACAAATTGTATAAATTCAAAAATCTACAACTACCGCATGAGTTTCCTTGCAGTTCGAATAATTTTTCAACTCAGTAAGCTGTGGAAAACAACATTCCTGAATCTCGTCAACTAATTGTGTAAGTTATACTTACTCTTACTCATACCAATATTTAAATTTTTTTACTCAATGTTTAATATTTATATATACCTTCTTGTGCCTACCTTTTTTTATGTATTTATTTTTAGTGTACTGATTTGTTCAGGAATTTATATCATCATTCAATGGTTTGGATAGGATTAGTGTATCTTTCTGTACTGTAGTCTTCTTTTACTCCTTTTCATGTGTATACCAATGACCTTCCTTTTCTTTTTCATTTTATATATACATTGAAAGGATAGATATCTAATTTAAGTTTTATATACATACATATCTCCTCGTACATTCTTTTTATATATACATTTATATGATAGTTATTTAATTTAAGTTTTATATACATACATATCTCGTACACTCTTTTTCAAATACACATACTGTAACTACTTCCATATCGTTTTTCAAATTTTATAATTAGTACTTATATACTAAAATAAGTTTTATACAATGGAATGTTTTCTGCAGACCATTTTAGACACTATAATGTGAGTGAGTCTACCATGATAAAATCAATAATCCACATACAAGTAGTTTCCACTACTTCTGTGGTATTGTTTTTACATGTTTGTTCATTTATGTGTAACTAAATGCCATGTCTATTTTCTGAGACAGAATAAACTTCTTCTTCTTCATAGTGTAGAAACTGCCCATAGACAAGCTCTTCGAGAGCTTTTTTGGGCCAATCTGCTTATTTACCATATGAAAAAAAATCTGTGTACTCTACTATTTCATATATTTGTACTTATGATGGTGAATAAATTTATTATAGATGAAAAAAAAAAATAAGCACGATAATGGTTTTTTTTGAATTCTTCTAGCGTTTTCTCGACTTACATTGCAACATAAGCAAAACGTTCATTTCTGCCTCATCACTTACAATCATCTTCTCCATTGTTGGATTCTTTTCTGTGTGGGTATCGTTCAGCGTATAACTGACAAGCGGCGACACTGTTTTAAAGACATTATCCGTAAATTAATAACATATCAACCTGTTCACTTCTTGTGAACCTATAATTTTGATTTTACATTTCTACTAAACTAATTCTCGGAAGTCAACTAATTATCGAGAGTTGAGATGAAAGATGACAGCGAAACACAATTAGTTGACAAGATTCAGAAATGTTGTTTTCCACAGCTCACTAAGTTGAAAAATTATTCGAACTGCAAGGAAACTCATGAACTAGTTTTAAATTTTTGAATGTATACAATTTGTTACTGCACCGAAATATGGAATGATATGTTATTTTTTACCTTAATGAATGTTCTAGAAAGACAGGTAGGTGGCCCATTGGGGTTTCATTTGAAAAAAAATATTTTTTGATCAAAATGTGATGTGACTGAATTGATTCATCAATAAATGACACAAAAAATAATTTTTCAGAAAAAATTATATTCCTCTGTTATGTGCGACTCATCGTGAATAGCCTTGACCAAATCTCATTTATCCACGAGGTAAAATAAAAAACCATTTTAATTTCAATTGTTTTAAAAAAAATTTGATTTGACGTAGGGTTTGGACTTGTTTTGACCTGTTGAACTTAAATATGTAAAAATATACAGGGTGTTCCATTTGAAAAAACAAAGTTACTGGTATTTCCAGAAAAACCGGAAGTCCGCCATATTGGATTATAATGTGATCAAATCCAAAATGGTTGTTTATATGACTGTACCAAATTTCAGAAATATCCGTTTCCGAATGCAGAAGTTACAGGGGTGGCCCGATATCCTGTGTCACCCGGTATATGGGACGGCCGAAATTTCCAGAGCAGTGTCGATCGGGAATGTTCCATAACGTCATCGCAGTTATCGAACATTTGGAGCATGATGTCATCGGCAACCAGCACAGGGGCGTACCCAGGGTATTCTCGTGATTTCCGTAACAATATGTAACGCAATACCAGACATTTATTAAATAGTGCTGCGAAAGGAAAGTCAACATTTTAGTGAAGATGCATTGCTTGTGTTTTTCACTGAGGAATCCAGGTTTTTTCTGCTTCAACACTTTGGGCCTATTATTCCATGCTGAAAAACCTGCTCAAAATCGGAAATGATATCGATATCAGCAAAAGAACCCGCAAAATCCTTATGGAAAATGGCTCTCGGCTAAATTCGCTGAGACTCTGCGGAAAGATAGTATTCGGTATGCTGATCAAAAGTCTTAATGGGCACAACCCTCCATTTTCAACCCCAGACCCCCTACAGCTCCTCAAAGTACACTTTCCGGTGTGTTAATGCATAACAGTTTCAATTAATTTTCAAAGCGTTTCCTTTCACTGCCCACCCTTTTCTCCAACCGAATCCTACATTCTACCCTCACCACACCTCGCCCTCACCCCCATACCCCCTCCCAACCCTTCATTAACGCCCCATTACACACTTTCAAGGTTAAAGATTCTTCAATTGCTGCAAATCGTGTAGTACCAAATCTTGGTATCGAAATAATAGATGAATAATTAAAATAAGATGCACCTACATGCCGTAGTAGTAGTCAGGGAGGGATGTACTGTAATATATATATATATATATATATATATATATATATATATATAAAACAATTGAAGAATCTTTAACCTTGAAAGTGTGTAATGGGGCGTTAATGAAGGGTTGTTCGGATGTGAGGGCGAGGTGTGGTGAGGGTAGAATGTAGGATTCGGTTAGAGAAAGGGGTGGGCAGTGAAAGGAAATGCTTTGAAGATGAATTGAAACTGTTATGCATTAACACACCGGAAAGTGTACTTTGGGGGGCTGTAGGGAGTCTGGGGTTGAAAATGGAGGGTTGTGCCCATTTAGACTTTTGATCAGCATACCGCATACTATCTTTCTGCAAAGTTTCAGCGAATTTAGCCGTGAGCCATTTTCCATAAGGATTTTGCGGGGTCCTTTCATGAACCAACTGCCCTGCTGAAAAGAAAAAATGAAGGATATAAACCGAAAAAAGCGAAGATACTAACAGGAGACCAGGTCGACAAATTTTTAATGACAAAGGTTAGTGACTGCAGTAAAGATTTTATAAGTTTTGCAATAACCATTTTTCGGTACCACTTATTTTTGGGGTAAATGTTAAGTTAGTCCACTCATACTCCCTGAATATAGGTAAAAGGCTTTTCTTATGTGTTCAAAGCATGAACAATAAACCCTAAGGCACTTATTTTTGGTACAACTTCACACAAAATGTTGACGGTTTTATTGAAAAAATCAGCCTTCCTAAACAGTTACAAATAAACAAACTTCAGACATCTGGCAGATGAAATTTAGTAAATTTCACTTTTCTGCATGTTGGTAATAATAAATAAATCAACGCCATCTTTTCGAATTCAAATATGAATATCAATTTTCTTTTCATTCATGTTTGCAATTGCTTTTTGGCATCTTTATTTAATTATTTGTATAAAAATAATATGGACTTAAGAAATAGCCTAAAAAAGCATATGAAGCAGATATTGAACCGTGAGATATTTGAAATAAATAAGAAAGTAAAGAGTCGTGTACAGGAGGCAAAAACACGTATGAAGAGTGGACTTACTTAACATTTACCATTTTTGATGTGGCAGGAGCCTATAGAAGTACCGAGTGGGCGATGCTACTGATTTGGAACACTCTATTCTGATGAATATTAAAAATGCCAGTCAATTTTATTGAACTGTGCCGGAAGTATATGGCTTTGAGAAAGCCTGCGACTCCTCATTCAAGATTTTTCGTTCCTTATCAAAACAATCAATGTATTACGCAGACAGTCGGTAAGAATGAATTTGGAAAACTATCCCAGAAAGTAACATCATTCTTAAATCTACCCGATTCATGATCATATAATGGACACTGTTTTCGTCAAACATCCGCCTCTTTATTAGCTGATTCTGGTGCATATGTGGATTCCTTTAAAATACATAGAGAGCATGGTGACCGGAAAGCATCCCAAATTCCCGAATATCTGAACACACTTTTAGGCTGGTTTCTGAAGCTGTCGCATGTACTACAACAAACAGCGTCGCATAGTATACTATCGATGAAACACATTGATTATTCAATATTGTAAATTGTACTAATGTAAACATCCAGGTAAATCATTGAATTTAACTTTCAAAAACATTTTACATTTTTCAATTATGATCACGAAATTGACGACTCTAACAACGTCTTTACTTGTCAAATAGAAGTGTTACATTGATGGTAATTTTGAATGTTTCAATAATTTTGCTAGGATACCCACTTTAGTCCCTGTTTGGAAAGACTAAAGTACCCACTTTATGCCTGGAATATTACATCCAGCTCCTCACTTTCAGTAATAGGCCAATCAAGAGAGATTTTCTGCTCTATTGATTCTGTGACAAAAATACTTCCAGGAAACCGACTGTGCCATCATGCGAAATACGATCCTGTTATGTTTCCTACTCCCAACTGTCATTGGTAATTTGTTAAAAACATTTAAAAGCATCGTTTTTGACTTGTAACTTGAAAACTAATGAAGCAATCCCGATACTCTCGAAGGACGAATTGTAGAGAATAAAAATACAAATGAAATGATCCCTAGCACAATTCGATCGGATTATGACTAACGAAGAAAAACCGTAGAAACTGGAAAAAATCAGCTTTTCCATCATAACTTTGCCAGTTTTTAAGTTGTAATATGTACTTTATGTTTGAAAAACTCAGGCGCTGCCGGATCATTAGTTTTGGAATAATTGCAATCTTCATTTCTTCAATGTACTTTATTGCAGCAGACCTGGATGCGTCATGGGTGGTCCGATTTTCCAAAGAGATTTCGAGAGTACAAGTATAGTACTACAAAACTTATATTCTCATTTTGCGTTAAAATGCTGCAAAATAGATGAAAATACTTGCAAACATGACCGAAAATGGGCGAGTGTGTGAAAGCGGCTGAGTAGTGGGGGTAGAGCAGCAGCCGCGGGGAAGCGTATATATGGACTTGGAGCATGGGGCAGGAGTTTAACATGCAGCGCTGCAGTGGCGGAATCGGACAAACTGGTCCAGACAGTATCACTTATCCCCATTTACCGCTGTGATGAGAAGGGTGTCTACAAAGTGCGTTAATTTGAATTTTTGGTCGCAAACGTCAAAACGGCATTTGTATTGTGATTCGGCGGATACAAGCTTTGTATCAAAGAGAAGCCCAGGATCGAAAGTGCGCGTATAATAAATGAACGACAATGAACGATTCAGCCGCAAATAACCACAAATCAAATGTTCAGACGTCTCTCGGTAAGCGTTTATGTATGAAAATACTGCGTAGACGTGTTTACAGTCGCCACGAGCATTCGCTCTGCAAGTGCAGGAAGTTTTTGTAACTTTTATGTTACAATCAATCTACGAAAGGACAAAAGGTCAATAGACAGATTTTGCAAGTTTAATTTTCACATTGATATAAACAATTGAATTTGTTCATACTAATAATTACAGTTTTCTAAAAAACATACATGAAACATTTTTTTAGTCATGTAATACACATTCAATACTATTTTTTTAGTAAAATTCTGACAGTAAACGAACAATATGAAAAAGATGTAAAAATGTATGTATGTAGAAAAGAAAACAATATTTTTCTTATATTTCTTCCATATTTATTAATATTTCTTCAATATTTTTTAAAATTTACTCCTACAAGTTTTAGTTGAATTCTATCAATTGTTTGTGAAAATATTCATTGACCTCTACGATGGAAGGCGAACTACGTATTCGCAGTGCACGTGTTCAGTCGTTTAAATGCGGTTCGCAGACTACTCGTCTCAATCTGCATTTCATTCGTTACTAGGGCAATTTCCGAAACCGGGGCTCAATTTAATTCAAAGGTTTTAAATGGCGAATCACAACGCAACCGCAGTTTTCACGTTTGTAATAAACAAATTCAAACTATTGCACTTTAAAAACACTCTATTCATCAAAAGGTCAAATATGGATGATTTGCGCTATCTGGAGTGATTCGCCGATTCCGCCACTGCGGCGCCACTTACAAAGGGGCTCCAAGTCCATAGTAATACAAGCGCGCTGCGCCCGTTATTAATCTGCTGCTCTACCCCTACTCTTGAGCCGCTTTAATGCACTCGCCGGTTTTCGGTCATGTTTGCAAGTATTCCTCACCTATTTTGCAGCATTTTAACGTAAAATGAAAATAGTCATTTTGTAGTACTATATTTCTGTTCTCAAAATCTTTTAGAAACATTGAAATCGGACCACCTATGACGCATCCAGGTCAGCTGCAATAAAGTGCATTGAAAAAATCCATTTGCAATTATGCCAAAACTAATAATCCAACAGAGCCTGAGTTTTTCACTCATAAAGTACATATCAATCACTAGTATGTCGTGGAGAGCCTGCTACAAAACTTGAAAAATGGTGGTGTTATCAATTTTTTCAAAACGCAGTTTTTGTCTGGTTTTTCCGTTATTTCTTTGTTACTAATAATCCGATCGAATTGTGTTGGGGCTCATTTTATCGTGATTGCTTCATTAGTTTTTGAATCACAAGTAAAAAATGATAAAAAATAAAAAAACGGCTTTTAAATGTTTATAAAAAATTGAGCAATGACAGTTGGGAGAAGGAAACATAACAGAATATAACTATGGACCGTCTTTCGTATGATTGCACAGTCGGTTTCCTGGTAGTATTTTGGTCATGAAAAAATCTCTATTGATTGGTCTATATTACAAATGAAATTATATTTTGACTCAAATTAATTATTTAATTATTCATGTAAAACTTCATTTTTACATCCAAACAAAGCCTCAAAAATCCTCATCCTTGGCACCGGCGCGATTTTATATGGGTAATTATTCTAATTTAATTTTGTTTCAAGATAAACGCAGAAAATTTCATTCAAATTTTTTTCGTATAACTAGCCGTTTGAGAAAAGTTGTGATGTCAGTAATTCACAAAAACATTTATCTTTTTCATATTGATCTTGATCTGTGAAATGAAAAATAGTCCTTTCCCAATTTCTGAAGTTCCATCCACTTCCTCTGCTTCAAGAATTGTTTCTTTTTTGCACAATATTATATGCATGGTGGATTTCAACATCAATATGATAGATATTCAAACATACAATTCAATTCATATCGATTTTAGAAACTTTCGACTTAAAACAAGTTATTCAACCTCTAGTGAAAGATAAGTGCCATGTGAAGTGGAATGAATAGAAAAATCGAATTAAACGGTTTTCTTCACATAAAGGATTCAATATAAAATTTTCTATCTACCATTTTCTGGTTCAATTTTATATTGAATCCTTTATGTGAAGAAAACCGTTTAATTCGATTTTTCTATTCAACCTCTGATTGACCTAATTATAACATATAACTGTGAACTGTTCTGGACAGTTGTATTTCCGATCACTGTTCAACATATTGATTTTTGAATGAGGGTAACAGGTATAAAAAAAAAACAATTTAAGATAATTATCAACCGACGAAAAAAGGAGGAGGGTCTCTGGTTGATGCGTATATGTATGACCACGCATAACTTTTTACAGAGTAGTCCGATTTTTTATAATTGGATAGGACATACCTAAAAATTGGACCCATTTGAGTTTCAAGACAGCCCCAAGAATATTAACATTAATTGAGTCAATGTATTCAAAAGTAATAGATAAAATAACGAATGAACTACGGAGCACGAAAGCTGTCCTTTTTAGAAATGACCTTTAGTTCCCAAGAAAATAATTGCGTCAACAAAAACACTGGCATTAATCGTTTGAGTAAGATTTACTTGTACTTACTAAAATCATCATCAAGTAATAATATTACATCATATCTATCATGAATTGTGGGAATATTTCTGACCTGTCAGTGCTAGTAATCATGTACCATTATAATTGATGTTTATGTGTTTTCACCCGCTTAATTTTTTATTCCTCACAATTATGATCACAATTAATGAAGATAATAAAATTTAATCCAATCTCAACAAAGATGTGAATACGACTGTATATTATGCTACTAATGAAAATATTTTCAATTTGTTATTTCTTCTATTGGAATCTCCTTGGTGATGGAAATAAGTATTTCCGTCCGCAAATGCCAATATTAATTGGTTTCATCCATAATTAGTCAAGCAAAGACTAAGACAACGAAATTCCTGGAGAAACACAATCTGCAAACAAAAATTTAATACAGAATATATCATCTCTTCAAAAGATTAATTTCTATTAAAATTGGAGTAATGGGAAGAAGAACAAGCATTGTATATTTACTGCATACTAGCTAAGGCCCATGACTTCGCGTGGACTTCAATTGAATGCGTAATGGAATTCGCCAGAATTTCAATCAGTTTGTCTGGATCGAGCAGTGCGTACTCGGACGATTTTCAGTCTTGCTTCCCGTTGCTCGTCTATTTCTGAAGCTCGTGATGCCTTTTTCTTTCGCGTTCGAGGTGTAGATCGACCAATCGCTTGTCGCTTGAGTGGCATAATTGATTTGCCAGCGAAAGTGATGCTTTGGGACAACTACTACAAATTCACTTCGAAAAAGCAACGAAAATACGTGTGATATCAATTGAAATTTCCCAATCAACACCACTTGTTATATCACACACGAACTGAAATGTCACTGTTTGCATTTGATTCAATCCCATTCTGTCAAGCGTGCACATTCATACACCGTAAACAAATGAACTGCCGCTGAACTATTATGACTCGCGCCACACACATTTGTGGAAACGACCAGATAGGGTAAAATGATGGAACTGATTCAGAAACCTTCGCGGTCGTGCACACAACAACTTACCATCGCAATAGGGAAGGAATTCGGCCGAGGAAGGCGCCACCGTTTTCTACAAATGGCGGCAAAAAGAAGGTATCATTAATATTTGAATGTTGTGTTCACATTTTTATTGGTGCGTTTAATAATATTAAGTAAGTACTTTTCAGTAAGTGGTGGATTTGTTATTAGGTTATATTCACACAGCATATCGTGGAAATAACATAACGGTCATATGGCGGTGATATAAATATACCTTTTCCCAACAGTTCAGTTCATCTACGATAGGAGTCGTATCAAGATGATTGATTCTACTATAGAATAATGGTATAAGAACAAAGAAATATTCATTTTTATATATTTTCAATAAAAAACCTCCTCCATTATATTTCCTCATAATTAATGTCTATGTCCTTCTCCAGGTCTCAGGCTAGCTCGTTGCCAAATTTCCTTACCAATCGGTTCAGAGGATTAGTCGCGAAAAGAAAAAACAGACAGACATAATTACTTTTCGCATTTTTGATTTTTTGCTTCATTCAATTATTTCAAATATGCGTCCTCACGACAACAACCTCTTCGCCTATTTTTAACCAAAAATTTAGGAATTAATATTGTAATTTTTATATTTTTCTAAAATTATAAGAAAAGGGTATTCCACGATCAGCGACTTTACTCTATATTGATATTTCTAGTTGTACGATAGTTTTAAGTTGAATATACTCAATTGGTAAATATTTATTTTTGATTTCATTTTATTGATTCCTTTTCATGAAATTTTTTTTTGGAGTTACAATTTTCAGATTTTTATTTATTTTGGTATTTTACAAAGAATATACAAAAATGCATACTGTTCGGTTGCGTCATTCAACAAGTACATATCCTTCATCTAGGACCAAAGCATTTTTTAATCGATTTGTTTTTATCCGGTTTTAATTGAGAGCTCATATTTTAACTCTTCAACTGTATATTATTCACACACAGAATTTTCTTATGTGTGTATTAATCACTATATAACACTTTTCTTTGAGGGCTATATCTATTATTTTTCTCAATAGTTCAGTTCATCTCCGATAGGAGTCGTATCAAGATGATTAATTCTCCTATAGGAAGAATGGTATAAGAACGCAAGCGGGACAAAGAAATATTCATTTTTATATATTTTTAATAAAAATCTTTCTCCATTATATTTCCTGATGAATAATATCTATGTCCTTTTCCAGGTCTCAGGGTAACTCTTTGCCAAATTTCCTTACAATCGGTTCAGAGGATTAGTCGTAAAAAAAACAGACAGACATAATAACTTTTCGCATTTTTAATTTTTTGCTTCATTCAATCATTTCAAATATGCGTTCTCACGTCAACAACCTCTTCGCCTATCTATAACCAAAAATTTAGGAATTAATATTGTAATGTTTTCATTTTTCTTAAATTAAAACTAAAAGGTATTCCACAATCGGCGACTTTACTCTATATTGATATTTCTAGTTGTACAATAGTTTTAAGTTTTATATACTCAATTGGTAATAATGGTATATTTTTGATTTCATTTTATTGATTCCTTCTCATGAAATTTTTTTTTTTTTAGAGATTTAATTTTCAGATTTTTATTTATTTTGGTATTTTACAAAGGATATACAAAAATTCATACTGTTCGGTTGCGTCATTCAACAAGTACATATCCTTCATCTAGGATCAGAGCATTTTTTAATCGATTTGTTTTCAGCCGGTTTCAATGGAGAACTCATATTTCAATTCTTCAACTGTATATTCTTTACATACAGAATTTTTTTTATGTATATATTCATCACTATAGAACACTTTTCTTTGAGGGCTATGTCTATCAAATTTCTTCCATTTTGTGTTTTACAGTCCCCTCGATATTCCTCCCTTTCATCTTTATAATCCTGGACTCGGATGTCACGCAGGTAGCTATAGCTGCCTCCGTGGTGACGTTGGTTGGTGCCCTGAAATGCAGGGTCTGCTAACCGAAACCACAAATGTGCGGCTGGTTTCTGTTTGTTGACTTGCACTTCTTCACCGTACTGATGAGGGCCGAAAGCCCGAAACACGTGTCTACAGTTAACACTTTTATTTGAGGGCTATGTCCATCAATCCATTTTGTTTTCAACAGTCCCCTCGATATTCCTCCCATTCATCTATTTATTCATATATATATATATATATATATATATATATATATATATATATATATATATATATATAATGAAATTGTTCTTACTCAAAAGAATAGATTTGAATTCCAGAGTGATTTCAATCGGGTTTATTAAATACTGCAATTAATTTGTGAACTAGACGTTATTATTAAATACTTTTTAGTACATTATGTCCGAATTGAACATAATTGCAAGTACTATTCCGCTCTGTACTAAATAAACCCCAGTCACTTCTGCTATTTTAATAATCTATCCTTTTCGAGGAAGTGGCGATGGTTATTTCATTATAGTGGAGTGGATGAGTGATTGTAGTAGTTAAATAATTGGTTTAAAATTATGTAAGAGACGATTAGATTTATGTTTCAAGACTCGGATATATTCCGAGATCACTTGAAAGATAACGTAATGTTACTTCTTATATTATTTACTGCTTTTTACTCAACACCTTATTGCTGAATTACATAGTATCAATTGAAATAACAAATCAGATATCGATTACATGATTTCAATTCCTATATCTCCTCAAAGTGGAATCAAGGAAGCAGAAAGATCATTAAAACTTCTAAACCCAACTGAACAGCCCCGATTCTGATGAATTTTTTAAACGTTTGTTTTATTCAATTATTATAAATGAGGAACGTAAGTGATGGGGCAGAACCAGATTTTTTTATTGTTTTAAAAAATTTCGGTTTTTTATATATTATTCCCGGTTTTCTGAAGGAAAAAATTGTCCCAGAATGTTTGTGAATTATACAGGTTTCTTGATATTCTTTGTATAGTTACTGCCATATTTTATATTGATATGCGTCTTCCTGGATTATGCTATTATAAATAGAGAAAGAATTGTGAGTAATATGTTTCCAAGAGAATTAGAATTAGTGAGGTTTCGAGGTCAATGAATACAAATCGGAAAAAATGTGAAATGAATCATAATTGAATGTGAATACAATAATACAAAAAAGTATTAGTCATAAACCTTTTTAGATGCACACTCAGAAATACAGAAAACCCTAAAACTAACGAGTGAATAACTTTTAAACTAATTCAAAACAGGAAACGAATTGGTTTCAATTTTCTTTGGAATTAGTTACTCGAGTGTCTTCATTGTCTACTATCGGTCAAAAATTATTGCAGTTGTTTATATTACCAACAATACATGTAGGAGAGCAATTTCACTCTTTCTACAGCCACGCTGGACCAGTTTTGCAACAGCAGAAAATTATTTTCAAGATATTGTCCGGTGCTGAGGACAGCGTCACGTCAATTGTCAATAAAAAAATGTATTTCTTGCATCTCCATACTACTACTGAGAAAATTTTGCAGAAACTGCTTTTAATTTTGGCAGCCTCCGTATCACTGTGAGTTTTTACACACTCTTACTCGAAGAACTCGATGCATTTAAACTCTCTTGGTCCATGCAAATACATCAACAACAATTGTAGGGTATGCAATATCTTTTTACTGCCCCTGTAGCCTATGAGAGAGGCGTATTTTACATATATTATTCTACATATGAAGATCAGATTCAATGGAAAATAGACAGGAAATACATTTCGAATAATATAAAAAATTTCTTCATAAAATCAGATTTGGAATCATCTGCGACTGAAAGATAATCTTTGGCCGCTATCTTCTAACGTTCAAGATGAACTCTTGGGAGATATTCACGTTGAAAAGGGAAACATTCTCAATGAAATATTAAATTGTATTGTAATATATTTTATAAAACAACTACTTTCCTGGCTAAAGCCAAGCTGGACATTGAACTACATCTGATAGGTAATGTGAAAGGACCCTAACTCAAAAGGAACAACCTGAAAGTGAAAATTTGCATTTTCAGGTTTTATCCTTTTGAGTAAGGGTCCTTTCACAATATGTATCGGATTTAGTTCAATGTCTAGCGTGGCTTCAGCCGGGAAAGTAGTTGTTTTCTGTTAGATACTACAAAAAACATTTTTATCGTAGATTTTTCAATTTTAGGAAAAAGGTTTATATTCAATATTCAACTGAGAATGTTCCTTCTCAACATAACAAATAAAAAGGTTTGAATTTTTTTAAGACAATACTTTATATAAATGCACTCAAAAGGGAAAAAGAATGTCTTTAATTGTTTGACCTAGGTTATTCTGTGAATAGTAGATTGAAAATTTTACCGCGCATTTTCGTTAAATAATCGTTATTATGAGGCTTTCTTCGTGTAACTTCTGAGGTATCTAGTTCTTCAATGAGGAGACCATCTGAAGATTAACTCGTCCGCCTTCCTGGAGCTGCCATCTTCAATTTTGACATAAAATCAATAATATTCGACTAAATTCATAATCTCCGAGCCCAAAAACACCGACATACCAATTTTGAATGAAAACGGTCCATAATCACAAAACTCGTCCACCATATTTCAGCTGCCATCTTGAATTTATGAATTTTGACAATGAATTAATAATCTCCGACCCCAAAAACCCCCGCACCAATTATTAAAAGTGACTAAAGTTTATCTCTCAGTCGCAGATGATCTGATTTTATTATCATCCTGTTCATATTTTCAATTAAATCAATCCATCGGACCATAATTACGAAACTCGTCCGCCATCTTGAATTTTAATGAATTTTGACAAAAAATCCATAATCTCCGACTTCGAAAACCTCCACATACCAATTTTGATTAGAATCGGACCATAATCACAGAGATCGTCCGCCATCTTGAAGCCGCCACTTTAATTTCATGAATTTTGTCAAAGACTCATAATTTCCGACCCTGAAAACCCCCACATACCAATTTGTAATCGAATCGGACCATAAACACAAATCTCGTCCACCATTTCGTTTTCTTTCTTAAAAAAAATTCTAATGCATTTTTACCGGAATTATGAACACCTGCCCAATTTCGTGTAGAAGTGGGTCAAATTTAATATCTAAGATTTGATTACACACTTCGGGACAGGTGAAAGTAAATAAAAAGCTTGTAAAAAGTGATAATTTTACAGCATATATATGTTTCATAATAAGAACTTAATTCTTCGAAATACATAAACAAACTCGGAAGCACATATAATTCAATGATTTTTACCACGAACTAAGAACAAATGATACATTATCACCTCTTCCGCAGTGTTTTCACTTCTCTTTACACCTTTTAATCAATTGTAATGTAAATCAATGATTCAGCATTTTTAGAACAATTCTCACTCATCAGCTCAATAGTCATCTAATAAAGAATCAATTCTTCCAGCAGTAAGACGTTTTAAACTCCTCGAAGGATTGTCTCTGGAATAAATTGTGTTTTTTTTCGTTGAAAATGTTCATTCGTTTCGCATGCATTTTTAAGGTATTTCGGTAATATCACAATTACAAACATAACTTCACTCTGCAACCAGAAAGTGAGAAAATTTCTCCCAATTAGCGATTTTACTGACCTGGAGACTTCCTTTCTACGTTTCCTAATCAAATTAATGGTTGCACTTAATTTTTGGATTTTCGACGGATACGATTTATATATTATACGAAACAATCAGAGTATGCAAGAAAGGTTGACGCTTTATAATTTAGTGATTCTTATTAGCCTTCAGCATTTAATGAACAAGCAACCATGATATTTCAAGTGGGTATTTAATCATTCTGTGATGCCTATTAACAATTTTAGTTTTGTTATAGCCACGACCGATAACAGCAACCATAATGTTTTTTTTCGGCATCAACTACTAGGTTATTAGCCATATTTCAAGCATTTGGTTATACAGGGTGGGACAATAGTGCGTCAGAGTCCAATTGCTTCTATAATAGTTAGAAAGATTATTAAAAAACGAAAGTAAACAAGACAACAGAATCTATAACCAGAAATTATTGCCGAATATACACGGTTGAGTGCATTTTTTTTAAACGAACAGCCATGTATATTAGCTTATTTTTTCAAGAAGTTTAGTGACTTCCATTCACCCTACCAATATTATTGACTATCTCCCAACCACAAATTAATGTCATCTGCAGATGCATACCGCAAAAATCACTGTAAATAATCATAATGCCATTTGATAGATAGATGTGTGGTATGTCTGATCCATTTTCATGCCCTAAAATTATACAGGGTAGCTTGAAGAGATTTTTCACTACAGAACTTTTTTAACTGAATTTTTTCGTGTTTTTTAAATGGAACATTCCGTATATTTTTCGACCATGTGATGTAGGATTAGGACGCGAATATTTTTTGTATGTACACCCAAGGTATTTCTAGCCGTTTCCGATTCAAGTGGCCTACAGACGTACCAATTCATCGGCCCCGATATCGAAAAAAATCAAAGTGCGCAAAAAACATAAATACCTCATCAATATTATCATTAATATTAATATTATCATTAATGATTGCTTATCTCATGGGCCTATAATAAATTTTGGATAGTCAATCAAACTCTCCTTGAAAACAGGGTGAAAAATGATCTTTTAAGAATTATGCTTTGCTGGCGTTGTTATCGGTGGAAATTCAAGGCGGAAGTCCAACTGTTATACCCAAATATTCTAGTTTCTGACTAGGTGAAATCTACTTGGCACTCCACTTCACGAACTGTTTTTCATCTCCATGACATTTAAATTATTTATACGGACTCATTCTGATTTTTTTGGGCGAATTATTGTTCCTTGTCGAGTTCTGTTCGAGTTCACGCATGTTTATGGAAATATTATACTTGACAGATGGCTATCTTGGAATACATTAACATCATTTCATGGCCTTGATTTGCCAACTTTTTTCTTTAATACGTTTTCAGTAATAATGATCGAAATCAAAAGAAGAGATCTCTTCAACGTTTGTTACAGGAGTCAAATATTCGAAAGAGACTAGAGTGTGTACGACAATATATTATGAACAGAAATGCTATAGAAGACAGTGATGAACTTATTAGTGCACAAGTACATGAAAAATCGACAGAATTTTGCAGAAAAATCAAAGAAACATTGAGAAAATGTCATTACATTTTGATGGTCACATAATTATTACAGACAACACCCAAAGAAGGAATATTACGGATCGACCAATTTGTTACGTTGGATAAACATCACAGTGGTTAAAACAACGTATAATCCAACATAAGAGTGACTCTCGTTTCGGAAAAAAACTCATGCGCGGTGGTTGAACACTACAAAAGAACCGGTCACCAATTCGATTACGAGAATGTTAAAATACTAGAACACGAAAATAACTACAAAAGCAGATTTTTTCCTTGAGATGTACCATATCAATAAAAACAAGAATACAACGGTCAATTATAAATCTGATACAAGACAACTAAGCAATATATACTGCAAAATTTTGCAATCAATTTAGACGTATTATTGTTTTTCTTCTTGTTTAGTATTGATTGTTGTTTTCCATTGTCGCGAAGTATATGGAAGAAAGATATCATTGTTTTTTGTTTTTATCTCTAGTTTCTTTCTCCCTTCTTTATAAATATATTAATGTATTATGCAGTCCTAGTCTGATTGTTCTGGCTGACACTTCAACAATGTTTTTTAATTTTTTTCGTGACTGACTCTATGTTTTGTAAGTATTCTATTAATTGTTCATAAAATTTTTGGTAATATATCCATAGTTTATTTACTTTTTAGCATTCTCCTGATGAAGTTGATAAATTCCAACAAAATATTGAGAATTTAAAAAAAAGAATGAATTTTATTAGTGACAGAAACCAAAACCCCTATTCCTCTATATATATATATATATATATATATATATATATATATATATATATATATACAGTGACCGGCAGAAAGTACGCAACATAAAAAATTCTTTTATTAATAAATTTTGACAAATATCGGTGCTAAGCCCTGGTTGCAGAAATAGGCCGACGTTAAATAAAGAGAAAAAAAACACCATGTTTAATGATAAATGAGATTTGGTATGCAAATTTTTTACTATGAAGTTCTAGTATACTCCTTGTAATATTTCCTGTTACTCTTTACCTAGACTATACAGGGTGTTTCCTAACTACGGTACGAAACTTCAGGGGGTGTTTCGTTAGGTCATTTGACAAAAAAAAGTTTCTATGAACATATGCCCGGAGTTGCTTCGTTTCTGAGATACAGGTCGTTGAAGTATAAAAAAAAAGGTATTTATAAAATATCCTGAATATTCTGAAACCGATGTGGTTGAAATGTGGTACAGCTATTTGAAGTAATAAGGCAATTATTTGGCCCTAAGTAGGTCCAGTGGCGTCTCAGTGGGCACCACAGCCAACAATACTGAGAAAAAAAATATTTTCTCCTTTTCAGTGCATTTGAATATAAGCGTGGGTTCTAAAAAGTTTTTTATAAGCGTGGTACAAATACAACTTTTTGGCCTCCTGTGTTTTTTTTTATTATTTAGCTTAGTTTTCAAGAACAAAAAAATGAAGGCACTCTACAATCATGATTACCTGCTATGGAGACCAGCTGACAGTGATAGTATTGTCATATCAGTAAAAGTCAGAGTTGTCAATTAGCAGTGATTCAATCATGAATACTTTTACTAACGCTGAAATGGCCGACATGCACTTCATTTGTGGATTAGCAAATGGAAATGCGGATAAAGCACGGAGAATCTACCAGGATAGATATCTTAACAGAGTAATTCCATGTGCTAAAACATTTAGAACACTACATGCAAGATTATGTGAAACTGGAAGTTTCAATAAAAATGTAAGTGGTGGAAGACCAGAAACTGTAACAACGCCTGAACTAGAAGAAGCTAAACTTGATGCGATAGAAAAAGATCCTTCAAATAGTACCAGGAAGATTGCACTGCAGCTTGGAGTAAGCCCAAAAACCGTTTGGAAAGTTCTAAAAAGAAACCTCTTATACCCATATCACATACAGCGGGTCCAAGCTCTACTGCCTAGGGATTTTCACCCAAGATTAATGTTTTGCAGGTGGTTGATTCATACGATGGCGCACAATAATAATTTGTCACCAAAAATTTTATTTACGGACGAGGCAAATTTTTCACGAGATTCTATTATGAACTTTCACAATAACCATTTCTGGGCCGACGAAAATCCCCACATTATTAGAGAAAGTCATTTTCAGTAACGATTTTCGCTGAACGTTTGGGTAGGAATTATTGGTGACTACCTAATTGGACCCTTTTTTACCAGCAAGATTATCAGGTCCATCTTACACGGCTTTTTTGCGAAATCATTTACCCATTTTGTTGGAAGAAGTACCCGTACTTGTAAGAGGCAACATGTGGTTTATGCACGACGGAGCTCCAGCTCATTTTAGTGTTCTTGCTCGTCAGCATCTCGACATCACCTACCCTAATCGCTGGATTGGACGTGCAGGACCTCAACATTGGCCCGATCGCAGTCCTGATATGAATCATCTAGATTTATATTTATGGGTTCATCTGAAGGCTCTCGTTTATAAATCCCCTATACTAGATGTGAATGACTTGAGGAATCGAATAAGTGACAATTGCAATGTCATAAGGAATACTCCAGGTATTTTTGAACGTGTCAGACAATCAATAACACATCGATTGCAGTCGTGTATTTTATCAGACGGTGGACATTTTGCTCATTTACTTCAAGGTCGAAATTGTTTATTTTTTACTTTAGGTTTGTATTTTATGTTGTCCATGGATAATTTGTAGAATAAGTTAAAGTATTTTTTTCTCGAAAACGAAGCTCGATATGAATAAAACACAGGGGACCAGCGAGTTGTATTTTCAATTGTTTAATCTGAAAAAATAAAATACTACAAAAAAAAGTACTTTTTTTCCTCAGTATTGTTGGCTGTGGTGCCCACTGAGACGCCCCTGGGGCCAAATAATTGCCTTATTACTTCAAATAGCTGTACCACATTTCAACCACATCGGTTTCAGGATATTCAGGATATTTTATAAATACTTTTTTTTTTAATACTTCAACGCCTCGTTTCTCAGAAACGAAGCAACTCCGGACATATGTTCATAGGAACTTTTTTTTGTCAAATGACCTAACGAATCACCCCCTGAAGTTTCGTACCGTAGTTAGGAAACACCCTGTATAATATTGATTTCCAAGTATTCAGTTCAACTTATTCGATCTCAAAAGAAAATAACTTTCTAGACATATTTTTATTTTTGAGGCAACCAATCGTTGCAGGTTTTGATATCAATTGCCGTATTTCAAATGAAAGAATGGACCTTTTTATGCACTATGTGAAAACACTGTAATTAGAAAGTATATGTTGGGTTGAAAAGGGAAACATTCTCAATGAATACCCCACAAGAGGTTATCTTGACGATGGAAGATAGTGACTAAAGTTTATCTTTCAGTCGCAGATGATTCCACATCTGATTTTATGAACATCCTGTTCATATTTTCAACAAATCATTATATGTTGGGATTTTTAATTTTATTTTTCTATGGGTAGTTTTTCCATAATCCGGAAAAAAGTGGTTTCGTGACGTCACGTTCACTAAAAGTTGATTTGGCATCGTTGTATGAGTTGCGAATCATGGAATTGTGACGTAATGACATTTGTTATTTAATAATTTGCTAGGTTCGTTCGTTTGCTTCACGGAATAGAATATTATCAATCGTTTTTCTCTCTTCAGCTCTTTTTCTTGCATATATCTGATACGACTGATACGAGACACGAGATATGCAGAGAACTGCTGCAAATGAACAAGCTCGCCATGAATGTTTGGTATTGAAAAATTTCGGAAATTATTTTTAAATTTTAATAACTATGCAAATGTCTAAAAAGTGCTATGTGCACGGTTGTCTGAACACCAGTGAAAGTGAATCAAACTTTTGTAAAAAGCGGAAATATATGCTTTTGTGCAGAACATTTCCAGGTGAGTACATCAAGGAACGATCTTTAATTTCACTCAATGCAAGTTTGCAAAATTATCGATCAGTACTGTATTTTATATCCAGTCCTATAAACATATTGTTCTTTGGTTCCAGCTGAAAGAAGATACTACGAATTAGGAATATGCTAGAACAAGGGGATCCAAATTTATGTTGAAGCAAGATGTCTGTCCACATATCAACCTGAAATGCCATTGGTCTGACAATGTTTCATCATCAAGTATATGACCTACCAACGATGAAGAAACCCAAACCAAATGAAAACATCACTCCTTCAGCTAGTAAAACTGTGTTGAGTGACATTACATCCATGGGAAATATTTACTCAAGAGTTTCGAATAGTTCTTCTCCTAGCAGTAGCCAAGCTAGTACATTATCCGATTCACCAAAATAACACCACCAAAAAAAAATCTGAGTATATTCCTAGTCAGTCTTCATCCGATCCTGATTGTGAAAATATCGAAGGACAGCAGCGCCAGCGCCTATCTATTGCACTTATAGAAAAGAAGAGTAATATTATTTGGGGCTCCCTGAAAATGTTTACCACATTGTGAAATACATTACCAAAATTGAGTAAATTAAATATATGGATGTTCTGATAAGTTTAAAAAGATACGGGTTGGGGATGTATACTCTCGATTGGCTGATGACTGATATGAGTAAATCAAGTGTTCACAAGATTTTCACAAAAGCTGTGCCTATGATGGCAAATTGTTTATTTATAAGAGCTTATATATTGGCCTGACATATCTGAAATTGAAAGAAATTTGCCGATCCCTTTCAGAGCTCGCTATAAGAAAGTTAATTCAATTATTATCTGGAAATTGAAAAACCCTCTGATCCTGTTCGTCTGTCCATGACTTGGTCAGAATAGAAAAAATGCAATATTGTAAAATTTCTAATATCTGCTACTCCAAATGGCACAATACAATTTATTTCAGGAGCATACGGTGGACGAATTCTTTAACAACTTTGTCGATAAGAATAATTTCTTCTATTTTGATTGATTGAAATTCAAAAATACTTGAATAACTAGAATGTGTAGTATTATGTCAAAGTTTTCTAAGGTTTGTTGTCACATTCTCTTCATGAATGCCAATATCTTCAGAAATTTTTTTTTTTCTATAGCTTTGTAACCATAAGGAAAATTTTTACCATAGAAAATGTAAGCCTGTATTTGTAAAAAATAGATTAGTATCCCTCAACAAAGAATTGGTGTGAAATAAGTAAATAATTTTGCAAAAAAATTACGAAATTTGTATGAACATACTTCAAGTCTATTCATTCTAAATTATTAATTATATTTTCAGTAGTTCAAACTTAATAAATATTTGACTCATCACATGAAGGAAACACTAACATGAATTTATTTATATTATAATACAAACAGACAAAGCCTACATATATATTCACAGTATAATGCATTTATGATTGATTATATCTAAACAATCACGAACGTTTCAACTAAGAACCAAAGTTCTTAGTTAAAAGTTGGGCAACTTTCTAGTCATGGTTCTTAGTTCTTGTACTAGGGGTTCCGTAAAAGCGCTCATTGATATGATAGTGTTGAATCCTTAGTTAACTTAGTTCTTGGGAACGTTGCATAAACAAAGCATTTCATAATCCACCCTTGGCAAATTTTCCGAACCTGCTTTTACGAAGCCTCGTTTCATTATAAACACAGCAAATCGTTTATGATATTGAGAAATTAATAAGTTGATAAAAAAAACAATAAACATTAACCTCAAATGTCAATATGATTTTAATGGGAACTGTCTTTAATATTTGCGGTGTTGCCAATGGTCGCTCTTCATCAAAAGGAAGGCCCGTTCAGAAACTTTGAATGTTTTAAATGAAGAAAACCGTTGTTGAAATGGGTTTTTTTGTTGATGAGTCTATCAATAAACAGTGTTCAATTATATATTAATGTTGTATATCAAGCAGTGAGCTATATTATTGACAAGAACAGTAATGCGTGTTTCTGAACGTGGATTATGGAGGGGGTAGTTTTCGTTGAACGTGACGTGACGGGTACACTTTGAAACGCAATATCTTTTCGAAATAAAAAATATATGATGGCATTCTAAGTCAACTGGACGTTTCATATGAAATATAATCGACCTATATAAGTTTTGGAATTTTTTTTTCGTAAATGTAAAGGTCCATTCTCATGAAAATTACTCGAGTAGCCGATACTCCTTGTAATATTTCCTGTTACTCTCTACCTAGACTATATAATATTGATTTCCAATATTATTTTGCATATTCGATCTCAAAAGAAAAAACTTTCTAGACATTTTTTATTTTTGAGGAAACCAATCGTTAGGTTTTGATATCAATTGCCGTATTTCAAATGCAAAGAATTCTTATGAAAATTACTCGAGTAGCCGTGCAAAAATTATATTTACTGAAATCCCCCATTTACAATACAAATTTGTGTTTTTTGGAATTTCGCAGTTTAGCATAACATAAAAGTGTCTTGACACTGATATACCATCAAACGTCAACTCAAACACGATCAAAATGTGCATTGATAATGAGATGAAATTATTTCCAATTGTTATAAACAGCCTCAATTTCTTCGAAGGAATCATGACAAAATAACAAAAATCTCAAATTGATACATAGGAGACAGCGACTATTTTTTTAAGGATCACTGTATTTTCAACACGGATATATATTCCTAATATCGATATTTGTGGGTCATATTCCATGATCTTCACCCGTCTTTCGCTAAAAACTACTAAAGGAAACGATAATAATAAAATAATTAATAAAAAACCTTTTTAAATACAAGCTTTTATTCAAATGCACTAAAAAGTAAAAAATAATTGCTTTGGATGTGTGACGTAGGTTGGGTCATAGATTCAAAAGTTTGTCGCGCAAAGTTTTCAGTTCGGATACAAAATAAACTTTGAAGTGCCGTATTTCCGAAAGTATTTGAGAGCGCCAAACGGCATCTCTATTCGCGGGATTCATCATATCTTTCTCATTTGGGATTGTTTAGCAAGACAGTGAAGAAAAATGTCCGATCAAATGACACAGAAAGATAATGAAGTGTATAGCTTATGTATTTATGTGTAACCATCATTGAATGATCTCTTGGAAAATAAAATCGATTCATATATAGTTTGGAATTATATTGTGTTGCGATGGCAATGAGCACTAGGTCGCTAAATTTGCATTTTTTTTCAGTTTCCAAACCTACCATTCCGAAACCATAAATAATGTATTTAATAATAATAATAATATTTATTCACTCCAATATACATTTTTGTTTACATTGTCATTTTATATACAGGTATTGGTGGCAAATAAACAAAGAAATCCATTTTAACCGTGAGGTTGTGCATGTTATTTGCATTTATTATTGTGTTGTAAAATTATATGATATGGAGTAAAATATTTTTGAAAGAAGAGAAAAAAAAAAAATAAAAAAAAAAGGTTTTTTGGGTGTGTCTGTCAACTGACTCAATATAATCTTTGAATTTGCATTTAATGAGTCGTAGAGAGTGTATTTCTTCTAAGTAATTTTTGAACTAAATATATGGTCTATACAGGTAGATGAGGTATTTTGTACTCGAGTAAATTTATTTATGAGGGATAAAAAAATTATGTTCGCTCATCAAGTCCAAATAATCCGACACACTTTCATTTTCATTTGATAGATCTAAATTCATATCGCCAATCACTATATGGTTTTCTAATATTTCTTTCTCTGTTTTTGCGGTTTCTTGTTTTCTCTAGGGATTGGTTGGTGTGGACGAGTGGGCTTGTTTGGCGTCACAAGTACTTCCGTATTTGGGGTTTGTACAGGTGTTTCTTGATGCCGTGTGGGGTTTCCTAACTCCGATGATTCACCCTGCATAAGAAGTGGATGGGATGGTGTCGAGGGGGCACTGAGCGATTTTGATTCAGAGATTGTTTCACTATTCACTAGGTCTTCTATTGAATATTCCAACTCATTGACTATCAATTTGTTTCCTCGTATGAAACAATTTTGATTTTTTTGGGCGTTCTATCACAAGATGGGTTTTTAATATTTGGTATTCCTCTCGTTGCTGGGTTCCTTTCAGCTTCCTACTTGTTATAATTTCTCTTTTTTTTATAAATGATAATAATTCGACTTTCATTGGACAGTCTGTGTTTTTTCCCAGGCGATAAAAATTGTTTATATCAGTTTTTGACACCTCAATATCTAACAGCTCTTTCAATTTGATGCACACCGTATCAATTGTTAGTTCGTTATTACTTATGTTCCATCCAAATATCACGATGTTATTTAATTTTGCTCTTCTTTCTAGTAGTTCGTTTTTTTCTTTGAGTTGTTTATTTTCCCTTTCGAGTTGATCCACTTTGAGTTTCAGATGTTCAATTTTTAGCAGAATATTTGCTTCAGATGCCTTGATGTTATTTATCAGTTCGGTTTTGGTATTTTTCAATTCATCCAATATCTGCTGGGCTAATAGTTCATTCATTATTGATAAAAATAATATAAACACGACACTTTTTCACTTATTACTTTCTCCGACGGTAAATAAGACTGTTATTTCAAGTGTTTTTCATTTACTATTCACTGTCTGAGCATACTATGATGGCACACATTTTTCAATGTTTATTTTGTTAACGTTTACGAATTGCTATGCGGAGGATCAAAACACACACGTCTACTCTCGATCGATACTGTAAACACATATTTGTTCCGCCTTATCATTATTGCCAAACGAAATAATTCTTTCTGATATGCTCTGGCCTTGCATATCATTTCTTCTACACATGTGGTGAAATTTTCACAGTAGTTTCTATTTTAATGCTTTTACTGGACTCCAAAAACGTGCTACACGAGAAGGGCATCTATCAAGAATATTAACCCCAAAAAGCATTCGCCGAAAAATGAAAAATATAACCTCATTATACATCATGGTGTTAGGTCAGATATCCACAGAGAAAAAATACACTATGAAACAACTATATGTGCCAACTCCCCTAATATTATAGAACCAAAACTTCTTAATTCACTACATGATGAAATAAAAAAAATTGATTCAGAATCTCCATTCAAGGGACGTCTGAAAATGTAGTGGAAAATATTTTGATAATGTGAATGAGATCCTACCAAGTTAAAGATTATAATTCCTATTATCGATTTGATGCAGTTTCCATTGATATATTTCAGAATGACATTGTCTGTAGCATCATTCTTTGGACGCAACGGAAGATGATTGTTGAATATTTGAACATAGTCGATATCAGGATCGTCGATAAACACATATTTTCATTGAGAACATAAACTTTGTGATGTTACTAATTCGCAAATATCATTCCTTTCACACGAATCAAAAACACCACAAATAGTGACCACTTTCCGTAAAAAGTATATGTTCATAACGTTGCTTTCATGAATGCATACAAATTGTGGTATTCCACAACAGTAACTTTTCATATTTGTTGTAATAAGAGTATCTGGATTCTTGCAGAAACCAGGTTTAATCTAGCATCTGCTTCAAATTTAGACAATATTTTTTCTTGTGACCACTTTCCGTAAAAAGTATATGTTCATAACGTTGCTTTCATGAATGCATACAAATTGTGTTTTTTTTTTTTTTTAATGTTCTGGTTCCCACGAAAAGGGATATCCTGTAATGTTCAGAGAACATCGTGGGAACCAAGGGAAAGAAGGTAGGAGTTGGTGTTCTTCTTAAATTTCTGAAGGTTGTATGCCTCGGGGAACACCTCCCTAGGCAATGAGTTCCAAAGCCTCGCTGTTCGTTGGATGAACGAGTCTTTGGAAAGTGATGTTCTGCAGGTCTCCAAAGTGACCACGAAGGGGTGTGATGACTGAACTTGACGGGTTAATCTCGAAGAGACTGCCAAAGCAGGAACGATTGTTGATATTTCAGAAGAGCATCGCCCATGAAAATATCTATAAAATAGAGACAAATCGCCAACTTTTCTACGGTGTTCCAGACAAGTGAGCGAGTTTGTGAGCGAGGCATCACCGACGAGACGAATTGCCCAATAGCCTCAGGATATGTTTAGGTGCCGCACTCCAAATATGGGAACAGTATTCCAGGACAGGTCGAATCTGTGCCTTATAGATCATAAGCAGCTGACTGGGGGTGAAATAGCTCTTGGCACGAAACAAAAAACCAAGTTTTTGGGATGCACTTTTGGCAATGGACCTCACGTGATTTTCCCCGATATGGATGACTTCAGTGGTATGGTTACTCCTGACAAAGTTATGTTAGGCACAGTGAGATCGGCTTTTCTAGAGAAAAGACATGCTTGTGTTTTGTTTGCATTGAATTCTACCAAGTTATTAGATCCCCATTCGAGAATTGTTGCTAAGTCCATATTTATATTATTAACATTTCTTCCTCGTTCATTTCTGGTTTCACGGGCTGATATAGGGGCCCTGGTGGTATTCCACAACAGTAACTTTTCATATTTGTTGTAATAAGAGTATCTGGATTCTTGCAGAAACCAGGTTTAATCTAGCATCTGCTTCAAATTTAGACAATATTTTTTCTTTATTCGTAACTAATATCAAATATGAAAATAATGCATGTGGTGAAAGCTTCTCTCAATCACTTGGGTTCAAATCCACTATAATAGGTGAGGCCCCTGTTGGCTTAACTTTTTGTTATCTTAAAGAGTTGTTAGGACAACTGAGGTAGCGATTAATAACATTGATAATACATGTTTTTTATTTAATCACATAACTATGTAACAATCGTGTAATCAACAATTGCTATTACCTACCAAGTTAACAATACTTGGAATATCATGTGGTTTACTCATAAAATGTATTATTATTCAACATCATTTGGATTCAATTTCCATCCAGTTCTATACACGCGTTTTATGGTACAGGTAGAAAGAAATTAGTATAGCTTTAAAATCACTTGCTTGCTACTTATACACTTATATCATAATATTATTTAAAATATTTCTCCCCATTTAACAAAAAGTATGGCCCACTTTTTCAAGTATATATAAGTTTCATGATGTTAATTCTTTGGCTTCATACTGGGTGATTCTTGCTGATTACTGATATTGCCTGATATGAAATTCGGAGTCTTCATTATAATTGATTTATTCCAGTTGAAAGAAGAAACAACATTCATAGTAACCGAGTTACAATTATTAACTGAATTGAAAGAAGAAACCGAAGTAGTTTCCAAATGTCACCAGATTCTGTATAATTCTTATTAAAAAATTTGTATTAAGAGATGAAGTGATTTCTCAAATATTGTGCCGTATACAGAAAGGCGACTTTGAGAGACATCCATTCTACAAAGCATTATTAGTCCAATCAATAGAGATTTTTCCGTGACAAAAATAATACCAGGCAACCGAATGTGCCATCATACGAAAGACGGTCCAAAAGTTATATCCTGTTATGTTTTCTACTCGCAACTATCATTGCTTAATTTGTTATAAACATTTTAGAGCAAAAAATCCGTTTTTCGCTTGTAACATGAAAATTAATGACGCAATCTCGATGGACGATTGGAAAAAAATTGGAGCCCTGGCCCGACTCAATCGGATCATTAGTAACGGAGAAACACCAGAAAACCCGATAAAATCAGCGTTTTTTCAAAAATTCATAACACCGCCATTTTTCAAGTTGTAGCACAGCCTCTCCGCGACTAGTAGTAATTGATATGTTCTTTATTTGTAGAAAACTCGGTGTCGGATTTTTTTACCTAATTGCAATTTGAATTTTTCAATGCACTTTCGTGGAGCAAGCTTGGATGCGTCATAGGTGGTCCGATTTCAATTTTCCACTACTAAACGTCTATTCTCACTTCGCGTTAAAATGCTGCGAAATAAGTGAGATGTACTTGCAAACATGACCGAATACGGGCGAGCGCATGAAAGCGGCTGAGTAGTGGGGTAGAGTAGTTGCTGAGATAATCGAACGTTTATTATATAGACGATCCCCCGCGTACGCTCTACCCCCCACCACTCAGCCGCTTTCACGCGCTCGCTCGTTTTTGGTCATGTTTGCAAGAATTTCTCATCTATTTCTTAACATTTTAAAGCAAAATGAGAATAGACGTCCTGTAGTACTATGCTTTCAAAATATTTTTGGAATATTGAAATCGGACCACTTATGACGCATCCAGACTTGTTCCAATAAAGTGCATTAAAAATTCAAATTGCAATTATTGCTCTTAAATGTTTATAACAAATTAAGCAATGATAGTTGTAGGTAGGAAAATAACAGGATATAACTACGGGCCGTCTTTTTTCGTACAGCTGGTTTCCTGGTACTATTTTTGTCACAGAATCAGTCATTATCTGCTCTATTGATTGGTCTATATGAATACCTAGTTAGTAAATGGGTAAAATATTCAACATTAAATGTAACATTTTTAAAACTTCAGAGGAAGAAGAAGTATCAAGTGAATGAAACTATAAAATTTCAAGTCGTCATTGTTAAAATTGCAAAAAAAACAATTAAGGGATTGTTCGACGATTAAAAATTCTACATAGCTGCAAATTTGATATAATGTTTATTCCAATATTCAAAATTCTGCGACCCTAATATTAATATGTAACCTAATCACTAGGTACTCGCTAAAATGAACTCACATGACTGGCAAATTTGCAACTCTCTTCGATGACGGCGTGATGCTTTTTTTAATAATTTAGAATGACAAAAGTACTCCCCTACATTATCACCCCTTTAATTTTCTTGATGAATCTTTCATTCTGCTGTGGGGTTTAACTTGATTATTTGAAACTTGGAAAGTTATTCCCATCTACAAAAAGGAGATGTAACTGATCCAGATAATTATAGACCATTGACTGTTCCAATGGTATTTTTTTAGAATATGCTGATTCAGCGCCTTAAACTCCATCTGGTTGAATATAAGTTGATATAGGATAATCAAGATAGATTTTGTGGGAATAGAAGCACTACTTCTGCTATACATACTTTGTACGAAACAATTGTTAGTCTAATTGAAGCTGAGTAGTACAAAGTTGCGATCTAAGCAAGGCCTTGGATTGTCTGAATCATCAAGTTCTTGCTGACAAATTAAAAAGTTATGGTATTAATATCATGGGAAACAGTATGTGTCCATTGGGAATACAGATGAGAATAATTTCCAGAAAGACGTAAACTCGTTGTTACTTGACACTTCGGCTGGATAGCCTTAACTAACTTTAAAGTTTTTAATGTATAATTTGTACCAATGTGTTTTTATCGACCAGAGTTTGTATCGACTACTCAACAGTTTTTTAGTTGAATCCATGAGCAGAAAATCTTAGTGTTAAAGGTGGGTCACAGATGTGTTCTTTGTTTCAATCTATACGTGAAAGGAATGAATTTATTCCGAAACGTCAGCGATACAAAATTCGTTTTACTCTCTGGTCCTAATTCCCGTTAAATCCAACTATAAAGCTATCAATGAAATCTCTTCATGGTTTTTCTACACACACCTCTACCCAAACAACACAAAACTCGGTACCTACCTATATAAAATTCAGACCCACCAAAAAACATTTCAAAAAATTCTGAAGGATTTGCTTGTGCGTCAAGTTATTATTCCATGAAAGAATTTTTGTGACTTAGTCAAAATTATGATATTGGGTTAAGATCTAGGTAGAGTTCTCTCTTTTTTGAATATATAATGACTCCTATACACTAAGAAAAATTAGCTGAAGAATGATTGTCAAAATTATAATATCTGTAGATTTTAATTGCAAATGATGGCGGCATATTTTACTTAGAATTGCCATTAAAATTTCATGACGTCGGTAGGTAGATGAAATTTTCAATAATTGATATTTCACAATTTTTCTCCATCAAAGTATTATTAATATATCTGCCAATTTCATTTTGAACTCCGTGGACCCTGGAAAACGTTTAAAATCTGTAACTCCGTATAAAAGTAACGAATTATTGAATATATTTTTCTAAGATATACGGTCACAAAATATTTATGAGACATCTAAAAAAATCAATTCATTATTATTATGAGTTCACTAGAATGGAAAATCTATAGCAGATACGCCAAGTTACACACATTTTGTAAAAAAGTGTAAGAGGGAGGAATGGACAAGAGAAAACAACGGCCAGTCGAATTTTTTAGTGTACCTATATGTTATAAAAATTGTAAAATCAAAACTTTTATCTGCTACTTTCCTACAAAAACGTGTAAATCTACAAGTTGAATGAGATCTAGAATTATACTGCGGGTCAGAGTCGTAGTAGGGTCATGAGCGCCTCTGGCAAGATTTGAATTTTGCGCCTTCCCCCCCCCCCCCATACTTATTTTCTAGGAAGAGAAAGGACACAATAACTTCGAAAGTGTAATTAATTTGAGCTTAAGCATAAAAATAGGTGTTACTTTTATGCAGGAGAGGCAACAATACAACACGAGTTTGTTCATTTGTTGTTTGGTCTGCAACAGGCGCCCCCCTGAAGGTTGCCGCCCGCCTGGCAAGCCCCTAGTGGAGGTATTGATGTTTTGCGACCGTATAACATGTAATTAAAAAAAAATTATAGCATATTTTGCCTCTTTTACAGAGAATTGCAAATTTCAATAAATGTCTCCCCTGGTTCACCGAAAGTGGAAAATTTGCAAAAAAGGTTTTTCTATACTTTCATGCAAAAAAAAATATTTTGAAAGTTTCATCTATCTGCCAACGTTATGCATTGCTACAAAATTAGTAGCGACTCAAAGTAACGGACACTGTCATTTGCAATCAAAATCTATATATATTTAATTGTGATACTCATTTTCAGTTAATTTAAAAAGTTTTCATTGTAAATTATATAAAAAACGCATCATGCCGTTATTGGAGAGTGTTGAAATTAGCACAGTCATCTGATAACATTTCAATGAGTAGGTACCCAGGAATTTTGCAGGTGTTTCTAGTTTTGTCGCAAAATAATGTTAATTAATAATATCAAATTAACTTTTTGTATTTTCAGCAATATTACCGATTTTCGATCGAGTTGCAAAACTGTATTGTTCCGATTTAGTCGGTACTTTTTTTTCCATAGAGTTAAAAATGTTAAACTTAATGTTGAATTTTTCGGTTATCACGTCACTAATGATTGGCCCAAACAGTCAATTACTCAGAAACAATGCACAGACGTACCTCAGTTCTGGTGAAGAGTCAACAAGAAGTCTAACACAATCCAAACATCCTCTAGCCGCCGCATAGTGAAGAGCCAGGGTAGTATTGTTGGTTGCCACTTTCTCCAAAGCCGGCATGTCTTCGCGAGATTCCGCCTCCCAGAGTAGCCAGCGTAGAACGTTGAGCCTCCCGTATCTGCAACACACAATACAGAATACATTGTCAGAGAAGTGAGAGTTTATGTAACCTGAATAAGAGACCCGTTGTTATGGTTGCGGCCGCAAGAATGAAGAAAATGTTATGATATTTCCTCAAATCACAATAGAAACAATGTGATTAATGACTGGTTGAATAAACTATGTTCTCACGTGAAAATAATCATGTTTGATGTCAATCGGTATGATATGCCTCATCATTTCATAGATAAATAGAATGAATAGTAAACAATTGTTAAGTAAACGGGATACAGGGTGTCCTACATAACAATCAACTGCCAAATATCTTCGAAATGAAGGGATATATCGATATTCCGTGAAATCAAATGGATTCTATATAGAGAGAACTTCTTTCGGCTAGAGTTCCATTGCGAAGCGTTATCCGTTCCGTAGTCCTAACAGCGAAGCGATGTCTTTAACACTGCACTCTATATTTTTGGGGTCCCGTAGCCTTAGTCTCTAGTGACACTTTGGCCTATTAGCCCATTGTATCTTAGAGTTCGTCCAGTATTGAAACGACCTCTTTGGCCTTCCCCCACCTAACAACCAATTTTTCTCGAAGATACCCGAGCCATTGTCTAACTGTGGCTATTAATAGAAATTCCATAGGCGTACCAAATTATTTGGTATAGGCAAAACACAAGACGTAGTTTTTGGCGGACGAGTTTTGTGATTATGGTCCGATTCGATTCAAAATTGGTATGTGGGGGTTTTCGGGGTCGGAGATTGTGAATTTTTTGTCAAAATTGAATGAATAACTGCACTACCTATTTATTAATCAAACAAACCTAACCTTTCAAACGCTGCATGACGCGACACTGGTGAAGATTCGCCGTAGCATAAGCAGCCACATCAAATCGTGTCCACTCGTGTTTTCCCCCTCTCTACCTACCAACAGGTCGTTTCAATACTGGATGAGCTCTACCTATAGATTGCTCTCACAGTACCCATTCCACTATTTCTGTACCTTGTATAAGTTTGTGCAAGTCATTTACTGGGTGTTAGCTATATATAGGTATGTTTGTTTTGCTAATTAGTTGTACAAAAGCTCAATGTCTCCTTGACGGCACCGGGGGCTGGTGAGGTAGACGAGAGTCTTAACGAGACGTCATATCAATGAGCACGAGATATGACGATAGATATGCCGCCCTTCGGAAAAATGTCTCTCTCCATAATGATCCAAGGCTTTGCAGTTACGCAGTATATGTGATCCTGTTTTTGGTTTCTTACCGCATACCTAATCTGCAAATTAGGTCACTATTGAACAATCCCATTCTGATAAAATGTTGCTATATGGCGCAAATCTAATTATGAACCCTGCAATACATTTTATTTGCCCCACGTTTGAGGTTAACTTGTCTGCTGTTCTTTTGTAACACGGTCCTTTGATATATTCTTTTCTGTATCTGTTTCCCGGAATAATATTTCAGTAGTTTTTGCATATTTCCAGGTCCTAATTTTCTTCAGATGTTTTGGTTCCTCTAGGTCTAATATGGACTCTTTCAGTATTCTCAGTTCTTATTCACCAGTTGGGATGTCCCCTTCTGGCTTCAAAGAGCCATCGATGCGGCTGGATGTTTGACAAAATCTGGATATGACCTTCTTTTAGAGAGCTCCTATTATCTTCCTTCACGCATTGAAGGATCGCATAGGCCTCTGGCTGAAACTAAAGGTGTGGGCCCAGTAGTAGTTATTTCATTCAGTTCTGTCTGGTATAGATACCCTGAATAAATTGTCAAAAGAAAATCGCTTCGGAATGTGATCTGATCTCATGTCTAACACGTTTCTGGTCATAATTCATGTGTCCTGTCCCAAAAGTATTCTTGTCCAGAGGTTATTTAGTCTGAAGGCACTAGGCCTTGCCCCATCTTTCACCACCAAATGGAGGGGGTGCAATTTTAACAGTTTCCATATAGCTTTATTGACCGATAATTTGATTGACCCTGTGATACCTGTACATTACAAGCAAGTCTTGCTTTTGTTATAGCGCTTCTTTGGCAAGTACACCATGAGTCCTTGAGATAGATTTACACACTAAAACCTCCACCTCATAGGCTCGTCCGGCCGTGGCTTCCGATGACACTTGAGCCTTCTGCCCCATTATATCCTACCTGATAAGAGTACAGGTCTGGGAGATCTCAGTTGATCTGTTACACAATATTTGTCCCTCCCAGACCTTTTGTTTCACCATGTCATATACATGATTCCCGGTTAAGGGCTATTTTGAGGTCCCTCTTAGCAACTGCAAGTACTGTCGTGGATAGCTTACTGTGCTGGGAGTTCATCTGGACGGCCCCTATCATTTGTTCAGCACCCTCCAGTCCTCTTCCAATGCCATAGAACGCTCAGAATCACATCCTCTCCAGTGCCCTGAAAGAAACCGAGGAGGCCAAGAGGTGTCCTCATTCCCTTTCGGTATTTCGACTCAGTGGTCATCTGTTTCCAATAGTGAGTGAGGAGGAAGCTCTGTGGTGCCCCCTGTACAGAAACAAGGCTGATCACTTTGAAATTTCGCCATGTTTTTCGCAGGCTCCGTTGCGGCACCGTCTATTTTGAGAATCCGGTGCCATACATCCGTCGCCACGGCTCTCACAGCTTGGACTTAGGTCTGTTTGCAGGAGCCCCGTTAGTCAAGTCGCGGCCTCCCACATGCAACACGAATATCCACAAACCGTCCTATTCGCTGCGAGGCCGCAGCCTGTTCTTCCCAAACCACATGGAGGTGAGGTTAGACTTTATGGGGCGTGCATCATGTGTGATCTTAGTTCCCATTTTTTCCCAAACTACAATAACTGAAGTGACCGCTTCTCTGGTCACTTTTTCTAGAGTTAATATTCAGCCCCTTCAAGTCCGCCCATCTCGTCGCCAGTTTAGAGCTTCTTGCTTGCGATTACTAATCGTGGTGTATTTCATATGTGCCAGAAGCACCATATAATGGGTATATCCAATGGCTCTGTGTACTTTATCTTTCTGAAACTCCTGTAGTCCGTCCATGCCTAGATTCCACAAAATTGAATAAAATTCTTCCCACAGAAAGCAAAATATTCGTATAAAAAATCTGATGGGAGAGCCTATAGAACTAATGTTGTAGTACTCCTTCATTTTCAAGTGTGTTCGTTCTCCTCTCTCAACAAGTTATTGTAGTGCTGTTTCAGTTCAGTAGCCGGTCTTGTAGGTATATTGGTGAACAGTGGTTTTTCTACCAGTGCCCCATTCCTTATGTGCTCGCATCCATTAGCTTCTCTAAAATCTGTAGTGCAAAGGACTAATGGCCGTTCCTGTCTAGTTTCCGCAGATTTTTGTATAAAAATTACCCCAATATTCCTGCTTTGTTATATATCCCAGAGCCTCACTGCCTCGGAGTATTTCACAGAGCCCTCAATGCAGTAGTTTTATTCCCTTCTGCAATATCATTGGGTATATCCTGCCCTGTCATAGTGATTCGTATAGTTCAAATGAGACTTTATGAAGTTTCCTAGAACGTTATTTTAGAGTTTCCGATATATTTGTTTCTCATTTTGTTTCTTGATTTGACCCAATAAAAATAGCCACAAAGAGTACCTTCATTTCCTCTCCTGCTATGCTGCTATAGTAGGTATAATCTAGATCATTTCTTAGGAGAGTATTTTAATGTCTATCCTTGAAGAGTATTCCTTCAAATTACGCACACTCATAATACTTCCTTAGAGAGTATTTCTTAGCTTGTCCGGTCCATTTTTATAACGAGTTACAAAAGTGACTAAAAAAACTAGTAAATCGATTGTTGAGTCACCAAGTTCAACCGTGTCTAGTAGATAGGTACGGAAATAGTATTATCGTTCCTGATTATACTACATCTTTATAAATTCATGTCATATAGTCATAATGCTGCAGAACAGCCATGTTTCGGGACGTACATTCTGATTCAAAATGTGGAATAAATGCTTCATAATCTAGTTGGTAATACAATTTCACTGTCTGTTCACTCAATGTCACCACTCTTCAAGGTTGAACTATAATATTGTTACGAATTCACTACGTCACTGCCTGTTGTTTCCGACAAATGTCGACCGGTTGACTACTTCAAGATGATTCAGAAAACGACATAGACTTGTTGACCTTATAAAATGCCGCACATCACGTGGGTGGATTAATTCATTCATTCACAGAGTTACAAGCGGTAAGTCATTCAGAGTTGAGTTCATTCAAGGTAAAGTCGTGCATTACGGACGCGGTGCATTTGGACAAATGAACTGTGACTGAATTATTTAATAGGCAGAGTACATTGTTGTGTTTTAATTGTAAAGTATATTAAAACTAACAATAATTAGATCGGTACTTTCAAAGGTTAACGGACTCCAGTTTCGTAACAATATAATATATAATCTTTGATAATTATTCCCTATATTTGTCTTGGTTCTTCCTCTGGACCAATATATATATATATATATATATATATATATATATATATATATACAGTGCGTTCATAAAGTGTGGAAACGCTCGATTATCTCACAAGTTAATTATTTTCGGAGCTAAAGCTCGGACAGGTCGATTTTTTATTTTAGTTTTCAACTTTTTTCAACCAAAAAAAAATTTTTACTCCCATTGCCTCACAAGATATGGCGTCATCGATACTTTTTTTAAATAGAAAGGGTATATTTTTATATCAAAAATTAAAAGCCCATATTTTTCTGAGTTCAACCATACCACATACGTCATATGTAACATTTCAAGTTACAGTATACTGAGTATAAAGGAAACAGGTGCTCATATCTCTTAATACTAGTTAGTTCGAGTATATTTTCGAACATCAAGTAGGCTATGAAAACATCTGAAAGCCCTTAGCAACCAGACAATAAGTTCTTAGTTACCATTGCATATGTCATTATTAAATTGATTTGATATGTAGCATATCAATTTATAATTCCTCAATGTCTCTCTGAAAATATTACCCTGAAAGAAATCATTTGACATTACGATAAAGGTAGTGTCAGAAAAACAGCGAATAAAAGTTTTGATGATCTCAGGTTACGGCGACCGTAAAAGAAGTAAGCGACATCTTTAATGAAAAAAATATCCTGATCGAGAACCAATGAGCAAATCGACATTAAGCAAAATATTGCACAAATTTAATGAAATTGGGATTGTTGAGAATAAGCATAAGAGTGGCATACCTACCGTTACCGATGACAATCAATTAAATGTAACAGTTGGAATAGAAAAAAATCATCATCGTTCAATTACAACTTTACCTGGCAACAATGCGATGTGTCGTGATGGTGAGCAGAAAATTCTACGAAAAGTCAAATTACCTCCATATGAAGTTAAACTTATACATGAACTTGAACTCAGATCATGTCAAATTTTAAAGGTCGAACAGACCTAAATTTTTGACTTCAATAGACGCATGAAGTTTTGAAAAAATATGCAAGAAGTGTGTAATCACAATAATGGTTTTGGATTTTTATGTCTTATTTTCCGCCAAATCAACTTCTTGTATGAACGGTACAGTGAATACTCAAATTTGTCGTTACTGGCAAAAGAAAATCCCAATTGGACGATGGGAGCTTATACCCAATATCCTCCAAAAGTAACTGTGTGGGCTGAGATTCATAGGAATACCATTGTAGGACTACATTTTTTTGTCGGTACTGTGACAAGAAAAAGTATTTAGAAATTTGGCGAACTGATATAGTTCCATATTCAACTGCAACATTTCCAGATATTTATCATCCTGGTCAAATAGATTCTACTATCGAGTCCTCATTATGCTCTAGTGGTTAGATATTTTCTGAATGAAACCTTTCCCAATCGCTGGATTGGACTATGCGGTCACATTGAATGGCCTGCTAGGTCCCCAGATTTAACTCCTATGGATTTTTTGTCTGGGTTTACTTGAAAAGTGAAGTATACATAAACCGACCAACCCATTTGAAAGACCTTAAAGATCGAATTCGAACTGAAATTCAACGAATTGTCAATTATCGATGTTGTCAAACGTAACCCAAGAATTCATCAGATATTAGTTGACAATATCCCCAACCCAAGGAGGTGAAGGTGTTATTTGTTTATTTTTACTATGTAATGACTACTTTTAACACTTTCGTTGCAAAATAAATAATGAAATAAACAAGAAATATGAGCACCTGTTTTCATTAATAATAATAATCATAATAAATGTCTTTATTACCAATTAATAAAAGATAAAATTACAGTTAGGGCGAGATTCAGTTTGTATGTAATAATAAATACAGTACAATATGAAATACATCTGCTCTTCCATCTAACCCCAAAAAATAAGTCTAAGATAGCAAATAGAAAAATAAATAAATCAATTAAATTAATAGAGAAATAATATTACCTTAGCGATTAATGAGCAATTAATTAATTAGCCAGTATACTATAACTTAAAATGTTACATATGACGTATGAACTCAGAAAAATATGGGATTTTAATTTCTGATATAAAAATATACCCTTTTCATTAAAAAAAAAGATCGATGACGTCATATATTGTAAGGTAGTGGAGGTAAAAATTATTTTTTTGTTGGGAAAAGTACAAAATTGAAATTAAAAATCGACCTGTCCGAGCTTTACCTCCGAAAATATTTAACTCGTGAGATAATCGAGCGTTTCCACACTTTATGAACGCACTGTATATATATATATACAATATATTGATTTGAACACTTTGCACGTTTCTGGTCAGAAGCTATAAATAGATAATATTTAATGGTGAATACGCCAGTGATTAAGCCTACAGATTTCACTCCTACATTTGATTAGTTTGAAACTGGGAAATTCTCAGTTTACGTAGATAATATTTGATGGTGAAGACGTCAGTGATTAGGCCTACAGATTTCACCCCTTCATTTGATAGGTTGATACTGGGAAATGATCAGTTTTAGATCGTCCCTTTGGTTTCTGTGTTGAACTATACCGTGATAGGTAAAGTTATCAAAAAAGACAGAAATTCCTTCAACATTTTTCATCAATCTGAAGTAAAATTGCTACTAAGAAATGGGTTACCCAATTTATCCAGTATTCCTGATGATCGTGGAGAAGTGATGGATTCACTGAAAACATTAGAACTGAAACAAGTAACAACATGTCGATGAAAATGTTATTATGCCCCTACGAATTACATTATTCAATAACTGGTAACCAATTTCAAAAAACAAACAATTCGATATCGTCATTTGTGTCATTAATGACCCCTATTCGTCAACTGAATCAGTGGTAAAAGATTGCGCTGTTTCTGCTTTTGCAGTGGAGAAAATAGAAAAAACATAAAATTTATCATCTTACGCCAGTTATTTGAAGGTGGTGCACGCAACAGGAAAAAATAATAAATAACAGAATAAGGTAACAACTCAACCATGTTATAAGAACATTTATTTCAGTAGTTAGTGTTCTATAGACAAAGTGTTCCATACGACCAGCTATTTTCTATAATCATATAATTGTTTTCATATTTATAGATATCAATTCAACAGGATAATTATGCCAAAATATGATTCAAAACGAAATAACACATCATTGAAGAAAGAAACATGTTAGACTTTGATGTGCCAAAAATTTTCCAATACGATGGATCCACTCCACATTATTTCAGCTAGTTTCTTTAATATCTTAATGAAACATATACTGATAGGTGGATTGGAACATGGGGGACAGTTTATGACTGACACGTTTTTCGGATATGAACCTCATGGACTTTTTTCGTTGGAAAGATAGGAGCATAGGAGTGTTTGACAATCGATGTATTGAAAAAATCGGTTAGAAATGAGTATGCAAATATAACTCCACAAACATTACAAAATAGACTCTGAGGACTTTTTTTTTTCTTCTTTATTTAACGTCGGCCTATTTCTGCTACCAGGGCGAAACATCGACGCCGGTGAGCACACTCCTCCCAACCGGAAATTTTGCCGAATCCTCTGTTGTTTCAGAGGTAGGGTTCTTTAAAGCTCAACATCCATGAACTCGGGACCGACATCTTAACGTCCCCTCCGAAGGACGGCATATATATCGACTTATCTCGTGCTCATTGATAAGACGCCTGCAGCTGCGAATATGCTACTACGCTACAGTTGTTAGGACATTTAACGTGGAACTTCCTTGTCCGGTGGTCACCCATTCAAGTACTAACCACGCTCGACGATGCTTGGCTTCAGATTCTTAGGACATTCAGAAAAGTTATTGAGAGAATAATAATTAAATACATAATGCATATTAATTAAATAATCGTGATGGGACACCCTATATATTAATGCATTTTTCGCGTTGCTATTGGTTTACGATCATTTTTGTATGATACTTCCTAATACCTATCTCAAGCGGTTTTCGTGAAATTAATTGATTTCCTTATTTTTTGTGCAAAATTAAATGTTTATCACTGCGGTATTTGGACTCATACAAAGCTGAAATTTTGGGTGTAGTTTACGAATGTTTTGTGCATCAGTTGTGTCTGAGAGAATTCGTTCTCTATTATTCAGGTCGTTCAAAATTTGTGATTTTTCCGATAGATAATATCACAAAATCAATAACCTGATTAGTGAATTGAAAAGCAAGAAATCAGCTGGAATAGACGGAATCAGGGCTGATCTACTGAAATCCATTTCACAATATATCCTTAATCCTCTAGTTTCAATTATAAACATATGTTTATCACTCGGTACCTGGCCTGACTGTCTGAAAATGACAATAGTGACCCCGATACATAAAAAGGGAGATAAAACAGAAATCAACAACTACAGACCTATCTCGTTATCAACACATATATCTAAAATACTTGAAAAATAACTTAAAAACAGACAAATACTTTTATTAAAAAATACGAATTAATTTCAAAAAACAATTTGGTTTTAAAGAAAAAACGTCCACCGAGGATGCGTTACTGGAACTCGGAACTAATACACAGATCTTTAGAAAATGGTAAACCTTCCCTTATGCCTTCTCATCGACTTAACAAAGGCTTTTGATACTGTTGATCATCGATTACTTTTACAAACCCTAGAAAACAACGGTATCAGAGGTAATTGTCTAAAAATCTTCGAAAGTTATATACAAAACAGAAGACAGGTCGTGAGAGTGGCCGAAACAATAAGTAATCCAAAAATAATTGAGTGTGGTGTGCCCCAAGGCACAGTGTTAGGTCCGATTCTGTTTAATTTTTACATCAATGACTTATTCAGAGTAAACACTGTTGGCAACATAATAGGATACGCTGACGACACTGCAATCTTCAATAAAGCGGAAACGTGGAATGATCTTAAAAATAAAGTAGAGGCATATTTTATAATACTCGAACAATGGTTTGACCACAGACTCTTGACACTTAATTTGGCTAAAACAAACTTTTTACCATTCAGTTGCAACATTTCCAAGGTCTGCCCTTTCGAGAACATCAACGTGATTGCACAAGGAAATATTCTTACCATCCACTCCGTAAGAGAAATAAAGTATTTAGGTGTATATATAGATAGTAACCCAAAATGGGATCCCCATATACGATACATTATTAAAAAACTACAAACAGTCCTTTATAAACTTCGTTGTTTAAAAAAGTGCTCACTATCCAGATAGCTAAAATTACTGTATTTTTCACTTGTTGAAAGCCACTTAAGGTACGGAATAATTACCTGGGGTTCAGCTGTGCAAGCGCATTTAAGTTCTTTAGAAATACTGCGAAGACGATTTCTTAAACTAATAATGTCAAACAACTCGAGATTCCCGTCAGATGTTTTATATAAATAATGTCAAATAATGGATATGAGGCAATTATACTTCTTTTGTACCAGCGTAAGATATCATTTCTATCGTAACACATCAAATTCCAGAGACGTCGCGCACAACTCACTTACCCCACTATCGTGAAAAAATCAATTTCACAAAGAGCATTCTCCTTTTCTGCAATTAAATTGTATAACACATTACCAAAAATTTAAAAAAATATAATATTGAAACAATTGTCCAAAAAAAAGGTGTCCATTTTTTAGAGAGACAGACAATCACGGAGTAAACTTCAGCATATAATAAAAATTTACACCCCTTACTGCATCATCCCCCAGACTGTAGCCGCCTTAGTTGAGCATGGGCGTACAAATTTTGCACTTGCACTATGAATTTTGCACTTGCACTTTATTATTCGTATGTACCCCTTTGCCTATGTTATAATATTGTATTGCATTTAGTCCTATCCCGCTCATCACCCTTTTGTAACAATTTAGACTATGTGACGTGCATCCATATGTGAATGTTAATACTAAGTTCAAATTCGGAAAAATTACGGGGGAGATACAAAAATAAGGTTGAATTTAAAACCGTTCGGCACAATTAATTGATATTCATACTAATAATAGTTTTACAGTCCATTGACATATTTAAGACAAGATTGGGGCTTCATCGATCCATGGTAGACCCCATTTTCGCCTTTAAACGTTTATGGCCCAAGGTGGCACTTAGACCCTTTTGCATATAGCACGCTTCAATTAGTGCAACAATATTAAAACGTTTAGCGCGTTCATTACAAGAAATTTGATCAGAAAAGAACCGAAATGGAAGGCATTATCTATTCAAACGAAGTTTTGATGAAATTGTTATCTTTACGGTCATGTGATCAAATTATAGCGAGAACATGAGAAGATTCTGTAGTGTATTGAAGTGTGTGAATGATAAGATGCCGAACTGATTGTACAAAGAATGATTGATATGCAGGGTATTCCAAACTCGATGGCCTATTGGACGTTTGTGGAGATCTGAGATATAAATACAAAAAAATTTGTATCCCACGATAAGAGACTGCGATGTAGCTCTTAAACATATATTCACGGTTGCAGTGTTGCCACATGTACCTGTAACTAATATCAACTTTCGAATTTTGAATGGAACACCCAGTAGTTCATTCTGTTTTTGGATTCTACTGACAAATACAAATATTCCATTTGAAAAAATGCACTTTTCACCATTTTTGTATCTATCGGAAAAATTACAGATTTTGAATGGAGAACAAATTCCCTTGGACATAATTAATGCACAGAACATTGGTGAACTACACCCAAAATTTCAGTCCAAATACCGCAGTACTAAACATTCAATTGAAGCTGTTTTGCACAAAAAATAAGGAAATCAATTAATTTCTCAAAAACCGCTTGAGATAGGTATAGGGAAGTGTATACAAAAATGATCGTAAAGCAATAATGAAGCGAAAAATGCAATAATATACAGGGTGTCATATTAAAAATATCAAAGTTGTTGCTACTTTTCAATATAAGCGGCAACGCCGCAGCGCTGGAAATATTTCAGATCGATAGAGCAGAACTAATTCCTCAAGAAACCAAATTTTAAATATTATCCTGTGTCTCGTTCTCCAGAAACGTCTAATAGGCCTGTATTCTTTATAAACTGAAAGCTTGTTATTTGGTTTTTTCAAATATTTTTATCAATAGCAGATTGATAAATGAATGTTTTGTTCGAAATATTTCAGTTGATTCATTATTTAAAAAAAAAAGGAATTCATGCAGTACTTTTTTGTTATGTAGTAAACGTCACTATTTAATAGTACGTGGGCGAGGTAAGGGTAAAGAAACAATTTCAAGATTCTAATGCCCTTATCTCTGTAACACCACGAGAAGATTTATATTGGATACACCGTTGGACACAGAGTCGATATACCTTTCAAGTAAGGTATCACATGCAGACTACTTTATAAAAAAAACAGGTATCGCAAAATGTAACAATTATGGTCATATAGGTATGCAGAATGTGGTTAAAAAATATAAACCTTTTAAAAAATAATAGGGAAGACTTTTTATTACCACACTGTGTAATGTTAAGTAAAAAAAATGTAGCACACAGAATGAAACTTCTTCGTGAAAACATGAATGATTGAAATTCAATGACCTTCGTTAATGAATCGGTGGAAGAATCAATGAATAACATTTCCTTAGTTGAAATGCAATAATATACTATGGTTGAAGTGTTATAGCAATTCCTACAATTCAAACAGTTAGAAAAAATGTACTTTATTGCATCCTGCATAATTCAGATTGAAAAAAAACTCTTTGATTTTCCAGTTAGCTCCTCCGATATCCAAGTTCATCTGATAGGTCAAAAAAAACAATAAACGTTCATCACGAAGAAATTCTAAATTTCTTTTATAAAATAACCATCAATATACAATGTTTATTTCTCCATTCTATCAGTTAGTTTCTCCAACAATCCAGTACATTAGTTGGAGTATTGAAGGCTTAATGGTTTAATAGAAATGTTAGATGTATGTTTAGTGTCTTCTAACCGTAAAACGAGCCCGAGCAGGGGATTTATTTAATAACAAGCGATCAGAGCATTGCTTGCAATTTGTTCCAGCAAAAAACCCACTTCGGTATTCAATTAGTGAGTACAAGACGAATCAAAAGTAACATGTTTCAGCAATTTAAATCGATAAGGAAGTGGCATATCGTTTGAGGATGAATCTCCGAAGCTTGCAATAAATGAAACTATATATAAAAATAGAACAAAATCTTATAATTTCATTCAATAAGAAAATAATTTTTCCAATTGTTTGCCAATATCGGTACAAAAATATGTATTAGAATATTCAATTCAATGTTTCAACAGCCGCCACATGGCCGATCAGACACAGCTTCGAACTCATCAAAGATATAAAAAATACCCCTAGACTAAAAAATACCATCAATTATTTTATATATACTTCAGTAATTGAAAATTATTCTCGGGGTTGCAGTCATATAATATATTGGTCTGATAAATTAAAACTCTTGTTTAACTTGTCGAGCTTTGGAAAAACTTTTTATTTTCTTTTTCAAGACATCGGAAAACATTAATGGTGTTCAAATAACCCTAAAAATATAATATAATAGACTTACTAATGTGAGGTTTGTATCAAAACATAACTTCACGTCCTTAAACATCATAGTAAAAAAAGGGGTTCTTTTTTGGGCACTGGAATGTTGGATACATTGAAAACAACACACACCGAATATGAATTATAAATTAGTAGACTAATTAAAGCACGAATTGTTCATCTGCTCAGGTTATAATATTTTACATAAATTGTTGTTCATCGAGTAAATCTTTCAATTTATTAAAATATGTATAACCTAAGCAGATGAACAAATCTGCTTTAATAGCATAGAAATTTATAATAATATTCGGTTGTGTTGTTTTTTCTCCAATGTTTCTCAATGTATCCAACATTCCAGTGCCAAGAAAATGACCCCCTTTTTTTTCCTATGATGTTTAAGGTCGTGCATCAGTTATTTTTCATACAAACCTCCCATTAGTAAGTCTATTATATTCTATTTATAGTGTCATGTCAACACCATTAATGTTTTCAATGTTTGAAATTTTTTATTTTTTTCGAAAGCGACAAGTTAAACAAAGTTTTACTTATCAGGCCAATATATTATATACTAACCCCAAGGATAATTTTCAAAATTTCAAATTTATTTTCAATAATATTGGCAAATTTGACGTTGATAGAGCTTTCTGAGTTCCACAACTTTCATCTAAAAGTTTTTCTAAAGTGTACGCACAAATTTGTTGTAAATTACTATTGAGATATGTTTCAATGAATTAATAATTTTTTGCCCTGCAGGCACTTTTCATAAGAGGTTCTTTCGTTCGTGTTACTCAGATGTTATTTGACAAATGTTTATATTCCTATGACAACCATAACTCATAATCTTTCTTTTTCTCAATTGAATATTATAGAAAAACAAGATATATTAAATGTCAGGTCAGAACGTCATCCATTTGTCAGCAATAGTTTCGATTGAAAGTGCCATAATTATTATACTACCACATACATAATTATTATTTAATATTTTTCTAATGAGAATGAAACCCAAGTAAGTTCTGTCTATATGCTTGCTTTTGCTTGTGCTTTTTTTCAATAGCTGAGTGAACTTTTGTATTCAGATGGGTTTTGGATCTGAATTTTCAGCTGTTTTTATTGTATGTATGTATGTATGTATGTATGTATGTATGTTTATGTTGTATGTATGTATGTATGTATGTATGTATGTATGTATGTATGTATGTATGTATGTATGTATGTATGTATGTATGTATGTATGTATGTATGTATGTATGTATGTATGTATGTATGTATGTATGTTGTATGTATGTATGTATGTATGTATGTATGTATGTATGTATGTATGTATGTATGTATGTATGTATGTATGTATGTATGTATGTATGTATGTATGTAGGTATGTATGTATGTATGTATGTATGTATGTATGTATGTATGTATGTATGTATGTATGTATGTATGTATGTATGTATGTATGTATGTATGTATGTATGTATGTATGTATGTATGTATGTATGTATGTATGTATGTATGTATGTATGTATGTATGTATGTATGTATGTATGTATGTATGTATGTATGTATGTATGTATGTATGTATGTATGTATGTATGTATGTATGTAGATATATGTATGTATGTATGAATAAATGAATGCATTCATGTATGTAGGGATGTTTGTAACGGAATCTTTGAAATCAATTCTCACTCACTTCCAGACGTCCAAATTATTTGAAATTTTGCCCACTTATTGAGAACTGATGATCGTCAGAAAGAAATGTCTGATTTACATTACGAAGATTTGGTGAGTGCGCTGGTTTGGACTCGGCACTTTCACCAAAAGTTTGTAAAAACTTCCCATGTGGAATAATCAATCGAATATTTCTCTCGTAGTCGGAAAGTTAGAAAACAAGCTTTTGAACTAAAAAGCAAAAAATAAATTATAGTTTGAAAACTGGAAAATACGTTTGTATAGCAATATGGACTAATAATAAGAATAAAGTCATTGAACAAAAACTTTCCTTTTATATAAAAAAGCATGGGCTCTTTACTTACTTTTCTTAATAAATCTACCTTTACGAATAGCTAGCGATAAAAAACTCAAGATAACTGATATCAAGCCCCCCACGCTTTTTTCACATGAGAGGAAATTTATTTGTCAATGGCTTTATTCTTTTTATTTTTAACTTCCTAATCTATATTGTTATATAAGCGTCTTTTTTCAGTTTTTTTAAACTATAATTTTATTATATTTCTGTAGAATTCTATATTTGAGTCGATCCGGAAGCAAACTCTTCTTTCTTTTGATTTGAGTCAGATTTCAAACATATATTAGAAAGGAAACTTCTGATCGTAGACTTAAAAGTTTACACATAAATAGAAATGCTGTTACTGTTTTAAATGAATATATGTCCTATTTTTTATGACACAACAACAACAAGTACCTTGCACAACAACAAGTTGCAATGCAAGTACCTTAAAAATTCACGAGGTGGCGCTATACATTGTAGCCGTGATGTTTTTCGTGTGTAAAAAAGGAAAGACGCCTATATAGATAAACTTGAAAAGCAAAACCTTATCTACATACAAAATTTAATCCAAATCGTTAGAGCCGTATCCGAGATAGTCGCAGTATATATACAAGAATTGCTTGTTTAAAGATATAAGATAATGATGAATACACTAATTCAGAATACAAACTATTAACTATTGTAAAAGAAAAAAAATTATCCAGCGTTATGAATTTATGATATTTATGAGTGAAGCTTCGATATTGAAGTTGACGTTTTTTATACCGTTGGATTCAACCGTCATTACCATGAATACGTTTTGAAGTGACCCACATTCGCACTTCAGAAGTTTTCACGTTTGGATAAAAAATAACATATGCTATTTGGCGTGAACGTGAATTTGGATAACCCGTCCGCCACACCCGGATCACTTTTGCTACTATCTAATCGATCCAAACTGTTGATTTTCTCTCAGCATATATGTTTTTATCTTTAGGTTCCATATTAGTTTTTTACTTGGGAAGTTAATATCATTTTTAGTTATTATTATGGAAAATCTCATGAATGTTGGCTTCTTATTTATTGAAAATGAAAATTGTTTGGAAAAGTGGTACGCCTGTATAACGGTTGTGCCATATTCAAAAGTAGCAAACAATTGATATCGCCAATGATAGACTCGAACGTTTCTGTGGTAGAGTAAAACACAAGCCTGAATTCATATTAGCCAGACATCTTCTTGATTTCGTCTGCCACTGTCAGGATTTGTAGGTCACAATGAATATCCTTATTTATGACATTACATTTTTTTTTTTTTTTCGCTTTGACATTTCGTCATCCGGCCAGATACAAGTGGAGTATGTAGTATTCCTTTGGAGAAAAAAAAAATACACATGAAAACAAAAAGACATAAGGGATTAGATTAGAATTAGAAGACCGTATAACAGGAAAGTACACACTCTTCACGTCCAGGGGTCCCTCAGGACGACTTTTTCTCAAGACATACAGGGCCGGATTAAAAGGTGTGGAGGCCCTGGGGCAACAAAGGAGTGGCGGCCCCTAATTATTTTTCAAACAATTTTTTTTTTATTGCGGAACAAATCAAATTATTTCGACACGAGCATATGTAGGTATAATAAAATACAAGATATAAATTAAATTACAGCGTAAACGAATGGATTCTTGCGAGCTTTTTTCGACGAAAAATCATTGATGATTTCGGTCAAATCCAGCATCCGGAGAAAATCATTCTCAATGCTAAGAAGCGATAACTTTGATAGGCGGCTTTGTCTCATCGTAATTCGCCTATTTTTTTCATTTTGGAAAATGAGCGCTTTCCAGTGCAATTTGACATCATCACATTCTCAGTTGTAATATCACAAGAGAGTGAAAATAATTCGACAGATTTTCGAAAACTTGTTGCCAGGCAAAAGACAAGAGAGACCAACTGGCTCGAGTGGCTATTGCCAACAAGTTTGAGAAAGAAATCTAGATAATTATTGTCTACTATATCATCGTGTGGTATTCTTTAGATTATTTTTTTATGTTACGATCATAAACACATTTCCTTGCAAAATTATATAATGTACTAAACCGGTTTTGATTCATTTCACACTTTTCATGCGAATTGATGACAGACGTCAAATTAAAAATATAGGTTGTCAGACAATAAAAACAAAATACCTCAAATTATTCCCGCGACAATTTTCTAGGTAGAATATTCCCACTATTGATTGGCCAAAACGTATATTAATTATTTGAATTGAACGTTTCCATTGGTTTCTAGCAATGTCAAAAAATAATCACTGTAATTTCAATGTTTGAGAATGTAGCTCTGAAATTTTAGTTTTCAAGAATTTGATAGTAGAACATCTTAGATTGGTATTTCTGATAGTCCTTTTTCAGAAGGATTTACATTTGTTGCGGAATGTCATCCTTCTCTTAGACTCACACTTTCAGATTTCGGGGATTTCTCTGTTACAAGCGCACCACTCAGCTGACACTTGTCAACGCCAATAAATAGGAAAAACAGGTATAGACGGGCAAAGTGTTTGTAGAATCGGCAGAAAAATAGTCAACAGAATTTGAACTTTTGTTCTATTATGGAATGCGCACAGGGCTCTTATAAATAATTTGATGCAATCATATTCATAAATTGAAATATTATTTTCTTTTGCTTATGATTATTGAATTTCATTGTGTATCTAGATCGCTTGTGTCATTCGAAGAATACATCGACAGAAAATCCTTCATTTAATAAAAAAATGTATATATTTTTTTAAATTCAATTATTCTTGTTTTTACAGCTAATTTCGATACGATATAATATTTTGTATAATAGTATGATGTTTTACTTGGTGATTGTTTCTCGCATATACACATGATTCATCAGATCGAAGATTAATATTAACCATGGATTTTGACAAGAATACGAAACATGTTTTTGAATGTTTAAAACGAAAAATGAGATGAAAAAGTGGGAGAACTGCTCTTTCGTTGTCAGATTTTTTATATATAATTTTGCATATCCTTCGGTATTTGTTAGGAAATTTTACCTAAAAATTTATATTGTGGAGGCCCCTCTCTTGTGGAGGCCCCGGGGCTGCAGCCCCGTTTGCCCCCCTCTTAATCCGGCTCTGAAGACATACAACAAATAGACCCTGGATTGGTAGGTATTTGCAACACAAAGGTTAGGACAACACATAGGTAACCTACTAAAACCTACTACAACTTGATGTTTGTCTTATTTAGGAATTCAACCAAACATTCATAAAATTTGACGCTATTTGAGGCTAAAATCGACACCATTAACAAATTAAAATATTTTATATTTTATTAACCTTATCACATCTCCAGAGTTGAATTTCTTTTACCTTAACTGTTTTTAGGGTCTGCTTGTGAGTTATATCTCGTTATTGAGAATTTCTGCCTAGTAGCCAATATTCATTCTTTCCAATATCGATTTACATGAGTGATGAATATAATCATAAATTATGTAATTTTTCAATCTTGATATCTTTCAAATTGTTTTCTACAAAATATTCGACTTGAACGACATTCAATTTACATGCATATATTTACATGCATTGTAATTGTTTTCTACAAAATATTCGACTTGAACGACATTTAATTTACATGCATGTATTTTCATGCGTTGTAACTGGTTGAAACCAAGCTGTCTTTCAAAAAAAGTCGATAACAGATGTGTGAGGGGGATTTTCAGTCTTTATCGACAATGGTATCTACATTAGCCGTTAGCTTGAACGAATGTTATTGATTCCAATGCTGTAATCTATTCAATACAAGTTATCTCTGAGTGGCACCATCGATTAAAAACGTGAATAATTAACCTTTCTCACTCCCATTTCCACGAGAATTCCTATTTGATATAGAATGAATAACTTGGAATTCAAATCAGTTTATATATAAGTAAGTTTTATACATTTTGAAGAAAAAAAATTGGGCGATTGAAGATCGAAGACAGATAACCCATGTTATAATCTAAGATACGAAGTAGAGGCGACCTTCGCCCATCTGTTAGCCAGATGAAATGTTTTTTATATTAAATGTAATATGTTAACAAATATGAAAAAATTAGGTCAAGAGTTTTTTTGCAAGCATTTATTTAGTTTTACCTGCCCCGGTGTCTCTAATCAAATCTAACAAGTTGAATTTGATTCATTTCTAGTCATCATTTTACTTGAAAATTGGCGGGATTTCATAATACCTGTGACAAAGCATTATGAATTTTTTGGTAGAGAAAAAAACAAAATGGCGGCTCTAAGATTCGATTAAAAATTGGTATATGACGATTTTCGGGGTCGGAGAATATGAATTTTTTGTCAAAAATCATAAATTTAAGATGATGGCTCCGAGATGGCGAATGAGCTTTGTGATTATAGTCCTATTTTATTGAAAACTGGTATGTCAGGGTTTTGTGAGGTCGGATATTATGATTACATAGTCAACATTGGAAAATTCAAGGTAGCGGCTCCTATACATTATGTATTTAGATGTGTGATGTAGGTTATTCTGTAACAGATTCAAAAGTTTGCCTCGTGAAGTTTTCAGTTTGAATACAAAAGCGACAAGCTTTTGAATCTGTTACTCGCAGAATAACCTACAGCACACATCTTAAGAATTATTTTCAACGTTTCAGCGCATTTTAATAATTTTTTTTTTACTTTCAATTTCATTTTGTTTTCGAATGTTGACTATGCAATCATAATATCCGACCTCAAAAACCCTCACATATTTTTAATAGAATCGAACCATAATCACAAAACTCGTTCGCCATATCAAGTCCCTATTTTGTTTTTTCTCTAACAAAAATTTCTTAATGCATTGTCACTGGAATTATGGAAACATGCCAAAATTTCAAGTTAATCGGTCCGCTAAAAGTGCGTCAAATTCGACTTGTAATTACAGAAACCAGGACAGGTGAACCTAGTAAAAAAAATGGTCTTGACCGATTTTTTTCAGGCAAGCCAATTTTAATATATTTGTTAACATAAAACATTCAATAAAAAGTAAATTTTATCCAGGAAACAGAACAGATTAGGGTAGGATGGGGCACAATCGTACTTCTTTAGAAATTGTTTCATTGTCAAATTGTGCGCCACTATGGGATTTCATTTGCACATGGATCGGGTTTAACTGGATTAGGCTAGGTGATTTTCGAGTGGAGCGATAACCGCCCTTCCACTACAACCTTCTCAGATCTATCGTGGATTATGGCTGGATCCTAATTAGAGTTCACCTTCAAGTCCCGTGCTTCTGTTGATGATGACGCTCGGTGATACCTTTTCTAGATCTTTGGGCTACAGCTACCCGTAATCGGTAGAATCTTATTCGTTCCAGACCCTTGTATCTGCGCTCGGTCCAGTCTGAGAACATTTCTTTAGCAATGCTCTTTGATATACCGGAGAAAGATTCTGTTCCTAAGAACTAGTACCTTCTTTTGCCAGAAGTTCGTTTTTCTCATTTCCTTCAAAGCATTTGTCCCCAGGAAACCATAGTAGAGTTATTCTGTTTTCCCTGCCTACACTTTGAAGGCCTTCAAGCAGTTCCATACTGAATTCTACCCTACTTGATACCAAAACTTTCAGTGGTGTTTGGCTGTTCGACATGACTTTGATCGATCGATTTTTACTATTCCTGTTCAGTTTTTCTTGCAGGCAGGGTTTGATCGCATGCACTTCTGCCTGGAATATTGTGACGTACTGTCCCAGGTTGAATTCAGGCTGTACTCCATGTACACAACTCTTCCATTTTGAAGCCGTCTTTATACCGTTGCAAGTTGGTCCTTGTGAGTTCTCGTTCTTTTGTTTCCCATTCATTTCTTCTCGGGAGGAAAATCTCAGAAGCAAACATGCAACGGAGTGATGTTAAGGAGGACTCCCCTAGCTGCTGTCGGGGCGGTGGACATTAACACTGTTGTGGTCGGACACACTTGTTTCTGGAGTTCGTTGAGCTTTTCTTCTGTGCTTCTTTTCTCCACCAGATGACCGCTCCTTAGGTGACCGTAGGTCTTACCACTACTCTGAGGTAAAGTCAGTACATTTGCTTGAGGTTGATTTCCTGGCTTTCTTTAGAGAATCCGGCTTCCTACTTCTGGTGAATTGTAATATCACTGTCTTGCAGGGGTTAATCGAAAATTATTCTTTACACGCCTAGTGTAGAAGTGGAGGGAGCTCGAGATTATTCGGTATCTTAACATCGTCTCGATCCAGTTACAAACAGTTTCCTTTATTACTTCACTTATTTCTGCTCTATATAGAGATATTGGTAGTGCATTGTTGAATGCTCGTTCAATGTCGAAAGAGGCTGCCTAATTTTTGTTGATTTTCCTGCCCGGTAGGCATACTGGTGTACGCTGAGAGGGGTTTTTCCTCAGCACCTCTTTTCGTATGTACCTATCCAGAATATTTTCTGTCAGTTCCAGCAGAAATGATTTGTGGAGGTTTTTGTTGTTAACGACTTCACATATATACACAACCCTTACCGACGTCGAGTTTCAAGTTAGGTATCTCCATGCTAGGCTAGATCTGAAAAGTTTAGTGAGTATGGGCGTTTCATTTCTCTCCTGGTACCTTGTACGGTTCGAAGTAGTAGTTTGATGATTTCATTTGTTTTACTCCAATCTTTTCGGCTAGGTCGTTTTGATGGTTCTGGCTGAAGTGGAATTGGCTGGTTTCCATCAAGAATCATGGCGTCTGGGAAATGGTTTTGAACTAGAGGTTTCCCTTCGGAATTGAACTTATCCATAATCATATAATTATAAACCAAATAGCTACTAAATGTTATGATTAGAAGATCAAACACTGAATTTATGTTGAAAACATATTCCTGGAACTAAAAGAACTACTAAATGTTACTTTTTACTATTGTTTTGGAGTACCTTTTTTATCAGACTGATGTCTTCATTGATCGGGTAATAAAATCCATAATGTTTTTTGAATCCTAAAAAATAGACAGTTAGCTCATTATCACTGATTTTCTCAGTTTGAAATTTCATCCACATTTTGCCCTCCAAAAGTTTGTTGATATCTCCATATTCACTACAGAGTCGGAGCTTATTTTTTCCTCAATATCATCATCAGAGTACGAGGAGCCCGCTCGTTTCTTCCTAAGAGTTTACTTGTTTTTTTACAGTATTCGCTCGTCTCCCCTCTTTTTCCTTTTTTTGGCTTGTTTTATACTTCCTCTTCCTGTATAGTCTATTCATTTATTGACTGCTAGTATAGATTCATAATTTATCCTTCTTTCTATTTCGTTTATTGTTGTTTTTTTTGGGTGTAGAACAAGGAAAGACTGATCTCTTCAAGTATATTATTTTTGGAAGACTTATTCGTTGATGTACTGGAATTGATTTTCTTCATAATGGGATTATCAAAATCATAGTTTAATCTATTTGTAGGTACTTATGGCTGGATCACCATTCATGATTGGGCCTACAACTGAAAAAAGTATGTGCCTTCTATCTGGTCGTTTACCTGTAGATAGTTCACAAGTTCTGTTTGCAGATAGTTGTTGAGTAGTGTCATTTTCCCAAATTGGCAGAATCAAATTTTCTCAAATATAACATAGCTGATGAGTGCCAAGAAATAAATGAAATACCATGCTCCGAATGCCCTAGGACATACATAAGACGAACTAACAGGTCACCAGCCGAATTTACGAACGTAAACTTCCCTGAATCTGGAGGATCACTATGAAAATGTTCAATTCACACCTAGCGGCTGGAAAAGTGTTTGGCATATGTGATTAAAACATGCGAAGAGAATAGTTCCTACTATACATATGTATTCCGTTGATATGAAGAATCTGAAAAGAAATAATGAATGAAGTCTAAACAAGTTACTTTCATGACTAGTGAGGGATAAAATGTTTTTTGAGTAATAGTATGCCAGTTGGAGTGAAGTTATGTAATAGTCAGCACGGACACTCTGAAATGCCGCTCTTGATCTGTACACTGAAATGTACAGATCTACCTCAGTCGACGGTGATTTCTGGAGTAGCCACTTCACTTGGTCGACCACTGCGATGTTCGCCTTGGCAGCTCGTACGGCCTCGTTTCAACTCGCCACCCACCAATATATTACTGTTGTGAACGAAGGAGCAGACTCCCCCAGAGTAGAATCTACATCCGCTTAGGGATGGTTGATACCAACATTTTCTAGGAACAGGTATGTTCCGCTCCTGTGACAGAGCCGTACCTGTTACAAAATACTCGTTGTGACAGCAGCCCAGTGGTCGAGCTAACTGGGCATAGTTTAACCATTTACAATTGCAGAAGCTGTTTCTATAGGGAGAAAATCAAAAAACACGAGAATATATGAGGAGAATCGGAACGAAAAATAATATGTACTACTCGTAAACATTCTCCGTCGGCGAAGGGTAAATCAAAAGGAGATCAAAAGAGCCGATAGTTAACGTGAGTTTGAGTGACAGCTGTCTAGTTCTTCAGCAGATATTTAAAACGGACCGCAAGCCAATGATAATGCTTGTAGGGGTGTCTATACGTTGAGACTAATAAATCACCAGTTATATATAGGATTGAAGAGGTCTGAATACAAAAATGCCAGTAGCGTCTCTGGTCTGGGATCAAAATCGGTTTTAAAATATTCTATAGTTGTGATGTGTTTTGTTGGAAAATGTTGCTTTTTTTCAACCATGGGAAAATGAAATTATGATGATCCGATTGCCTATTAATACATACTTCCTCGTTAACGGCATATTTTTTTATTTTAACGTATTTTTAAAATACTTAAATATCTAAATAAAATTAGTTATCTCCGCTTCTGCTACTCGAAGGATTCCGCCTCAAGACTGGGAAACTTATTTTTTATGCTTCTGCAATTGATAATGGATGAACTATACCATATACGCACACACATACTCATAATGCGCCGTACTCATACTCGTCCCTCTAGCTCTGTAGCAAACGACCGGTATCTGGAATCCATGTGCTCTATCTCTTATTTTTATGGATTTTGGTATGGAATGGAAGGATCTAAATAAATTAGAGTGTAACTCAGGTGATGATAATACACAAAGCAGAACAAACACTTTTTTGCATACTATTGCTATTTTGGATCAATTACGTCCCATTGATATTTTATAGGTTTTTTTTCTTGTTTTTTTCTTCAGTTTCAATTTGAGATTTTCATCTACCTATTACCACTACTATTATATTCATAAAGATGATTCATTTTCGGTGATTCAATGGAAATCATATGCCATCCAATGACTATTTTTAATATTTTCGTAAAAAATAAGATGTGTTCATAATGATAATGTGTTTTCATACTAACTAATACCATACCCTACCTTTATACTTTGTCGTCATTGACACTATAATCCGTTTATTTCAAGATACTTATCACATATATCACAGCATGAGCCACGCGTATCGCGTACTCATCTATCTCTAGGTATATCCGATTTCATATCCCAATACGTATCATATATCACAACATACGCCATCCGTACTGCGTACTCGCCATACTCGTTGGAACAGATATTTCTGTTTGATATTGTTTGGACAGAGGCCTTTCGTGTCACATAACGATAACCATTTTTTATTTTATTTTTACAAATTCACTGAGATCGTTCACTATCGCTGGCTGCCAAACAAATACTAAACAACGTAGAGACGTCAAACTTCAGTCATATACTTCATAAAGTCGGTACTTTCTATCATAGTCATTCTTTCCAAACAATAACCGCCATCTAGACGTCAGGTGAGGGAATGCCGCAGAGTGTCAGTAGGACCCTGCAGTGTAGTGTATACAGTGCTAGTCAAAAGTCCCCTCCCCCCCCTCGTATCTTTTGAACGGGTATACTTATAATAATGAAATTTGGAGGGTGGAAATAAACGGATGTAGGCTTCTCAACTGGTCATAACAGGTGACGCAATAGTCATAAATGACGTCACAAGGCCACTGTGAGCAATAATTTTAAATGGGACCCTATGGCAAGTGACAGCTCGTTTGAAAGGTATTGAAAATACCTATTCAGTCATACCAATTTTGTTTGGGTTTCGGCTGATTTTGATTGATAAATTGAAGAAATACGAAAATTATAGTTTCGCATTTAATTAATAAAGATTTTAAAGTACGCCTCTGGTTAATTGTCAAAAAGGTTGACGTTTTTGAATTCTCTACTTGTCAAAAGTGTTCATACCTTGAAAATTTACCCAAGCTATTGTTTAACGAGACGTTTAAGTGTTTACATAGGCAAAATGGTACGTACTGTAGCCGACAAAGTAGCAGCTATCTTAATAATTGGTGAATGTAGAAACAATTTCCATGCAGCGGAACGACTGTTTAATGAGAGGTACCCCGATCGCCCTATATCGAGGGTTTATTTGAGGGAGCTTCTTCGGAAGTTTGAAGCATCAGGTAGTGTTCAAGATGCCAAACGATCTGGTCGACCAACAATTAGTGATGACAAAAAATTGATATAATTGGAGAAATGGTAGTAAACCCTACTTCTTCCACAGCCCAAGTTGCGTCTATCTGTGAAGTCAGTCAAAGGACAGTACATAGGGTGTTGGATAAAAACAAATTTCATCCATACAAATTAAAAATGGTGCACCAACTTTCAGATGATGACCCCGACCGAAGACTAGAATTCTGTGAAACTATGTCCAATAAAATGAACCAACAACCAGGCTACATACAGACAATTTGTTTTAGTGACGAAAGTACTTTCTTTCTCAATGGAAATGTTAACACTCAAAATGTGAGGTATTGGAGTGACACAAATCCTCACATCTTTCGTGAAAAACATACTCAATTTCCAGAAAAGTAAATGTTTGGGCCAGGATTTGGGAAACCACAATTGGGCCCCTTTTTAATCGGGGGAAAATTGGCGTTAATTCTTGAAATTCTAGAAGATAATCCAGATGAATTCGACAACTTGGAAATAACGTTTCAACAAGATGGTGCTCCTGCACACTATTACGGTGCAGTAAGACGTTACCTAGATGAAGAATATCGTGGTAGATGGATTGGACGACGAGGTTCGATCGAATGGCCAGCTCGGTCACCGGACCTTACACCATTAGATTTTTTTCTATGGGGGTTCTTGAAATCTAAGGTTTACGCTACAGCACCTGACAGTATTGCCATTCTGAAACAACGAATTGTGAAATGTGGATCGACACCGGGACGTACGTTTGAATGTCACGCCAGTAGATGGGATTAATTATTATAGAACTGGTTCTAAATCTTTATTAATTAATGCAAACTAACATTCTTATCAATCAAATCACACAAACAAATTTAGACTGAATGTATTTTACTTTCCAAACAAGCTGTCCCAGTCATTTAAATTATTTCAATCTTGAGCATTTATACTATTGGTCACCTTGACCAGTTAGAGCTCATCCGTTTATTTCACTCAAATTTCATTATTATAGTATCCGTTCAAAAGATCAGGAGGACTTTGAGCTAGCACTGTATAAGTTCATTGCATTCAATACGCCTTTTTCCTGAGAATAGTTTGACAAATTTGTCACGAGAGGCAGCACTTGTGGTAGGGACAAACATCAAACCTTCTCAATTTAAGATGGTGTTATTTAAGTGATACAGTTGAATTATTTGAAATAATGCTCCTGCTCCCTGAAAATAGATGTTTGACTTTTCTCACGTGTTTTTGCCTCCTGAACACGAATCCGAAGAAAAACGCGGCAGTCTCATACCGTTTCCGAAATATATTGACTTTCTCCTTTTTCAAGAGGTTATTTTTAGGCACAGTTTTCGCGCACAAATATCACTCACAATCCCTCCTTCTTTTTACCAGCTTAAACTACAAACACCAAATCACTCATTTTTGGTACAACTTTGCACAAAATATAGCCGGTTTTATCTAAAAAATACTCCCTTCTTCAACAGTTACAATAACCCAACTTTTCACCTTTGACAGATGAAATTTAGTAAATGTGAAAAGTTACGTTAGGTTTAACTGTTGAAGAAGGGTATAAAGGGGATAAAACCGGCAACATTTTGTGCGAAGTTGATTTGGTGTTTGTAGTTTAAGCTGGTAAAAAGAAGGAGGCATAGTAAGTGATTTTTGTGCACAAAAACGGTGCTTGAAAATGACCTCTTGCAGAAGGAGACTAATTGGTAAACTTAATAACTGAAAGTCATAATTCACATAGGTAGTTACAAATATTTTAGAAAATAATCAAATAAATGAAAAATAAATAGCTTATTAATTTACATAAAAAAAACATTGCTTACAAAAACGTATAACCTCTCTATTGGTAACTGAATCATATTCACTGTAACGTATTAAATTTATCTTAATTACCAAATAGATTTGTCTCATTTTTCATTCCGAAATCAATTCAAAATTTATAATTATTTTAAACATCTGATATCAGATTTCAAAAAAAAACCGGTGCATTATAACTAAACCTTGCGTACTGTCATGTCAATTAATTTAAAAAAAAATCTGGAAATTTTAAGATTTCGACAAGCAAGCCACCGGTTTAATGTGCCACGTTATTATCCTTCACATTTGCAAATTTCAATTTGGCTCCTGGAACGTCGTCTTCAGATTTGTCGAAAACATTTTTTGGTATTTATTTTTACATGTTTTTTATTGTGAGTTAGGTAATATTTGTCCCTAGCTGACTACTAGCACTGCTAGTGGGGAGTTTTTTGTACTTGAGGAAAAGGGCTCATTGGTACGTTTTGTAGACATTTTTGGGATACTCACCCAAAAATTATCTATGACACCATTATTCTGGTTATAGAGAAATACTAGTTATCGTTCTCAGATTCACTTCAGGTGTGAAACCAAGCCAAATCACAGAAAAACATATTTTGGAGTTCAATATCTCGGATGACAAAAAGTAACCCTTCAGATCACTAACGTGTCCGTTTGCCTGTTTCTCAGCTACGTCCGTTTTTTTTCGGAAATTGATTAGAGTAAAATTTGGCATGTCTAAAGAGCAAATCGAATGAAAAAATATTTATAAGAAAATTATCATGATTTCTGTATAGTCTTTTATCTCAACCATTTTGGCTACTATTTGCTAGATGACAATTGCGCCTTATGATTTTGAAAGCTATAATGATACACACAGCTTAATACAAATTTACGTTTCATTATTTAAATGATCTCTTCAGTAGTGACACATTTGGACAAAGGCGTTTTCTAGATAAATGTACAAATCCTCTTTCTGAGTTTCTGAGAGGCAATTAAAACTTTTTACGTCCATGAATTTTGTAAACAATATACTCGTCTTTTGTGAATCATGTTAATTAACGAATACTTTATGGCACCAGTCAAACTCGCACTTGATCCATTTTTTATGAATTACTATTTCCATTCTGCGAACTCCCTGTCTAACACAACAAAAGATAATTTCACTTTTATTGCAGATTAGAACTAGAGATAATGATCGGGCATAATACGTCTGTAAATCGCCAACAGGCATCTACCGTCGTAAGTCATATTATCACGCTTATTTACCGTTCTTTCTGTTTGAAAGTACCAATCTCCCGTCTCATGCAAAGTGAAAATAGCATTAGGTAAGCTGGCAACCTTGACGCTCATTGAAATCTAGTTATAAGAAAGCTGCGAAAGTCATTGAACGACCTAGGCATTGCCATTGTAGGAAAATGAACTCCTGAACTTGCAGGGCCTTCTCATGTTCTATTTCTGAAGTATATATGTGGGTGATCTTTTTTTTTGTAATTCGTGTATCGAAATTGACAATGGTGAAATAATTTTTGCACGATCTATACGGAATGCATAAAGACATCTTTTTGAAGGTAACATTTTCAGAATGTTGTAGTAGCCAACGTACTTATCGAACGTGCAGAATCACAATTTAGGTGTTATCAAGAAAATATTAACTAAATATTGTTCCATAGTGAATCATAATTCACAATTATAATGAATATATAATAATCATCATAGTAAACGTTACAAAATGGGGCATTTTTTATGTTGAATAGAAAACATACTCATTTGAAAACAATATAATCAAATAGGGCTTTACTGTTATATCTAACTATAATGAACAAATTTTCCAACTAAATGTCGATTCTGCAAACACGTCTGACAGATATTGCAGAGAGACCCTAACTCAAAAAAATCGTAAAAATTCATATTTTCATTCAGATAGTTGAAGTTTTTTGTATCCAGTATTAATTCAGAACATAATTATTCAAATGTATATTATGAAATACATAGGTATTTACTATATATTATATACAGATAAATCATTCAAGAAACTATACAGTGCTTCTCAAAAGTCCGAATTTGGAAACTGAATATTAAAGGTTGTAAACCCCTACCCCTACTAGTGATGATAGATGACGAAAACGTCAAAAATGACGTCACAAGGCAATTGTGACCAATAATTTCAAATGGAACCCTACGGCAAGCGACACCTCTTTTAAAAGGTATCGAAAAAACCTATTCAATGATACTAATTTTGTTTGTGTTTATGCAATTTTGGCAACTCGCTTTTAAAAAACGCAAAGCTGTGATGAATTAAATCAGTTAATACTAAAATTCCAAATTCAAGCTCCGCCTCTGGATAGTTGTCAAAGAAGCTGACGTTTTTGTAAGTCTCCCTAATTCGACGTTTTTGTAAGTGTCCAAGTTTTTGTGAGCCAAACTTTTAAGTGCTTCAAGAAGCGAAATGGTACGTGCTTTAGGTGATAAAGTAGCAGCGATCCTAATTCTTGGTGAAACTGGACAAAATATTCATGCAGCAGAACGCATTTTTAATGAGAGGTTTCCCGATCGCCCCGTTTCGAGGACTTATTTAAGGGAGCTTCTTCGTAAGTTTGAAACAACGGGTAGTATCAATGATGCGAAACGATCTGGCAGACCACAAATTTCTGATGAGGAAAAAATTGATATAATGGCAGAAGTAATAGTTAATCCTACTTCTTCAACAACTCACGTTGCATCTACCTGTGAAGTCAGTCGAAGTACAGTACACAGGGTGTTGAAAAAAAAAACAAATTTCATCCATACAATTAAAAATGGTTCATCAACTCTCAGACGACGACCCAGACCGAAGACTAGAATTTTGTGAAAATATGGAAACTAAAATTAACCAACAGCCAGACTATGTCAAAACAATTTGTTTTAGTGACGAAAGTACTTTCTATCTAAATGGAAATGTAAATACACAGGATGTGAGGTATTGGAGTGACGCAAATCCTCACCTGTTTCGTGAAACACATACCCAACTTCCCCAGAAGGTGAATGTTGGGGCAGGTATCCTGGAAAACCACATCGTTGGGCTTCTTTTTTTAAATACTAATTTAACTGGTGAGGTTTATCTGGAGCTGTTGTAAAACGCAATAGAACCGTTAATCCTTGAAATTTTGGAAGATAATCCAGATGAATTCGGCAATTTGGAAATAACATTCCAACAGGATGGTGCTCCTCCACACTATTACGGTGTAGTAAGACGGTATTTGGATGAGGAGTATCGTGGTAGATGGATTGGACGACGACGAGGTTCAACGGAATGGCCAGCTCGATCACCGGACCTCACACCTTTGGATTTTTTTCTGTGGGGGTACCTTGAATCGAAGGTTTACGCCACTGAACCTGACAATATTGACGTTTTAAAACAACGTATTGTTGCAGAATGTGAGGCTGTTTCCGCAGACCCATTTGCAAAAGTACGAGAAGAGCTTTAAAATACGATATTTCACTGTCAGGAAGTGAATGGAGGTCACTTCGAGCAATTTATCTGAGTAGATACTGATTCTTTAATCTGTAATTACTGAATGGAATTTAAATTTTAATGTTTACTAATGAGCCATTAAAACTGCCATGAACACAAACAAAATTAGTATCATTGAATAGGTTTTTTCGATACCTTTTAAAAGAGGTGTCGCTTGCCGTAGGGTTCCATTTAAAATTATTGGTCACAATGGCCTTGTGACGTCATCTTTGACGATTTCGTCATCTATCATCACTAGTAGGAAAGTTTACAACCTTCAATATTCAGTTTCCAAACTCCACTTGTTTATGTATAATCGTTCCAGAAATAAGAGGGGGGGAGGGGACTTTTGAGAAGCACTGTATAACACGTATGTATTAAAATTTATTATATTATAATGAAATGTATATTCAATATTGATTTCAAAAAGTCTTTACATGTCTCGGCATTTATAAAGTCACAAAATTGGAAGGCTCCCAAATATCGATTTTTGTAATTTGTCCACAACTTTGGAGCAGCCATCTGGAATGTTTATTCTAAATCGTCATGCAAATCATGTGCGCATGTTTAACTTCGTGTTGATCGGTGTCAAATTCCAATCAGAGATACAAATGGAGCTAATATAAAGCGAGCAGAATAGTTTTTATAGAACTTTGCTAAATGTGTCCAATCAAATCTAAGCAATTTGCTCATCTATTTCACATTTCACTTCTTTAGCAAAGTTCTGCAATTTGAGCGATTTTATCTCACCACTTCTAACAGCTTACATTCAACACTGGAACTTGAACTTTTTTTCAGTAATTCCCAACTAAAACCTGAACGGAAAAGACGTTATTCTTCCTATTATTTTTTTAACATAAAAATGGAACATATAACTGCACGTGATTTTCCTGATAATAATTAAAATTTGGTATTTATAACTTCTACTCACCTATTATCGCGATGTCTGCAACATGTTATAGAAAAGTAGTCATTTCAACGATAATGATAGAATCCGTACACTTGAATTATCCTGGAATCCCATGATTCTCAATTGAAATGTTCGATATTTTAACAATTACGGTACATATGGCGATTCAATTTCGAATAACCATCAGTATAACGTTTCCTTCAAGAGCCATTCACGTAAAGTACCATTTTCCTTTCGTTATTCAGATGACTTCATTCCAATTAGATTATGTGATCATAATCCTCGACCGGTTCGGTCCATCTTTTCAACTTGGCAATAGTCTTAATGTGAAGTATTTTTTGCCCAATTTTGTTTCATTCGGTTGAAAATATGGTGTCGAGTGTGTCTACAAAACTCGATATATTCAATATTTATGAATACCTATCTATGTGTACCTATATAATTGCATGTCCTGGCTGATTCACTGATTAAAGGTGGGTTCTCACGAATCAAGTTTAATCGACCGATCATAGTTGATCAACAAAAGTTGAATGAAATCTGTAGTGAGAACCTTCATTTCAATATAGTTGAACAACTTTTTAGTGGATCAAGAAAAGTTTGACCTTGCCAGAGACAATCGGATGGAGAGCAATCTAAATCAAGCAGTTGTTCGGAAGAACAAGGCCCACTCCCAAGATCGATGATGCTAATGACTATTGGATAATTATAACTTTTTAATAAACACATGAATTTCACAAGTAAGCGTGGACTTTTCATTCTATGAAGATATCTTGATTTTGGCTGGTGAATTCCGAACCGTCACAGAGGGTCCCATGGCTCTTTTGAAGAAAATATCCACTAGATTTAGAATTTTCCAATACTTTTACTCAGAAGATTGTCATCTCATGGGAAAATTTTAGTAAAAAATATATAGGATATAAAAATTAATATAAAAGTAATAATAAAAATATTCGACTTGCTAGTTACCAAATAAATCACAATCACAAGTTGAAAAAAAATATCACAAATTACTTTATACATATACGAATCATTTTACTATTGAGGTTATTTGAGTTCTTGCGATAAGATAGTTATGTTGTCACTATTTTGGATACATAAAAAGTTTGTTATCAGTAATAAACAACTTTTGATGGAAAAGATCAATCATCCTAGAAAGTTAAGTAATTTCTTTACAATAACGTATGTTTTCCACATGTTTCTCCGTGCAGAACGCATCAGAGACACAAATCACAAAAGCACCATATGTGGTCTGTAATTGCAGTTTACTGAATTATGATAAGAAACGACGTCGGCGCCATCTGAAACTCTAGATAACTCCCTTCATCAAGTGGGCTGGTGTCCCGCAATTTGTCCCAATATTTTACAGGTATAAGTGAAAACACCATGGTTTTCAGACATCTTAGTCACAGCCACAGCGCCATGCGCCGGATCTTTTCTCCTCCCTCCCAACCCTACTTCTACGCAACCGCACCGGGAGCCAGGAGATCATTTGGCACTGTGACTGTGACGTGACTGTGAACAAAACAGCTTGTGTTTTGTTTTCGGTTGATCTCGGTGTTTTTATGCAAGTTTTTCAAAATATTAATGTGAGCGACCTCAAAGGAAAGGATCACTGAATTGATTTGTTAAAGTTTATTCATAGACGTCAATATTTGCTATGCTACATCCGTACACTTCAGAAAGGTCATTTTCCACTTTGAGGCGCCTAAAATCTTAGCTAAGAGAAAATATGTCAGAATAGAGGCAGACGGGCTTAGCTCTTTTTATCTCACGGAAAAAAGGAGGAAGCATATATTTTTTTATGTATGAACATTATAATATGAACGATTTTGAATGAACCCTTTATTTTGAATCGAAGATGACTTTATTCAACTGAGAATGGATATACTATACTACCAGGTGTCCACGGAAGGTGGCTCGCCCCTATAACTTTTTTTTTTCAGAGATAATGGAACGAGATTTGGAGAATCTGTTTATTGCATGAAACTGCATTTTTTGACAAGTAACTCAACTTCATGCAAATTCCGGTTTCACCGGAAGTGACAAACTTTCTATTTTTAAATGGGACACCTGGTATATTTTCATTTTTTTTTGTCTGAATATGAGATTTAAAATACAACCATGGATCATTTGTTACTGTTTGTAACCGTTTTTTTTTCGAAATAAATTTTTATTCTAGAGGGATATGTTCAAATAACTAATTTCAGTCCTAAAATGTTTGTAAAAATACAACTTTACTGTTTTTGATCAGAATGTTTCAGCTATGTGACGTTTGATTTTAAAAATTTTATTACTATTTTTTTCAATTGGCAACATGGTGGCTCGTCGGGTTAGAAAAAAAGAGTATTTTATTACGATTAATTTGATACCGCACTCTATTAGGTTATAAGGACACTTTCGATAAAAAACTGAAAATACTATAACGTTAGAACTTTTCTAAAATGGAGCTCCTGTTGAAAATGAACTAATTATATTGAAACTACCTATTAACATATCTCTAGGGTTCCAGATGTTCAAAGTGACCTCCATCTTGTTGCTGACGAAGGCAAACTTTTCTTATTGTTGCTCTTACAACGTTTCTCAACTGTCTTGGTGTAATTCTATGAATAGCTGCCCTAATTTTGTCTTCTAATTCATTTCGTGTGGCAGGAGGTACATCATAAACCTCGTTATTAATAGATCCCCATAAAAAAACATCTAGAGGCGTGAGGTCGGGTGACCTGAGAAGTGTTTTAAAAAGTAATAAATAAAGGTATAAATTGAAAACAACCCTATTTTACTTCGCCGGCCACCTTACTTGACCCATATTTCCAATCCAGTTTTCGTTGTATGTTTCAAGCAGATATTCCGTAACTGCCCTCAGGTTGTGTGGTGGAGCAACATCTTGTTGATAAAATAATCCATCTAGATTTATTAATGGAACTTCGTCCAAGAAATGCTCAATTTCCTGCGTGAGGAAACTTAGATATCAAGCCCTTGTCAGGAAACCGTCAAAAATTATAGGGCCTACAATTCTGTCCCCTAAAATCCCAACCCAACAATTGAAACCAAACGGTTCTTGAAAATGTCCTTCCTCCAAGTGTAAATTTGCATCGGACCAATACTTATCGCTTATTATTTCTGTTGAAATGTCCCAAATTAGTGAAACGGCTTTCGTCAGTATACAGAATTTTATATGGAAATGTGTCATCCTCCAAATATTTTCCAAAGAACCAATTGCAATACTCAAGTCTCCTTGCATTATCGTTTTGGTACAGGTGCTGGTATAGTAAATATTTGAATGAATGATATTTAAGTTTCTTCAAAATGTTAGCTGCAGAAATGTCACATTCTCCCTGAGTGACGTATTAATATTTACTTGAACTTATGCCGGAACATCTATTTCTTTTTCTTCACTCACAACAAACGAATCGTTTCCATCATTATCAGGCTCATTTCGCATTTTTTTAACCAGTTTTGGAAAATAGTGCCGGGTCGGGTGACGCCGATCAGGATATCTCTGTGCGTAGAGACGTGCAGCATCGGTTGAATTTTGCCCACACTCTAAAAAAACTAATAACATATCAACTTTTTCAGTTCTTGTATACATATTGTTATTTTCCATGATTTTCAAACAATGAGGTACACAATAACTACCTAATTGACTTTGTAAAAGATATGTAAAATAATATGTCGACACGTCAATTTTTACCGCAACAATTTAATGATTTTGTTTCAGTTGTGTTGGTCACAGGCTACTCGATGATTTTAAATCTTATTTTGATCTCAATAAGATTTTTCATTTAACGAAAGTTCTAACGTTATATTTTCAGTTTTTTATCGAAAGTTTTCTTACAACCTAATAGAGTGCGGTATCGAATTAATCGTAATAAAATGCTCTTTATTTCTAACCCGACGAGCCACCATGTTGCCATTTGAAAAAAAATAGTAATAAAAATGTTAAAATCAAACGTCACATACTGAAACATTTTGATCGAAAACAGTAAAGTTGTACTTTTACAAACATGTTAGGACTGAAATTAGTTATTTGAACATATCTAAATTAAAAATTTATTTCGAAAAAAAAAAGGTTTATTCTTAATGTCATATGGAGACAAAAAAACTGAAAATATCTGTGTCTCATTTAAAAATCGAAAGTTTACGTCACTTCCGGTGAATTCGGAATTTGCATGAAGTTGAGTTACTTGTCAAAAAATGCAGTTTTATGCATTGAACAGATCCTCCAAATTTCATTCCATTTTCTGCGAAAACAAAAATTTATAGGGGCGAGCCACCTTCCGCGGACACCTGGGATAGTATATCTTGAGTTCCACGAATCGAGCATCGGTACATTTAGAAATACTACTACCAGTAATATCGAGTGGCATCGAATTCTCGGAACATTCTATTGTTTTTAATTAGAAATAATATGCAAAAAAAATTTATAATAAGTATGACTATTAGAATATACCTTGTATTTTGTTATCTTCTTTATTCAGGCAGAAGTCCATGCAATCGAACTCTGCCTGCAAGAAATTCTGAACAGAAACAGTAAAAATCAATCGATCAAAATCATGTCGGATAGCCAAGCAGCACTGAAAGCTTCAGTATCAAGTCGGATAGAATCCTGATTAGTATGGAACTGCGTGAAGACCCTTAAAAACGCAGGCAGGAACACCAGAATAACTCTGCTGTGGGTCCCTGGACATAAAGGCTTCGAAAGAAATGAGGAAGCCAACCTTCTGGCAGAAGGAGGCAATATGAAGGAGTTCATAGGACCAGAGTTCTCCTTCGGAATATCAAAGAGCATTGCCAAAAAACTGTTTTCAGATTGGACCTTGCGGAAAAAACGCGAGTACTGGTATGAAACAGTGGGACAAGTCATTTATACCAAACCCTTCGAAAAGAAGAACAGCAGCACTGTTAGAACTGGATAGGAAAAATCTGAGGATTATAACAGGACAACTGATAGGCCACTGTAGACTGCGAAAACATCTTAAATAAATTGGACTTGCGGGAAGCGCAGAGTGTCGCTTTTGCCAAGACAAGAACATCTTGTGCAGATGCAAGGGTCTGGAACGGACAAGATTCCACCGTATGGATTATGGGCAGCTAGATCCCAAATACCCGGAAAAGGTATCACCAAGCGTCTTTACCGAATTCGTCAGGAGTGTGGGACTTGAAGGTGAACTCTTAATTAGGATTGAGCCACAATAGATATGGAAGGGGCGGTCATTGCCCCTCTCGAAAAGAACCTAACCTATCCTACGTAAGATTTATAATATTCCCCAGCACTCCCTTTGTCAGCAAATGTAAGAAAAAACACCACGCCCCCTAGCCTGTTTACGTCATACTTGAACATCCCCAAAGGGAAGACTCTGACTGGAGTCTATCATTCAGTTGCAGATGAATCTACATCTGATATGAATGAACCTTTGAATTCATTTTGAGCCAGCATTACATTGTGAATTTTAGACCAATATTTTTATGGCAACATTGCAACATACTGACATCTAATATTCCACCAGTACACCCAAATAATATTTCGGCAATATTGATCAATATTCACATTTCAATGCTGCCAGGTAACATTATACCAATATCGCGAAATATTCACAATATTTTGCTGGTATTTTCGTGATACTAGACAAATATTGCTCCAATATATGTAAGCTATTTTATTACTGCGAACCAGAAATATTCCAGTACACCCTGTAAAAGTTGGCACCTAATTGTTCGTAAACTCTAAGCAGTGAAACATAGTAATCTCATCATCTCTTATATAATTATATCTCCACCTGTATAATTGTATCTTCGTAATGCTATAATAACACGTCTTCACAATTTTCTGACTGACACTCAACAATCTGAGCTCATTTTGATCCTCAAATTATTGTCTTCAGCGAAGAACAGCAGATGCGCACAATAATTCTGGTATCGAGAACAGTTAAGAGTCTCGTAAGTTATGGAATGAAGAGGTATTTTCTTTCCACAAAAGGTGAGAAACAAGTTTTTTGTTCTGGAAGTGGAAAAGATATCGTACACTAAAGAGCCGAATTAATTTTCAAAAATTTGTTTCGATGTTTTTGAAGTCGTTATATCAAATGCTAACAGAAAATAAGATGAATACTTGACAGTGGCGCAGGTTTTTCTCTTCGGGAGGGGCTGAAATGGATATGGATCACAATAATGACAAAATCCGATTGAAAAACATAATGAATTAAATTTTTGCCCTACAAAATGCTTAGGTTGGAAACTAACAAGAGTCCGCAAAATGGCAATTTTATTCTAAAAATGTTTCAGGAAATGCAATAAAATATAGATTAATATAAATTTTATAGTGATAGCACACAGTTTTTTCGAAATATTCTTTAGGAATGCTTGTTTCAGGAACAATAAACACTAATATTTCAAGCATTTGATAAACGCGTTAATCACCCACTACGTTTCTTCTGCCTAATACACTACTAAGGGGATGCACAAGATCGGATCATATACGAAAATCTGAGAACTAAACTTACCGCTATGAACGACAAAGTTACTACTAGATATGGGGACACCAACATGTAAAAACGATAGTCGCATACTAAAACAGGCACTTTATTACACTTCAGCAGAAAAAAAAAGCGTGGAAAGACCACGACCGATGGACTGGAATAGACTATACGGCCTAATCCATGAAGGCTGATGATTATTGTGACATATACTCATTGGAATTCCTAAAACGATTCAATATATAGATATATCCCAATGACGATAGTATTTATTTGAAGTGGAGACTGCAGGTATCCTATTCTTCTTTTACGAATGCATTCATTCAACTGAATTGACATAAATATTGAATAATGTTCATTAAGAATTTTCGTTTTCTATTAGCCTGTTAGCTTTAGTGATTGTTTTTCGGATACAATATTTCAATTCATCTCTGCAAGTCTAAGAGGAGCCAAATAGAAATGACAACAATGAAACACTCATTGTAGTAAGTAGTACAAGTATTTATGATGATAACTTTGAAAAAGTTGTATTTTTCCATTGAGAACAATGAGGCACCCGTAAAAATAAAAATACATTGTATACAATTGAATGAAAGTGAATATTTTTCAGTTCGCGATTTTTTCGAAGGCCTCTACAAAATTTTCAACTTAATTTTGGGCTGCTCACAGTCTATCAGTAGCTTACTTTTCCACTACTCTTATGCCTGTCAGAAAACACCCAAGTAATAATTTTTTCTGACTCTCCGTCAGTCTTAACCAGCTTAGTCACACCTGAAAATCAACTCATCGTATCTCATTTTCAAATGGGACAACCCGTATATTTTACAATTTTCTGTTACAGTTTTTCATTGCCGATGCAGCATACAAACTGTAAATGACCAATATTGACCATTAATTTTAAGAAAATAGGAAAAAAAAATTTATGTTGTAATTAATATTGCAGTGTAAACAGAAAACAATACAGAAATCCATTCTGAATGAAAATTAATCCAAGACTTTTCTAATCGTTTCTGGAGAAATTAGTGCTATATCCTCTGTAATTCTGTCTTTCAGTCCTTGGATAGTCTGTGGCCTATTCACATAAACCTATCCACATAACCCCACAAAAAATAATCTAGAGGTGTCAAATCCGGAGATCTTGCTGACCATTCGATATCTTCTCTTCTTCCAGTCCAACGATTTGGAAATGTAATGTCGAGAAACTCACAAACGCCTCGAAGATAATGAGGAGGCACTCCATCTAGCTGAATCCAACTTAATCTATTCACGATATGAGTATTATTAATAATTCCTGCCCACACATTGATCTTTTGTGGATTCTGCCTATGTGCCTCCACCATCCAATGAGGATTTTGATCTGAACAGTACCTGCAATTTTGTTTATTGACCGTGCCATTTAACTGGAAAGTAGCCTCATCAGAAAAAAGGATTTGATTGAAGAAATTAGGATTAGTGTCAAATCTATTTAACATTGTTTCACAAAACTCCATTCTGCGATCTGGATTGTCTTTATTCAGTTCCTGTACCAATTATAATTTATAAGGATGCCATTTTTATTTTTTTAAATATTTACGAACAGTTGCAACAACTCTGGTAGCCTTATGAGGGTCTTCAACCATCGACAAAAAAATGTCGGTTTGGGTTTGCTCTGAAATAGCAGGGCGGCCACATTTTGGGAGTTCTCGTACATGTCCACTTTCCTCAAATTTATGAATAATTTTAGATACAGTACCACGTGCTATAGGAGTCCAGTCTTCATACTTTATTGAATATTTCACATACCTCTTCGTGTGTTCGTGTCCTACAAATAATGTCGCAAATAAAACATACTCAAATTTCATAATATTATAGTATTACCTGTCACCACATCCTTTTAGTATTAAAATTTCAATTCTATGGCGCTCTGTTGAATGTACCATTGTATTTTACTCTGATTTTTATCGCTGGTGAGCCTATTTTCAAAAAACTATCACGACGTACCTACTGACAGTAAATCACGACGTACCTACTGACAGTAAAACCTACTTGATTTAAGGAAATGAAACCGATATTCATATCATGTTTATCAGAACAAAAACAGCAGACTTTTTCAAGCTTTAACAAATACCAAGTGGCCCATTTTATTTTCTCTTTATGTTAATATCAACGGTTGCAATAAAAATATTTTTCCTAATTTTTTAAAATCAATGGTCAATATTGGTCATTATCAGTTAATATGCTGCATCGGCAATGAAAAACTGTCACAGAAAATTGTAAAATGTAAGGGTTGTCCCATTTAAAAATAAACATATTGTTCGAATATCTCAGGAACTGTACATTTGGCAACGTCGAAAATATAAAATTTAAAATCGCTGGTCCATCTAATATACATAACCAAAATTTTGTTATTGTATCTTGTGTCAAAGATATCTTCATGTTGCTATACTTTACGCGCGCAATGTATAGTTGAAATAAAAACTATTTTCTGTAATCCTCGGCAAAATGAATAATCCATATTTGTATGGGTCAAGGCACATACAGGCATTACACATAATGAAGAAGTGGATCAACTTGCAAAAGAAAGCACATTTTCAGGAGTAGAAACTGCAACATCCTTAACTTCGGATAATAAGATCATTTCTCCAAAGGGTAAACTATATACAACAAATGGTCCCATTTCTACATGCATTAACGTGCAACTAAACCTACACGGGATACTCTACTCGAACCAGAAATTTGAAAAAAACATTGGTATGCAAATTTCAATTATCCATGCCAATACATCACAACAATATGCCGAATGAAGTTCGGACATGCGTGCTACCCAGATCAAGATATTAAATAGTAAGAATTGTACTACATGTAACGAGATTGCAGACTTGGAACACATATTCCTTGGATGCAACAAATATGAACGCCACCCAAATGACCTTAAGCAAAACCTATTTCGACTAAAAGTCGAATGCCGTTACAACATTATGCATCTGTTATCCACAAATAACAGAAATATATTTGACAGTTTGTATTCGAATAAGAAATTAAGTTATAAAAATCTAATTAGGGCTAATCTTGTTACCTTATATGTCTTTTTTTTTGTATTATATATAACCTTTTTAACCGAGGTGCACCTTTGTACAGGTCTTTTAAAAAATGCCCTGAATGACCCCTGGGCGAGAAGAGAGTGACCTTTGTGAAACAATACTTGGTGTTAGGAAAACTTCTTCTATTTAGCATTGATAGAAATAAGTAGGTTGTTAGTACTGAACGGAAAAAGTGCTGAAGCCCTTTTTAAATCTGCCTACAAGTGGTGCTCCATTATTTTCAATCAGTCTGACTGTGGAAAAAAATTAGTCAATCATTTTTACTTAACTAGTTTCTGGCTGCATGGGTCAAGCCCTAAAGCCAAAAAAAACGTATGCCGGTATTTCAGTTGACTTGTATTGAATTTATTTTCGTCGTCACAAATTATCGAAAGAGATTGAGCTGAAGGGAATAGAAATACAAAAACTGATAGTTGTTTGTGTCGAAGGAAGATAAACCGTTGTCAAATGGTATCTGATAGACACGAACGAATGAACTTCAAATAAAAGGAGCATACAGGACAGAACAACGATGTTCTATTTGTGTCTACATTTTTGAGAATGAAAGTTGAGGAGCTCATAAATCTCTATCAAACGACCCATAGTTTGCCAATATTGTTAAGAAAATCATTCATTACGCTATTTGAGAAATGCAATGGAAGATTGCAGATTGTAAGTGGGTTGTTATGACTCTTCAGCCTCTCCGTACTTCGACTTTTAGGTCATCTATTCAGAATAATCTGATTGTTCGTAGCTAATTGTTTTAGGGAAAGACAGTCTAGACTCACAAGGGTCTGACTTTAGAGCTTTTGGTCTGCTTCGCTGTCTATAAAGTATAGATCTTTGCCCGCCTGAAGCCTCTTTCAAGGCATTCTAGGGCAAAAATTTCTATAGCATGGGTTTCTGCTTGAAAACTTTAATAAAAAAAATAAGGAGATATTTTCCCTTTATCTCCTTATTCCTTTGATTTTCCCAATAAAGGAATAAAAAAATTTACAGTTCAAAATACGCATGGAACAGTTTGGCAGTAAGAACAAACTTCAGCGAACTGACATTTGATATATTTGACATGGATATCAAGATATTTCAATAACCGCTATTTGTGTTTTGATTTTGATTATAATATAATTACGGTTTTTGAACATCATATTTATTAATATCTTCGAAATAATGAATTTCTATCAATGAATAATAACCTGCCGCGAGCCTCTATAGGCAAATTTGCAAGCTGTCTAGGGAGGATAAGAATGTTTCTGATTGGTTGCTAAGTAAAATCTTTCATTCACCAGCCAATCAGAAAATAGAAGTCGAATCTGTCAAATGTCATGTCGCTTTCAAATTTACCACCAGAGGCCCGTGCAAAAATCTTGAAAAGCCTACGTAGCAACGCTGTTTATCTGCCAAGTCAGTTGGTTGCCAGGTCAGCATTCCCGCCGATATTTACCTTTCGTTCGAAATGGAACTTTGTGTGTTTTCTTAAAAATGATTTTTTGACAATTGTGATTTGTTAAGTTCTTCAGAGTATACAGACTTCATCTACTAGTTCTGGCCATATCTACCAGTTTTGATATAACAAGATTCGTTTGTTTTCATTAGTGTAAAATTGGCGTTATTTTGAATTTGAATACGAAATTATAACCTCTGTTATTCGTTATAAAATGGCATTTTACACCTGTCATTCACGGAAGTGCAACAAGTTAGTTAGATCATGATCGGCAAAGATATACCAAAATTTCCACAATATTCTAGTATTTCTATGACGCATGCCCACATGATTTATCTATCAATAAGAATTAACGATTGGCTACAAAGTAGCGAAAAAAATCTTGAACATCGCAATGGCGGCGCTAATATAGTGGACGAACACCATTACACTCGTATATGGTTCAATTCGTCTTAAAATTGGTAAATAGGAATATTCTCGGTCGCGGATAATGGATTGAAAAATAAAAGTGATGATGCTTATATAGCGGAAATGTTGTCATTCATTGTTTTAAAATCGAGGTCGAGTATTACGATTTGAGAAAGAGTTTTCAGAATTCAAAATGGCGATATTAATAAGGATAATAAATTTCGTCCTATTTGGTCTGAATCGACTGCAAATATAAGCTGGGGGTTTTACGACTCGTAGGTATAACAAATTCCCTACCTACAATTCGATTTTCACCAACTTGTTCACGTCCTACTTACTTGAAATACGAACATAGTTTCCGTAAGAGTGTGATTTGATATTATGATATGATGAAAATTCAAGATGGAAATTACAAAATGGCGTACAAATTATTCCAAAGCTATGAACGCCCCAAGTTGTTTTTTTTTTAAATAGAAAACCAAATCCGCTAATTCAGTATATAAGTTTGAAGACAATTTTTGAGAGTTAAGAAACAAGCTTGCTCAATTCTTTCAGTGCATTTCAATAAAAATGTGTTTTTCTTTTATTAATATTTCATTTTCTTCTCAACTTTTTTCTTTATTGGAGATTGGAATAGCGGATAGGATAATAAAAAGTGACGTTAAAAAGGGACACATTCTCAATCTCAAATTTTTTCTTTTGAGTTAGGGTCCTTTCAGAATATCTATCAGATATAGTTCAATCAGATGCGTGGGTTTAGCCGGGGAAGTAGTTGTTTTCTGTTAGACATTAATAAAAAATAACTTCATTTTTATCGTGGATTTTTCAATTCACAGAAAAATCTTTCTATTCAATATTCAATTAAGAATGTTTCCCTTTTCAACATGAATATCCCACAAGAGGTTATCTTGAACGATGGAAGATAGTGACTTAAGTTTATCTTTCAGTCGCAGATGATTCCACATCTGATTTTATGAACATCCTGTTCATATTTTCAAACAAATCAAAAAGTGACGTCTTCTCCAGGGATTTTTTCAATTATTCAGGCATGATAAAAGCTTTGAAAAAGACGTCAAATAGACGTCGAAACATCGGCAGTTTCCTGGAATTCAGATTACTTTCTATTATCTTCGTTCCCGCCATTCCAATATGCAGATAATTTGAGTGTCGTGAATGCTACATAGTGCTTTTCCTCAATACAGGGTGACACAGAGGTCGTGCAAGCTCCATAACTTTTTTTTATATCCAAGCTATCGACTTGTGTCCGACAATGTGTCCGACAATGAGACACATTTCAAAATTATTTTTATTTATAAACAGGATGCCCTAAAATAAGATATATATAACCGAGCTCTTTTTTTTTAAACGGCAAACCCCCATTTTTGTAACACTTTTGGATTCGTCACTAAATTGGTGATAAACGCACCCAGGTTTCTTAGACTTATCTGCAATAGTTTTTGACTTATGTCAATTTATGTGTCAAGATAGCGTCGTGCATAGACCCACATAAAAATTCATAACTTCAGAACCATTCAAGATAACTTTCAGATAACTCATTAGGCTTTAGCGCAGATTTTGGTTTGGGATCCGTATTGGTGTTCTGTTAGTATATTATGTATTATGAATAGTGTCGGAAAGTTCCTTGGGAATGCATTATGATAAATTATTGTCATTCATGATAAATCATTATCCAGGATAATTCAGCGAAATAAAAAAATGAATAAAAATTTCTATATACAGTGACTGGCAGAAAGTACGCATCATATAGGAAATTATTTTATTAATAAATTCTGACAAATATGATACGTGCAATCGCTTCTGCATCAAAAGAAACCCCACGTCTAATTGTTGATAATAAATTTCACTCGCGAAGAATTAGTGAATATGGTCTACTGAATTTGCGAAACTGACAGAAATCCTTTATTAGCAAGCAGAATCTATAAACAAAAATATCCAGAAGCAAGAACTCCATGGGTGTATTCCAAAAGTTTAAAGATCGGTTTGAACTCACTGGTAGTGTGTTTTATACCAAAAAGGGAGTTGAAGAGGGAAATAATCTCAAAATCGTCTCCACAACATTTATTCACTCTAAATAATCAAGAGAGGGGGACATGTTTCGGTACCAGACGGAACCCTCTTCAACTAATGTTAAAACGTTCTAAAAAGAGAATATATCGATAGAATAACACTGATATAATTTTTTTATGTACTTACATTGAGGAAAAATTAAAAACTACAATTATGTAATACATTAATTATTATATATTATATAATTGTAGTTTTTAATTTCTCCTCTCCATGTAAGTACATACAAAAAATCGTATCAGTGTTATTCTATCGATATATTCTCTCTTTAGAATGTTCTAACATTAGTTGAAGATGGTTCCGTCTGGTACCAAAACATGTCCCCCTCTCTCTTGATTATTTAGAGTGAATAAATGTTGTGGAGACGATTTTGAGATTATTTCCCTCTTCATCACCAGCACTCCACTTTGAGATATGATGGATTTCTACCAAAGATTGAAAAGGGAATTGTTGGTGGTCGGATCAATGAGGAAAATGAGTTTCAAGTTTCATTGATGCTATAGGAAAATCCTCATGCAAGCACTAGGGAAATAGCAGCGGAAACGGATATTCCACAAAGTAGTTTGAACAGAATAATATTGAAACATAAGTTCCACCCTTATCATCTGAACGTACATCAAGAATTGTATGGTAATGATTTTGCTAATAGAGTTGCGTTTTGTATTCAAATGAATGGCATGATTGACGAGGATTATAATACTTTAAAACAAAATTCTGTTTTCTGATAAAGCAACGTTTAAAAACAACGGGTCGGCCAACAGACATAATATGTATTATTATGCAATCGAAAATCCCCACTGGTTGAGGACAGTTGATCACCAAAAGCGATTGTCGCTTAATGTTCAAGGAGGGAGTACTTTTTCGACAATGTGCTGAATGCTGAAAGGTATTTAAATTTTCCTCGCGAACATCTTCCCGGAATGTTGAGAGAAGTGGACTTGAACACCAGAAGGTCCATGTGTTTGCAACACAAAGGTGAGGCATTGCCTAACCATAAGATAGTGCGTGTGTGTTTTTTCAGATCAACCCTATCTTGGATCGTTGGATAGGCAGAGGATGAACTATTCCATGGCCAGCGCGATTCCCATACCTAACTCCTATAGATTTCTCTCTTAGGGCGTACGTGAAGGAAATGCTTTCCAGAGATCGTCCATCAACTGAAGATGATATGAAAAATAGGATCAGGATTTCAGCAAAAAAATCTTTAAAAAATGTCATGAAATGGTGCAATAAAATATAGGGTATTGCATTTGAATGTCGAGTTATTGCCATTTGTTATTTTTCTGGCCTAACTTAATATAAATCGATAGTTTGGATAGAAAAAAAGTTATGGAGCTTGCACGCACCCCTTTGACACCCTGTATTCTAAATTTCGATTTTCCCAAATTTGGCTTTTTTCTGTCAATTTCATTGTTGTTTCATGTGATTCTGACTGGAAAGTTACATGGTTGAGAAATCCTTGATTTCAAGAAATTATTTTCTTCATGGATATTTGAGATCTCTCCACATACGAAAATAAAAATATAAATTCGTCCTGCGTTTTTGGAATACTCAAATCGACTGTCAAATTACGCCCAAGATCTCAGGTAATCACTGCCCGCAACTCTTCAATCAATTCAATCGATAATATAATTAATATTTATATAGTACCTCGAACACAATACAAGATAATCGTCAATCGGCAGATTTTCAATCGAATTAAAAATAGATCAGTGCCGCGAAAGCGTTCAGCACCATAATGGCAGTCTGTAATTAACGTTTAACGAGTGTTCTAATTTTCATGAATGGCTGAGAGCGCAAGTAGTCAGCACCAGCTACGGTACTCGGATAGCTCGACCATACCATGTGGTAGCCGTGAAGAGAATATTTACAGAAAAATGTAGAATGGTCTCTTCAGATATAATGTTATCCCAATGTTGGAAGAAAGAAAAAAGGGGCATAACGGTGAAGTTGATGAATATATTTTATGTGGAAAAAGGAGAAGCTTTCCTAGTTTCGAAAAAAAATCCGTGAAATTGTATTCAAATACTATTTGAATTAATGCCTGGTATTCTCGTGAACTATGAGAGATGGAGAGTGGGTTGGATTTTAAAATTAAATAATATGATATTATTAACGAAAAACGAAAAATCGATTCTTGTTTTTGGTTTCTAGTAAATTTCAATAGTTTCTAAGAAACTCATTTCACTACTATGTTAATGGAATTAAAAAAACAAAAGTTCTATGTCTCACGGTGCCAAAAATTCCAACTGTTTAAAAAAAAATTGCGAACGTAACCTTATAAAGACACAAACATTACCTCAGATTAGCCACATTATTTGAATAAAAAATCATTCATTAATTACGAAGGTGCGCAGACATAAGAATCAGGTATAGATAGATAAGGCCTCAGCGGTTCTTGATGAAATCTTATCAGTAGTAATACCACTAGTGACTGAATTTTCGCGATAAGTCTGTCGATTTATTTCTAAACGAATGAGTTGCTTGAAAACACCACGAGTCCGTAGGACGAGTGGCGTTTTCTTTTACCAACTCAGTTGAGTTTAGAAATAAAAGACAGACTTATAATATAAATTCAATCACGAGTGGTATTTTATTAGACTATTTCACGAACAAAGTGAAAGGTCAAAAAAATTTAATTCTGCAGAATGATAGGAAGAAATTTAATAATAATAAATAATTCAAATTCAATTATAATCATGAAATATTTATTTTAACTATAAACTACTCCGTACTGATGAGGGGCCAAAAAAGCCTGAAACCGGTATGCGGATTGTTAGGTGAACACGACATAAATTAAACATAATCGAGCTTATCAGAAAGAAACATTTGCATTCAATGTCCATTTATATGGAGGTATGCATGGATTTTCAGGCGAATATCATTCAACGTTCTGCGTGGTATTTGCTAGGAAAGTAGTTGTTTTTCACCTGAGATCTACCATTTTCTGGTTCAATTTATATTGAATCTTTTATGTGAAGAAAAACCGTTTAAATTCGATTTTTCTATATGAACTATTTGTTTTAATTATTATTTGTTACCTATAACAATAAATAATTGTTTATGAACACGAACATAATACATTATTCTCGACTATAATTATTATAAATGGTGCAAATGTAAAAATTTTGAATAGTATGACCGTTATTAGGTGGACACAATGTTTTGTTGGTATTATTACTTGATGTACTTGGAGTTCTCCTAAAAGTATTCACTATATTCTGATGATGTTCAGCACTAAGATGTAAATACGGTTTCATCGAGTTCGAACTTCCATGGCCAGTAATTTTCATAGCTTGTTGTTCACTAACGCCGGATTGTAGTAACTGACTAACTGCAGTTGCACGATTAGAGTGATTTGTTATTTTTAGTTTTTTAGTGTCTAATCCTATCTTTTCTGCAGAGAGTTTGGTCCATTTTGATATTGTATTAATACCAATAGGGCAATTCTTGTACCAATTATTATTATTATATTTATTCCACTTGCCATTCACTGTCAGAAAAAGTCTATCATTGGTAATAATTCCCCTTTTCGATATAAGTTTCCGGTATAAACCCCCAGGACATATTCCAGGATTTTTCAAATTTTGAGTAATTCATTTAGTATCTGCACAATTTTTATCACCACCTTGGCGGGTTTTGGAGAATATCGGGTTATATGCAATTATGTTTGTTGAACAGCCTTTGTTGCCAGTCTCTTCCTTAAAAAAATGGAAACAGTTGCATCGTTACCTCTCCAAGCTAGTTCTACTGGAGCTATGTGAAGAAATTTATTTTGGAGTCCCTCTGGCGTGTCTTCGTCCCATTGTAAGCACATATTTCTATATTCGTCTGAAGTCATAGCGACAGAACTCATTTTCTTTTTTTCGCGTACAGCCTGCAACAATTTTCTCTTACTATCTCGAGCCGCCCTCGCCTCCTTGAACATCATATCTTTTAAGGAATCAATATGTCTCTGATGCTCACAAAAATATTTTTCTTGTCCTAATTTTGCAGTAGTGTTCCATATGGTTTTAATAACACTCTCCTTGTCATCACTACCATCAATTTTCCGCATATTGAATGACCAGTATTTTGAATAAATGCTAATCTTTCGTTGCTATTTTCTGCATCTAATTCGTGGTTGCGTTCCGCAGAGAACGTCATAAATTGTCTCCATATATAAGATTTTGATTTTTTTGTATTACTGGGTATATTTTCTTCAATATTTTGGTTTATTACTTCGTTTGAAGTAGCACGAAAGCGACTCAATTTGACGTTTGCAGCTACAATTATTTTTGGTCAAACTGCCAAACTTTGCATTGCGATCCGTATCCATGGTTACGTCGTTGAAAACACTATGCGATAGACCAATCAGAATTGAAAGACAGCTGGTGTTATCGCGATAATACAAGCTGTCTTTGGTTTTTGATTGGTCAGATTTTCTGAAAATTCCAAGGTGCGTGGAATAGTCGTATTAATAAATCAGATTGTCTAGGCTGGATAGAGCACCTCAGGATGGGACTTTTTTGTAGTATTTTGCTATATAACTATATTATTCAGGGTGTTATCTCGCAAATGTGGAACTGTCGATTCTACAGCCTTCAACTATTTTATCAATCAATCGATACACTTCAATTCATATCTTAAGATGTTCCAGACTATCCATCGTCCACACCTTATGGATGCTACAAGACCCCGGTTACTTTAGCAATAAATCCAGCAATATTTTCATACATAACTCTGCTAGCTCCATATTCAGTCAGAACGTTCATAAACGAGAATAATGGAAAATGTCATCAAGAAATCCAAATTACCGAGCGTTGGGGGCGTTTTGGCGGCGTAAATATTTTTATTAGAGAATCTGCCACCTTCAAATTTCGTCAGAGCGTTCTCGAGGGAGAACAATGAGCGATGTTGTCGACAAATCCGAGTTACCGGGCATCGGGGGCGGGAGGGCGGTGGCAATATTTTCATTGAAAATTCTGCTACCACCATATTCTGTTGGAGGCATAATTCCGTCAACAGAAAAAAATTAGAGAGCGTCGGGGGCAGTATAGCGGCGGCAATATTTTTGTAAGGAATGCTGCCACCAAAATATTCAATCAGAGCGTTCATGTTGGAGAATAATGGACTATATCGTCGAGATAAGGAAATAACGCGCGTCGGGGGCGGGTTGGCCTCGGCAATATTTTCATTAGGGATCCTGCCACCACCATATTTTATCAGAGCATCGATGATGAAGAATAATGGAGAATTCCATCGGGATAAAAAAATATCGAGCGTCGGGGGCGGGTTGGCCTCAGCAATATTTTTGTTGAAGGTTCTGCCATCACCATATTTCGTCAGAGCGTTCATGAAAGAAGCTAATGTACGATTCCATCTACAGACAAAAATTACCGAGCATCGGGAGCGGGTTGCCACCGCCGCCATCCTCACCCCGACATTAATTTCTGGTATTAATGATTGTCCAGAAATTCTCTCACTCATATCTTTCAACGTTCCACGTAGGTCCACTGGACAAATAAATTATTCGTTACACCATATCATTCAACTAACTATGGTTACAACTCTCCTATATCGAAAATGTTGACTGGCAAATAACTATTGTGATAAAATTGATTTCTTCTGTGATACTCCAAATATTTTCAAGAATCAAGTCTCTCGCGCATTGCACATTTGAATATAGCTCATTAGTTCATATTGTTAATTGTTAATTATGTTTATTGTCATCATTGTCCTATATATTGCGTATACCTAGATCAAAAAAATAATTGTATTTGAATAATGTTATAATAGTATAATTGTAGTAGTATAGTAGTATACAGGGTGTTTCCTAACTACGGTACGAAACTTCAGGGGGTGTTTCGTTAGGTCATTTGACAAAAAAAAGTTTCTATGAACATATGTCCGGAGTTGCTTCGTTTCTGAGATACAGGGCGTTGAAGTATAAAAAAAGGTATTTATAAAATATCCTGAATATCCTGAAACCGTTGTGGTTGAAATGTGGTACAGCTATTTGAAGTAATAAGGCAATTATTTGGCCCTAAGTAGGTCCAGTGGCGTCTCAGTGGGCACCACAGCCAACAATACTGAGAAAAAAATTATTTTCTCTTTTTCAGTGCATTTGAATATTAGCGTGGGTTCTAAAAAGTTTTTTATAAGCGTGGTAAAAATACAACTTTCTGGCCTCCTGTGTTTTTTTTCATATTTAGCTTAGAGAACAAAAAAAAATGAGGGCACTCTACAATCATGATCACCTGCTATGGAGACCAGCTGACAGTGATAGTATTGTCATATCAGTAAAAGTCAGAGTTGTCAATTAGCAGTGATTCCATCATGAATACTTTTACTAACGCTGAAATGGCTGACATGCACTTTATTTATGGATTGGCAAATGGAAATGCGGAAGAAGCACGGATAATCTACCAGGATAGATATCTCACCAGAGTAATTCCATGTGCTAAAACATTTAGAACGCTACATGCAAGATTATGTGAAACTGGAAGTTTTAATAAAAATGTAAGTAGTGGGAGACCAGAAACTGTAACAACGCCTGAACTAGAAGAAGCTATACTTGATGCGATAGAAGAAGATCCTTCAAATAGTACCAGGAAGATTGCACTGCAGCTTGAAGTAAGCCCAAAAACCGTTTGGAAAGTTCTAAAAAGAAACCTCCTATACCCATATCACATACAGCGGGTCCAAGCTCTACTGCCTAGGGATTTTCACCCAAGATTAATGTTCTGCAGGTGGTTGATTCATAAGATGGCACACAATAATAATTTTTTACCAAATATTTTATTAACGGACGAGGCAAATTTTTCACGAAATTCTATTATAAACTTTCACAATAACCATTTCTGGGCCGACAAAAATACCCACATTATTAGAGAAAGTCATTTTCAGCAACGATTTTCGCTGAACGTTTGGGTAGGAATTATTGGTGACTACCTAATTGGACCCTTTTTTTTACCAGCAAGATTATCAGGTCCATCCTACACGGCTTTTTGGCGAAATCATTTACCCATTTTGTTGGAAGAAGTACCCATACTCGTAAGAGGCAACGACGGAGCTCCAGCTCATTTTAGTGTTCTTGCTCGTCAGCATCTCGACATCACCTACCCTAATCGCTGGATTGGACGTGCAGGACCTCAACATTGGCCCGCTCGCAGTCCTGATATGAATCCTCTAGATTTCTATTTATGGGGTCATCTGGAGGCTCTCGTTTATAAAACCCATATACTAGATATGAATGACTTGAGGAATCGAATAAGTGACAATTGCAATGTCATAAGGAATACTCCAGGTATTTTTTAACGTGTCAGACAATTAATGACACATCGATTGCAGTCGTGTATTTTATCAGACGGTGGACATTTTACTCATTTACTTTAAGGTCGAAATTGTTTATTTTTTACTTTAGGTTTGTATTTTATGTTGTCCATGGATAATTTGTAGAATAAGTTGAAGTATTTGTTTCTCGAAAACGAAGCTTGATATGAATAAAACACAAGGGACCAAAGAGTTGTATTTTCAGTTGTTTAATCTGAAAAAATAAAATACTACAAAAAAATAGTACCTTTTTTTTCTCAGTATTGTTGGCTGTGGTGCCCACTGAGACTCCCCTGGACCTACTTGGGGCCAAATAATTGCCTTATTACTTCAAATAGCTGTACCACATTTCAACCACATCGGTTTCAGGATATTCAGGATATTTTATAAATACCTTTTTTTTTAATACTTCAACGAAGCAAATCGGACATATGTTCATAGGAACTTTTTTTTTGTCAAATGACCAACGAATCACATCCTGAAGTTTCGTACCGTAGTTAGGAAACACCCTGTAGAATAAGATTTACTTGTTATAAAATTATTGTAAACAAAATTGGGGTTCACCCGTATATAGATAAATAAATACATAAATTAGTATTTTTTTTCTCTCGACGGAGCATTTCATTATTTTCCATCATAAACGCTCTGATAAAATATGTTTGTGGCAGGATGTGCAATAAATTTATTGCCGCCAGTATACCGACCCCGACGCTCGGTGATTTTTTTTCTGTTGATGGAATCCTTCATAATTCTTCCTCATGAATGCTCTGACGAAATATGGTGGTGGTGCAGGACATTCAATAAAAATATATCTCTGTAATTTTTTCTCTTGATGGAATCCTCAATTTTTATTCATCCGAAATGCTCAGAAGAAACATGATGGAGGCAGGAACACTAATAAAAATATTGCTAAGGCCAACCCGCCCCCAACGCTCTGTAATTTTTTTATGTTGATGGAATCGTGCTAGCCCCCTTCATGAACGCTCTGACGAAATATGGTGCTGGCAGGATCTCTAATAAAAATATTCCTGAGGCCAACCCGCTCCCTACGCTCGGTATTTTTTCTCTCGACGGAATATTTCATAATTCTCCATCGTGGACGCTCTGATAAAATTTTGACAAAATTCATAAAATAAAAATGGCGGCTTCAAGATGGCCAACGATCTCTGTGATTATGGTCCGATTCTATTCAAAATTGGTATGTGGGGGTTTTTGGGGTCGAAGATTATGAATTTTTATTCAAAATTCAACATGGCGGCTCCAATATGGCGGACGAGTTTTGTAATTATGGTCCGATTCGATTCAAAAAATCTAAATGGCGGCTCCGAGATGGTGGACGATCTCTGTGATTATGGTCCAATTCTATTCAGAATTGGTGTGTGGAGATTTTCGGGGGTCGGAGATTATGATTGTCATTATTCATTATTTCAGGACCAATAACTGGCAAATGCCCCTGAATTATTGTTATTGTGTTTATCGACTTTGAAGATATGCCTTAAGCAATGCTAACATAACTTTTACCGACATATTGCTACCATAATTAATACTTGGTCAAACGCATCGTTAGGAGAGAAAGCCAATTATACCAGCGTATCACTTCGTGTAACAGATTCAATTTCCACAAATAAAATAAATACATTTAGTGCAAGGAAAGTTCGATATTTTTATTACTAACAAATGAATTCATTGCGGTTGGAAACACTTTCCATTTTGAAAAGTTATGATCATTAATAAAAGCGTCCGATTTTATTGTTCATATATTTCGTTTTAATGTCTGAAAGTGAAACTGCGTCCAGTGGCGGATCCTCTGACTGACTAACTTCTCTAAACTAGGTCAGATGTCGGAAAAGATACTCTGATACAATTGCTAGATTTAAATTAATACTATCTATACTATACAGTGCGCTTTTAATAGCCCCCCCCCCCCTGTTAACTTTTAACGGTTCGACGTAGAACAATGAAAAAAAACGTATTGAATGATATCACCGATACTACTTTTTGAAATGAAAAACATTGTGATTGTCTGATAGATGGCGCGGGGGAGCACATCGTTGAAAACATTTTTCCACAATATGCTTTTGAAATGTCAAGTATAAGTGCGGAACTGAATGGTACCCTTACCTCGATAACTTTTGAACGGTTTGATGTGAAACAATGAGACATGAAATATATTGAATGGTATTACCGGCCCTACTTTTTGAGAGAAGATACATTACAATTACTCAATAGAGAGCGCTAGGGGACCATCAACTTGAAAATTTCGAAAGGCCTAGAGGTCGATTTACACATGATTGAAATTGTAATTCAATTTTTTTTTTAACTATGGTTGTTCTACGGAATCACTGTTAACTTTTGAAAGCTTCAACATAGAAGAACGGGACCGAAACTATTTTGAATGATATCACTGATACTACTCTTCGAAATAGAAGACATTGTGCCACTCGGCCCCTATGCTATTTGAAATCTTTAAGTTGATGTGCCTCTCCGCGCCATCTATCGGGCAATTATAAATCGCATATCCACTTGTGATGACAGCCGTTACTATTGATGATTAATACAGGCTGATTCAGAAAGGGAATGAGGAAATCAAACAAGAAATAAAGGCTCTGCGTAGTGACTTTTCCGTTGATATTGAAAAATTAACTTTGAAAAATTCAGAATTGGAAGGCGAAAATATAAATTTGCTTGAAAAAATTCTTGGTTCAGAACGTCGTCAGAAGAAATATAACCTCATTATATATGGCATTCCAGAATCCGATAATAATTTGATGGATGATATCCTGAGCTTAGTTACTAATACACTTGGAATCGAATGTTCAAATACCGAATTTCGAGACATTTATCGTTTAGGTACTAGAACTGAGAATAAAACTCGTCCAGTGGCTCTAGAAACGGTACAGTTCCAGTTGAAAAACAACATAATTTCCAAAGCAAAGTTGAATCGAGAAGCACTGAAAAACTACAGTATAAACATTGTTCGCGACCTCCCTCCTGAAGATTACACCGTTAATAAATTCTTGCTGTCGCATCTGAAACAAGCTAAAATCCAAGACATAACATCAAAAGTTGATTTGCGTAAAAAGATTTCAATAACAAACGGAACTGAATATACATTTTCTGAACTGAAACGCTCAGAAGAAGAAGGCACACAACTTTTACCCTGGACTTCAATAGCCGGAGAAAATAACAAAAGAAAAGTTGTGACTCGGAAAATCATCAACACCCGATCACTTTCTCAACGGAATAAAAACATTTAATCATAAATACGTATCAGATATATTGAATTCTAGAACTTGCTCTGTTATTTCGTTATTTAACTTGTAGATTTTGCTTGTAACTTCAACAGATTTACGAAAATTATCACTACTTAGTTTATTGTATTATACCGCAAACGAAACATCTCAAAAAACCTGTATCAAGAACGTTTCGCAATTTCAGAAATTCTAATATTGAAAATTTCACATATGATTTGGGTTTGATTCCATGGGATCATATGTTTTTGATGGAAGACATTGACAATAAAATTGAATATTTTGTTTGCATATTCTTAACTTATTTGATATTCACTCTCCATATATCACAAAAAACTTTAATAAGCCATTTACTCCATGGATAACCGACAATATAAAACTCATGATGAAACTTAGGGACAAAGCTCTAAATAAATATAGATAAATTAGAATTTCATCTGATCACGGAGGCTGAGTTACTGACCTTCATGTCACAAATAAAAAGTAAGTCTAGGGGAATTGACGATCTTGATAATTTTCTTGTGAATCTCTGTTGCCCATCATTATTACCCATCATATCACATCTTATAAATTTCTGTCTGGATAAATATGTTTTTCCTAGTACGTGGAAAAAATCTATTGTGATCCCAATACCAAAAGTTAAGGAACCAATGGAATATAATCCATTGTGTGTTTCAAAAGTTGTTACAAGCGAAATCTACTATCAAAAACTATTTTCAAATAAACATCATTATTAAATATATATGTGTTCTCCACAATAATAATTATCACCTATTATTTTTGTAAGTTTCATTCATTCTCTTTCATATTGTATTTTTGTTCTGTATGTTTTTTTTTCTCTCTATCATTGTCGTTCTATATTATTCACATTATTTTCCATTATTGATTAATATTGTAACAATATCCATATAGTGTTGTATACTTTTATATGTATGGAAGTGGATCTCATGATTTGATTTTATTCCAAAATTGTTTTTAATAATGTCTCATGGTGTAGTTGATGAAATATTCATCGAGAAAACAATGGAATAAACACCCTTCATCATAATTATTATAATTATAATTAATTTCACGTCTATAAATGTTTTCTTTATATTTTTTCTATTTCTTTGTATTTTTATTTTTTTCATTTATTATTATTTATTGAGGTGCAAGAGTAATAATGGTTTATACCAATCTTGTAACCTATTGACAGGTTTCATTTATTTTATTTTTTTCCCCAAATGTATTTAGATATTATTTTCTGTCAATAAATGTATATTATTATTATTATTATTATAATGTCTTTCATTTCAAAAAGTAATATCGTTGATATCATTCAGTACGTTTTTTTTTCATTGTTCTACGTCGAACCGTTCAAAAGTTACCAGGGAGGGGGGAATATTAAAAGCCGCACTGTATGATGAATACATGCTGAGAGTTCGTTCATACGAAACAAATATTATCAGTAGGTACTTGACCGATTTTTTCACTATTGGAAGGTAAAAAGCTGGTGAACTGGATGGGCATAGATTTTGTTTGATTTCAGATTTCAGAATTCTTACGGGAATGAGAAAATATTTCCCTGAGAACGGGAAAAAGCCAAATCATCTTGCCATTTTTGGTCTTCTGTTGACAATATTATTGGAGAGATATACAAAATATATATATATATATATGAAGGTACATCTCAAAAAAACTACAAAAAGATTGTACGCATCTATCTTCTTAGGATTACTATGATCCTATACAGACCGATAATGGTCAAATTCCCCTAATTTGAACGAAATGAACTTCATCAAAGTATACCTGGTGTCCACGGAAGGTATAGCTTTTTTGTTTTCGGAGATAATGGAATGAAATTTGGAGGATCTGTTTAATGTATAAAACTGCATTTTTTTACAAGTAACTCTACTTCATGCAAATTTTGGATTCACCGGAAGTGACATAAACTTTCGATTTTTGAATAGGACACCTGGTATATTTTCAGTTTTTTTGTCTCCATTTGACATTTAAAATACAATCATGTATCAATTGTTACTGTTTGTAACCGTTTTTTTATTTTCATTTTCGAAATAAATTTTTATTCTAGAGGGCTATGGATACGTTCAAATAACTAATTTCAGTCCTAAAATGTTTGTAAAAATACAATTTTACTGTTTTCGAACAACATGTTTCAGCTATGTGACGTTTAATTTTAAAAAATGTATTACTATTTTTTTTTTCAAATGGCAACATGGTCACTCGTCGGATTAGAAAAAAAGAGCATTTTATTACGATTAATATGATACCGCACTCTATTAGCCTGTAAGAAAACTTTCGATAAAAAACTGAAAATACCATAACGTTAGAACTTTTCCAGAATGAAGCACCTGTTGAAAATGAAATAATTATATTGAAACTACCTATTTACATATCTTTAGGGTTCCAGATGTTCAGAGTGACCTCCATCTTGGTGCTGACAAAAGCGAACTTTTCTTATTGTTGCTCTTAAAACGTTTATCAACTGTCTTGGTATAATTCTGTGAATGGGTGCCCTTTCTTTGTCCTCTATTTCATGTCGTGTGGCAGGAGGTACATCATAAACCTCGTTTTAAATAGATCCTAGATCCCCATAAAAACAAATCTAGAGGCGTAAGTAAAGTCGGGTGACCTGAAAAGTTTTTTAAAAAGGAATAAATAATGGTTTAAATTGAAAACAATCCTATTTTACCTCGCCGGCCACCTAACTGGACCCATATTTCCAATCCAGTTTTCGTTGTATGTTTCATGCAGATATCCGTAACTGCCCTCAGGTTGTGTGGTGGAGTATCATCTTGTTGATAAAATAATCCAACTAGATTTATTAATGAAACTTCGTCCAAGAAATGCTCAATTTCCTGCGTGAGGAAACTCAGATATCAAGCTCTTGTCAGGACACCGTCAAAAATTAAAGGGGCTAAAATTATGTCCCCTAAAATCCCAACCCAACAATTGAAACCAAACCGTTCTTGGAAATGTCCTTCCTCCATCAAGTGTAAATTCTCCACGGACCAATATCGCTTATTATTTATGTTGAAATGTCCCAAATTAGTGAAACGTATACAGAATTTTATATGGAAATGTGTCATCCTCCAAATATTTTCCAAAGAACCAATTGCAATACTCAAGTCTCCTTGCATTATCGTTCTGGTCAGGTGCTGGTGTAGTTGATATTTAAATGAATGATATTTATGTTTCTTCAAAATGTTAGCTGCAGAAGACTTCGAAATGTCACATTCTCTTGCGATCTCCCTGAGTGACGTATTAATATTTACTTGAACGTATGCCAGAACATCTATTTCTTTTTCTTCACTCACGACAAACTAATCGTTCCCATCATTATCAGGCTCATTTCGCATTTTTTTAACCAGTTTTGGAAAATAGTGCTAGGTCGGGTGACGCCGATCAGGATATCTCTGTGCGTAGAGACGTGCAGCATCGGTTGAATTTTGCCTACACTCTCCATAAACTAATAAATATCAACTTTTTCAGTTCTTGTATAAATATTGTTATTTTCCATGATTTTCAAACAATGAGGTACACAATTACTACCTAATTGATTTTGTAGAAGAGATGTAAAATAATATGTCGATACGTCAATTTTTACCGCAACAATTTAATGATTTTGTTTCAGTTGTGTTTGTCACGGCTACTCGATGATTTTAAATCTTATTTTAATCTCAAAAAGATTCTTCATTTAATGAAAATTCTAACGTTATATTTTCAGTTTTTTATCGAAAGTTTTCTTACAACCTAATAGAGTGCGGTATCAAATTAATCGTAATGAAATGATCTTTTTTTCTAACCCGACGAGCCACCATGTTGCCATTTGCAAAAAAATAGTAATACAAATTTTAAAATCAAACGTCACATATCTGAAACATTTTGATCTAAAACAGTAAAGTTGTATTTTTACAAACATTTTAGGACTGAAATTAGTTATTTGAACGTATCCATAGCCCTCTAGAATAAAAATTTATTTCGAAAAAAAAAAACTTTACAAACAGTAACAAATGATACATGGTTGTATCTAAATGTCATATGGAGACAAAAAAACAAAATATACCAGGCCCTTTAAAAACGAAAGTTTTTGTCACTTCCGGTGAATCCGGAATTTGCATGAAGTTGAGTTACTTGCCAAAAAATGCAACTTTATGCATTAAACAGATCCTCCAAATTTCATTCCATTATCTCCGAAAACATAAAAGTTATAGGGGCGAACCTGGTATACTCTATAAATTCTTCTCCACGAATAACTGAACATTATTTATATTAATAAATAATGGTCTTCACAACATGGTGTTTGCTTGTTCAAAGATATCAACATTTCAATAGAAAGATACCAAATTATACATTTAGCAAACCTGCTTCTTAGTGTGGCCAATCCTGGTGTTTTCACTAATTCGATATCGTTTAGAATTTTTCGTCGTCTCCACTCATGGATTTTAAAAGCACTTCCGTAATAGATGGCGCCTCAAGCAATGTTCGAGTCCGCACTTATTTGCAGCTTTCTTTTTGAGAATCAACTGCACGGGTGCGAAATATTTTAGTCCCATAATTGGTTGAAAAGTGATATTTGTCAAATTAGACGATAGCGAAGGTAGAATCAGGGGTCCCGTGGCAGTTTACTCTCAACAAGGAAGCTGCTAATGTCAGGAATTATTTTGCCATATAAAACCGTTTTCTGACAAAATTGCATATTTGTGATTCGAAAATGTTCTGCCTTGACCATTGTAGTTTGTGTCTCGAAGTTGTTTCGTTTATAATTTTTCTTTGTTTTAACTTCAAGTGCGTAAGGAAACAATATTCTTAATATCTAATATACACGGTGTAATTGAACCTCTTGCACACCCGTGAATGACGAGTGTATAATGCCATTTTATAACGAATCACAGTGGTTAAAAATCTTAAAACAAATTTTAAAACATGTTTTGTTCTTTGTGAAATTCGAAAAAAAATGAGTAGCGCCTTCCGCCTAATTTCAGGTGAGCCGCTCAGTGGAAAACTTCGGCAAGTGCCGAATGCAATAAACTTTTAACTCGACATTTGAATAGGGTAGAATGTTGAACTGATTGTGTGGTGAATGTACACATTGCAGGCTGCCTGAGATAGATATTGAATTTCAAAATGAAGAAAACAACTAACCTTGTTATATCCAAATTGATGATAAAGTCAGAACTAGTTGACTTCATACTCTGCTTTGAGGCATCATAATTATCACAGTCACTTGTAAGAATCAAACATCACAAACAATATTGAAAGGGGAAACATTCGCAATTGAATATTGTTTTGAAAAATAATATCACGACATTCAAAACACGTGAACTGAACACTGTTGCAAGCAAGATTTCCGCATGCACGGTTTACAAAACTGTCTACGAAAAAAAAGTTTGTTAGATTCCACTAGTGTTTTCTGATTGGCTGGTGAATTAAAGATCTTGAGATCTTAAGATCTTAATTATCAACTAATCAGAAAACAGTACGCGATGTGCACGAGAATTGAATTGAACATTATTGCCTTCGTCTTTCAAAAAATTTGCCATTCTATCAAAAAATCATTTATATTAAATTAATATATCTAGTACGGAAACGGCACCCGCACAGTGATTGGAGACTCCAGAATCCAACCAGAATTGACATTTACTACTTCATTCATAAATGCGACGAGTGATTAATCTTCAACTCTTCAAAATACGCACGGAACAGCTCGGTATTTAGTTTTGAGAGCTGTACTGAAACTTATTTATTATTTCTAGTTTTATCTCATGTCCCACAGAAAATATACACCTTGTATATAACTAATCCAATTATCTTTCAAAATAACCATACCTTTGAGTGTGGATTCTCTTTTGAAAACAAATCCTTTATTGATTTTGATCTGACAGTACATAATGTCATAATTTGGGATGAACGAGCTGGAAATGATGAACCTGAATAAGTTTGCCAATGATAAAATATTGATTTGTTAAATATATATATATATATCAGATTGGTGTTTGGTCACTTTTTAGATAAGTTTTGTAATAAATTATGCGTAATGATATGATTTTGTTGTGAAGATGACATTATGACATTTACTAATGTAAAATTCACTTTTTAGTTTCTGTCAAAGCATTTTGTGAATCTTGTCTCTCCTGGAAAATGAACACTTGCTCTTGGGACACATTGGGTTTGGCTAACCTTCATAGACCCGTTTCATTACAGCAAAAGACAAAGACAATAATGTTCAAATTAATTCTCCTGCACATCGCGTACTGCTTTCTGATTGGTTGCTAATTAGGATCCTTCATTCTGCAGCCAATCAGAAAACACTAGTAGAATCTAACAAACTTTCGTTTATAGACAGCTTTGTATACCGTACATGCGAGAATCTTGCTTCGGAACAGTGTTCAGTTCACTTGTTCTGAATGTCTAAATCACTAAATTTTTCAAAACAATTCATCCAATTGCGAATGTTTCACTTTTCAATACTGTTTGTGTCGTTTGTTTCTTACAAGTGACTGTGATGATTATGATAAGTGCCTCAAAGCAGAGTATGAAGTCAACTAGTTCTGACTTTATCACCAGTTTGGATATAACAAGATTAGTTGTTTTCCTCACTTTGAAATTGAATATCTATTTAAGGCAGCTTGCAATGTATAAATTTACCATACAATCAGTTCAATATTCTACATAATTCAAATGTCGAGTTGAATGTTTATTGCTTTCGGCAATTGCCAAAGTCTTCCTCTGAGTAGGTCACCTGAAATTAGGCGGGTGGCGTCTCCCAAAATTTTGTCGAATTTTACAAAGAACAAAACATGTTTTCAATTTTTTTTCAGATTTGTAACCACTATTATTAGTTATAAATGGTATTATACACTCATTATTGTGTGCAAGAGGTTACATTACACCCTGTATAACTATAATTTTTATAAAGTGTTGAAAAAGGTTTTCTTTCTGTATTTTGTGAGTATTTTATAGAGCTGCAAATATGAATATTCATATGTCTAGTACCGAATTAAGTACACTTCTCAAATATATTAATATATAATTTTTGATAAATGAAACTCGATGATCCTCAGAACATTCCACAACAGATCCAGTCAACCTCGGGGGATAGACATGGCACAGAAAAAAGAAATACACTCTATATGGTCTACAGGTAACTGAATTAAAACAGGCAGGATTCGCCAAGTTCGTCTCAAATTTGTATAGGTATAATTGTTCCATAACGGATTGAATTTTCCCCCAAATTTCATGGAAACATAATAACATCGCATTTTCTATAAAATACACAAGTTGTATTGGCATACCAGAAAGATTCTTATTGAGTTGTAGTAAAATTAAAATGTCGGAAAAATCCCCAAAATGGACATTATTTACGCTCTCACTTCCTAATTATCGGAGTGCCCTCCATTCACGTTTATAATGAGTCAACATCAGAATATACATAGAATAATTAATGAATTAGTGGACCACTATTTCGAACCATTTTATCGGATGTTGCATACATTACTATTATTGTTGCTCGAGGCGAACCTAAAGAAAATGAGATCTGGCATATTTTCAACTATTAAATATATAATGGAAAGGGAGAGTTGTATGCACTTTTAGATTTGGTTTCAATAAATATAGAATATAAAAACACGTATTGGTTGAGGCGTGGAAGCCTTTGGGCTATAGTGCATAAAATAAAAAATCACTAGCTATTCTTAAAAGTTTTCGATCATCAGGAGAATTCTGAAAAGTGAAAGGAATATTATTAGTTGAAAAATAAAAATGCATGTTCTCTAATAACCTAAGAGACATGTGATAAAAAATCCAACTCACTTGTCAGAATTTTACAGAAAGTAAAGTTTATAGAAGAACGGAATTTTGTGAAACATTGTCATATATGAGTCACTGGATAATGTGTTAACTATTCTGGAATGAAAAGAACAACAAATCATTAGCAGAAAATTGTCTGACCATACAATGAAACCGGAAGAGGGATATGTCAAGTGAGAAATGAAACGCGCCATATTTAAAAATAACCAAAGAAGTAGGAATGTAATTCAAAAGCGAAAAGAATACCGGAGAAGGAACAAATATGTTATTAATTTTATAATGATTTGATTCAAGTGAATTTGAGTTTGACCCAATTTTTATTCCTAGAACTTTCTCTTAATATTTCTAGATCCTCCAACATATCTAATTTAAGGTTATTGTTGTTGACGTTATGTAATATTTTAAAACCATTGGAAAAATCGAAGGTATGGTTATTGTATTTTTCAACTTATTATATTCCTTTCACTTTTCAGAATTCTCCTGAGGATGATATGATGACCGAAAACGTATGAGAATAGCTAGTGATTTTTTATTTTATGTACTGTAGCCCAAAGGCTTCCCCGCTTCAACCAATAAATATACGTGTTTTAATATTCTATATTTATTGAAACCAATTCTAAAAGTGCATACAACTCTCCCTTTCCATTAACTATTAGACATGGCAGTCTTAGTTGAAAAGTACAGGAAGTTGGCCATAAAAAAAATGTCTATTTTTATGAGCATTTGGTTTATCAATATTTGTTTCAACTTGAAACTAACACCTATGTTTGCACAAGTTAGGAAATCTAAGAATGTTCCCTATCATCTAAAGAAAACCTAAATAAAAAATCATGACGGCAGAAATTAAAAAACATTACTCCAAGTTGAATCGTTTGAACATAGATCTGAAGATAACATATGACAAACTTTGTCAAATATTTCCGTTGTTTCTACTAAGTGAGGAGTTACACAGCATTTATGAGGAATAAGATCATCTCAGAATCAATGAGAAGAACAAACTCAGCAAGAAAATATTAATTCTAAAGAAAAAGAAATCAAGATCTCAAGAACTTCCCATTGTAGAAGACAAATTTTCGGACCATACCTTCCATAAGAGAATTGTTAATCTCCCTGACACTACGTTCACCAACGAGGAGTTAGAAATTTTGACTTTATGTCTTAAATTTTCCTAACATCAATAAAAAACAACTAGAAGAGTTCTCTACAGAGGTGGATATGTTAATTGAGAACGTAACAAATGACATTACCATAAAAAAGAACCTAAAAGTTATTGTACTACCCTTTTACAAAACAAGATGGAGTCAAACAAACGTAAGTCACATTCACTTCATGAATTGAAAGCGGTCGACTCCCTCAAATCTAAGATTATTTCATACAAGTTGATAGTAAAGCCGATAAAGGCAATTGTGTAGACGTTATGCACCATGCAGGTCGAATCTTTTTTATTTGATTTCAAAGAAATATAAAATAACTTAACGAACACTTCTAGCTGCAAAACCAAATCTATGGTGAACATTTGTGAAAAAATCATCAATAAATACCCACATTCAAAATTGATTTCAAGTAACCCTTTCACCCCTCGACTTTATGGATTACCTAAAATCCATAAATTGAATTGTCCCATTAGACCAGTGGTGAGTTTTCTCAATACACCTGTCAGCAAAATATCTAGTTTTGTTTTAACCTCAATTAATAACTTCAATTTTTCACCTAAATTTATTATTAAAAATACTTCTCAGCTAATTAATGCCTTAGAGAACTTCGAAATAACTGAACATTGTATTTTGGTCTCATTTGATGTAACTAACTCATTCACCTCCATTCCTAAGGACGGAACTATTCCTCTTGTTTCTAAGTTACTTAATAATAAAAACATTGATAAATCTGAAATTAACGATATATTGCTCCTTTTGAAACGTTGCCTTGATCAAGACTTTCAACAAAATTTTTTTTTGACAACCCGAAGGCTTAGCTATGGGCTCCCCCCTTTCCCCATTTTCAGCTGACCTTTTCTTGGATAACATTGAGAAAGATATCATCTCACAAAACAGCTCCATCTTAGGTTGGTTTAGATATGTAGACGACTGCTTTGCTATCATAAAAGGGAACGAAATGGAAGCGTACAAGATTTCAGACCGACTGAACAATTTACATCCTAAACTTAACATCGAATTAGAGGCCAACAATTCATTAAATTTCCTAGATCTAACATTAACGAAATCAGAAAATAGACTTTTATTTGACTTATTTAGAAAACCTACACAAACCGCCCAAATTATCTTTTTAGATTCCAATCATCTGATTCGATATAAAATGTCTGCATTTTACTCCTACATATATAGACTATTGAACGTCCCCTTATCTGCCCTCAACTTCAAAAAAGTGAATATCCTAAAACAAATTATAGTAAATAATGGGTTTAACCCTAATATCATTAAGTTGATTAACAAAATATATCTAAAAAGAGAAAAAATTCCCCTATAAGTATAAAATATTTTTCACTTGCATTCTTAAAAGACATTTCTTTGGATATTTCTAAATCACATCAGAATTTCCTACAGAACTTCCAACAGTTTGGGTTCATTACTGGTAAACACCAAAGATAAAATTAATCAGCCATAAAAGTCGCACCTATAAACTTATCTGCAATAACTGTAATACCTCTATCGGAAAAACTATCAGAAAAATTTCTACGGGAATTGAAGAACACGTAAACAGGCCTTGTACATCTAGTTTTGGAGCTCATTTGAAAGACCTTAACCATACCTTCGATTTTTCCAATGGTACATAACGTTAACAATAACCCTAAATTAGATCTGTTGGAGGATCTAGAAATATTAAGAGAAATTTCTAGGAATAAAAATTGTGTCAATCCTCAAATTTCCTTGAATAAGAGCATTTTTAATCCCATTTTCAAATCATTATAAAATTAATAACATAATTGTTCCTTCTCCGGTATTATTTTCCCTTTTGAATTACATTCCTACTTCTTTGGTTATTTTAAAATTTGGCGCGTTTCGTTTCTCAGTTGACATATCCCTCTTCCGGTTTTATTGTATGGTCAGACATTTTGCTGCTCATTGAGTGCTCATGATTTGTTGTTCGTTTCATTTCATGATAGTTTACACATTATATAGTTACTCATACATGATAATGTTTCACAAAATTCAGTACTTCTATAATCTTTACTGTCTGTAAAATTCTGACAAGTGAGTTGGATTTTTATCACATGCCTCTTAGGTTATCAAAGAACATGCTTTTTTATTTTTCAAAAAATTATATTCCTTTCACGTTTCAGAATTCTCCTGATGATGATCTGATGATCGAAAACGTTTGAGAATTGCTAGTGATTTTTTTATTTCATGCACTGTAGCCCAAAGGCTTCCCCGCCTATTCTATATTTATTGAAACCAAATATTAAATATATGCAAGACTAGAAATCTAGTTCTTTCGATATGTGTTTATTTTCGTTGAACAAACACCTTTATTACTTTCGGTTTCTTCATTTCCTTTGCGCGCCTAAATGGAGGATATTGTTAGATTTCTTCAGAATCATTTCGTTGATCCGCTAAAAACAATAGAAGTATTGATTTCTGCGAGAATATGAACACGATGTTCATAAAATCAGATGTGGAGGCACTTCAGGGACATATTCCGTCGTTGATTGTAAATTGGCAAGAAAAATGCATTTTGTAAGAAGAGAAAACAAACAATCAACTTTTGGTAATTGAAATAAGTAAAAAACAACAGTTTAAACTATCAGTTGTTATATTTACTCATTTCACATAATTCTCTCTCAACTAATCCTTCTTCACTTTGAATACATTTCTCAATTTTTTACGATTATGACTGGCTACTTTTCTCAGCTCTGGAATGATTATTTCGCGACAGCCTCCTCTTATTACAGAACAAAGTTCTTGATTTCTGCGCATTGTTTGGTGAATCTTATTCTTCACCTCCCCCAATAACAAAATCTAATTGTGTAATATCAGGGGACCTAACAGGCCAGAGTTCAAACGGGCTATTTCTTCCTATTCAGCGGAAAATATTCGTTCTCTCACTGACGATCAATTCTGGAATTATAGCAGCATCTATCTGGAAAAACAAATCATGTCGCACATCAAGAGGAATATTTTCAATTGCATTCCCTAATTCCGTATGAAAGAGTCTGTAGCCCAGTATCTACAACTTTGAGAAAATATCAGCCCATTAGTGGTAAATATTGCCTCAGAAATCAGAAAAGAATTTGATTCCGAAAATTCAGGTGCTCCTGAGAAATTCCCTAGCTCAATAGCAATAATCTAACATTTTATTTTCAACATCTTTCAAAATATGTAGAAATGTTGCTTTATAAGTCTTATTTTATAACGACCGAAACATCTTTTATTTTATATATAACGTTATCCTTAGGATGAGGATGTACTCGACGAGGTTGATCATTCTGAGATATTTTAGTAACATTGCCAGTTTCATTGAAATTAGTGAATTTTGAATGTAATAGAAAATCTGCTCCAAAAATGAGTAATTCAGTAACATCAAATGATCTCAACAATTTTTTCAGTACAATAGATGATAAAATAATTAAGAATGTTCCACTTCTTGCAACTGGGAGCTCAGACTATCTAAAATCTTTACCTCCCATCAGTAAAAACTTTTTTTTGGACGGGACTACCCCTCACGAGATTCGTAACAATAATACTTTAGTTGAAGAAATCTTCAACAACTGACAGTTTAGTGGAACCTTTGACGGTTTTGATGAACGACTGTTTTATTCCAAATACTTTTCCATGTGCCTTCAAAATTTCAAAAGTTATACCTCTGCATAAAAAAGGGGATTGTGAAGATGTTGACAATTATCGACCGATATCCATTATTGTAATTTTCTCTAAAGATTATTGAGGTTCTATCAAAAATTAGGTTACTGGGATATTTTGAGAAGCTTGAACTCTCACACTCTGCCCAATTTGGCTTCCGCAGTAAAAGATCCATAACTAAAGCTCTTCTTGAGATCGTGGAAAAAGTAGTCGTGGATCTGGAGGGGCACGAGCATTCATTATTGACTATGTGTGAGCTCTTTAAGGCCTTCGACTGTGTCTCACATGAACTCCTATTGGAAAAGCTTTCATTTTGTGACATAAGAGGCACGCCATTGAAATTATTTGAATTTTATCTAAAGGGAAAACAGCAATATGTGTTACCATATGCTGTCAGTGTGTCAAGTTGTACTTTTTGCAGATGATACATCTTTTATTAGCTCAAATAGGAACATTTCACTTCTTCATGACCAAGCAGAGACTCTAATATTCGAAGAAGAGGCTTGGTTTTCTGCAAACAATCTGCAACTCAATAGAGGAGAAACACAAATTTCTAGTAGCAACGAAATCACGGTAGCAAACCACTACAAACTGCTTGGGATTGTTATGGAACACACCACGTGAAAATGCTCATACCAAACTTTCCAGAATTCTTTTTTGCTCAAGAAACTTAAATATAGCCTCAATCCAATTATGTTGAAAAATATATTCTTTGGTCTATTTCACTCCTTGATCAGCTGAGGAACGGTTTTATGGGATAACTCAGTTAACTCTATCAAGATTTCCAGGCTACAGAAACGAGCAATGAGTATATTAGGAGGGGGGGGGTAACTAATATTCAAAAGACTAGGTATTTTACCACTTGCCTGTATTAACATAATTCAAAATCTGACTGAAATTCATTCCAGAAGACTGTTAAAGTTTCCAGACTTCATAATCATAATACACGGTCTGCTAGTGCAAATGACTCAATTGTGGTTCGAAACATAAAAGAACTCGTTGAATTTTAAAATATACAATAATAGTACATTGTGTATCTAGTAGTAAAAGTAATACATTCCCGGACAATGTAAATTGTTCCGAGGCCGAGGCCAACAAGCATTGAAGTCTGGGAATGTGCTTTTACTACGAGGTACACATAATATTTTGTCTGAAATTGCAATCGACATTATCATAAATTGAGGAATTTTTATAAATGCATAACAATTTTTTATTAACGTCTTATTGCCTATGAAATTGTTTCTTCGACAATCACTGTTAGTTTATTGTTGTGACAAAAGTCAGAGATTCACTACTTATTTCGGTTTAACACCTAGTTATCGCTAAAAAATATTTAAAATGGACAGTGATGATGTCCAGTTTGCAGACAAGTAGTGGGAATACATCAGTTTGGCAAAATGCCTCAAATTGCCGCAATTTTTTTAAATTTGCCATATGCACATGAGTACACAGGACATTGTTTCCGTCGGTCCTCTGCGACAATTTTGGTTAATGCTGGGGAAGATTTAATTGCTTTAAAGAAGCATGGGGGATGGAAATCTCAACGGTTGCCGAAGGATATATAGAAGATTTTTACAAATAAAGTAGACATAGCAGATAAAATATATAGAGGATAAAGAGAATACTTTTCAGGTAGAGTTCAGCCTATGTATAATAATCGTACAAACTGCAACATAACTATAAATATACAAAAATAGTTATAATAAACGTTCCGTGTAATAATATATTCAATAAATGTTCTTAATGTGAGTTGGTTGTTTGCCTGTATTCATTTACTGTCCAAAATGTATATTAAAAACCCGTAGGGACCGATTTTGACGGCCTAGGCCGGCAAAAAATTTCCTGGACCGTCTTCGGTCGGAGAAATTTTGAGGTCTGAAGTTGCTCCAAGAAAGTAGGCATTCTTGAGCGATTTCAGAAGAACTTCCTTTCCATATTAGATCTATGAATGAAGTATGTTTCAAAAATAATGTGAAAAAAATCCTTCTTGGACATTGCTTTTCTCAGTTGATGAATATAATCAAACACTATGATCTTTATATCCGTGTTGTGTATATTAAATTTTTTTTTGTTGAATTTTTTTGTTTCTTATTTTTTTCTGTGACTACTATTATACTCTATCTAGTTGTTAATCTTCCTGTTGTTTGTATTTTACATAAAATTGTGATCTGTCTTGCTATAAACCATATTATGTATGATAACATAGTTAAATAATCTATATTTCTTCTTTAGCTTCTTGACCACATATATATTTTCTTCAATTTCTTGGAACTGATTCATTCTATTCATATAATTTCTCTTCACTACGTTTCGACATTGGTATTTGTCATCTTCAGGTTAAAAAAATTTATTATTTGAATTCTGCGTTCGCATCGTACGAACGTTATTGTAGATGTGTGTCTGCCTGTTGTTTGTAGGCAGTCACACATCTACAATAACGTTCGTACGATGCGAAAGCAGAATTCAAATTATATAATTTTTTAACCTGAAGATGACAAATACCATGTCGAAATGTAGTTAAGAGAAATTATATGAATAGACTGATTCAGACCTTCATTCCAAGAAATTGAAGAAAAAAAAAATATATAACCATAAATATATATATTATTTCTGAGAAGTAAAGAAGCTACCTACGGTATTGGATGGCCTCATAGAAAAAGGGAAAATGAGTTATTGGAGAAAAAAATTTGCAGCTTAAACTGTTACGGCTTTGGTTAGGTTAGGCGGATAGCAGTTCCCAAAATATGATTGAATTTGCCAAAAATAAATCGAATTGTAATTTGTTATGAGATGGCATTATACCCGTCATTCACGGGAGTGCAACAAGTTAGTTTACACCCTGTATAATCATAATCTCTGTGAAGAGTGAAGACGCAAAAAGAAACTAACAGACAGTAATCACCAACTGCCTAACTAGCGATACGATTCTGGAAATGATGTCGTTTTCAAGAGTAATGAAATGATTTTAAGAAATCTAGGCCATAACCATAACAGTTATGATTTCATTTCAAAGCCATAAAGCACCCATATCCATTTAAATACGAATAAAAATAATACACACATGTGGTTAACACGCCAACGGGACTTCCTCTGTGCATTAACCGGAACACAAAATTGCACCAGCCATGCTTCCGTCGAAAAAGGTTATATTATAAACCATCAAGGCTAGACAAAAAATATATAGCAATGATTCATTGTTATTGTCGGAATAGTGTTGAAGAACGTTGACATTGTTGAATTGCTCAACTGCGCCAATGCCAGATATACGGATGGATACAGTACAAAAAAATCATCTCTTTTTCAATGCCATCGGTGTAAATTTTTTGAGAATCTAAAGATGAAGAATATATTTTCCCCAAATTATAGTATTGGATGCACGTGACACAACTAATGAGTTATTTTTATTTCGTGCAATATTTGTTAATTACAGAGCGCTTTCGACCTACAAAGTCATCGTCAGCGCTTGCCTGAAAATTTAATGAATACCTAATTGTTTTGTTCTTCTTTTTTTGGGAAATATCGATAATGAGTTGTTAAGTAACACTTCATCGTCAGGTAAGGAGAAATTCGTAAAATATAGACATTCCCAATGTTCAAAAGGTTAAAATGTGTAAATATATAACAATTAATTAATGTAAAATAGATTTGAATTTAAAATAAAACATTTCAAACCCTTTTCCCATTGGGTAGATACAACATTGATCGCAAAGGAGATGAACAAAAAGTGATAGTGTATTAAGGTCGCTATTGAAGGTCAAAAATTCTAACTTAAAGTTATTCTTTTGGAACCAAAAGCGATTTGGAAGTAAAATCTGAGTTATTCGAAAATTGATGGCTATATTTGATATATCTGAACTTCAATTTTATTTTATATTCAGAGGAATGATATTGTTGAGTTATTCTTTTTCATTATCTGAATCCTCAAGAAAATACAATCTATTGTAGTTCTTTGATGTGACCTAATGAAAAATTTGTGAATTTCTAGTAGGGCTGAAGTTATGTTTATTAACTTTTAAGTAATGGCCAAAATGGGAATGTTCATGTTTGTTTAGGTGCTCACTTATGCAAGTGAGACATGTTGCATCACGATCACAACAATTCAATTTATTTAATTTATTTGGATACCTCGTATTATACATTACTATTACTATTAAAGTTAAGTTACAGAAATAGTAGTATATGTAACAAGTAGGCAAAGTGAGGCTTTCGGGGACGAATCGTAATATGAGGATGATGTCCGCTAAAGTCATTTACGTACGTGTAGCATAAAACTTTTTTTTATTAGCTTTCCAAATAAACATAACAGAAATGCAACACATATTTTCTCGCCGTGCATACATTTCCATTTACCATCCAAACGGTAGTGTAAGGAAGTTGTGCAAAAATGTAGCAAGGAATTGTTTATCAATGACACGTTTGTCAAATACTTGTGAGGTTTACGCATTGCATTACATAACTAGGCGACTAGCAGCTTGTGTAGAACATGATGGTGACCTATTTGAGCATTCATGAGTAGCCTTTTCTCAAAATGTTTACATTGTTTTCTGTTAATCTTCCTTTCCTGTTCTTATAAAGATGACTAGATTTTTTTCCTTTGTGATGTACTTCTGTTTCTAATACAATTTTTTTTTTGGAACATGTTGTTTTCAGAATTGTATTAAAATTTTACGATAGCGTCCTACTTGATTCCTTTTTTCTTCGAAAACATCATCAGCATTCATTATTCTCAAACCTCTCAAATTTTACAAAGTAGAACCTACAAACCCTATGTCGGCAAAAAGCTCTTAAAAATAGTATGCAATGATGTAATCAAATATAAAGTGCTGCATTTGAAAAAGTCGAGTTATTGCCATTTATAATTTGTCATTTTTCAAAAATCGTAGTAGGCGAAGGAACTTCGACTCCTAGTTCACCTGCATCTCGGAAGATTTGCTGAAGTCTAAGGAGTCGACTGAAAAAAGTTGGCTGATTTATCTTGAATGGTTCTGAAGTTTCAGATTTTTCTGTGGTCTGTGCAAAAGTTTTACAGTTAGGGATGGAACAAGTGAAACTTGTTATATTGGTCAAACAGGCCGCAAGATCAGAACACGACTAGCTGAACACGTTCGTTTGATATATTCTGACTCTGAAAAAGAACTAATTGACTCTAATTCTGTTTTTTCTACCAATATTATAAACGAAAAGCACAATTTCGATCCCAACTCAGACCTTGAAATTTCACATATTTGCGATATAAAGGTAAAAAAAACTCCTTGAAACTCTTGAAATTAACAAGGCAATCAAAAGTTCTAATTTACATTGTATCAATGAACAAATTCATTTTGATAGCCTAAAACTTTTTAACTCCTTACTACTTTGATTTCCCATCTCTAGATCGAATTTCATAACACATCTCTACACCACACTCAGCTACTTCTTTTTCTCGATTCCATGTCACAGTCACAAACATTTCTCTGTGACTTTGAAACTTGATGTTCCATAGGTCAAAGTCGTTGTCATATGTCAATCATCAACCTATTTTCTATTTCCATCCATGTGTTTTTGATGATGTTATAAATCGTTTGTAACTTGAAATGTTTGTTAGGACTAACCACTGCCCCTAACACTAGTGATCCCGCACTAGATATGGACACTTTAATGTAATTATAGTAAACAAATTTTTTTGGTGTCATATCTTCATAATTTTTTCCACCATACTGTGGTAGGTTATATTTTTCTCTTAATGTTTGGCTCCCTTGTAATTGTAACATTTTACTTCTCTAGATCTGCTTGTAACTCCTTCCATTTTGCTGATGATGAAGGATTGATCCTTCGAAACATGTCCTGATGTAAATCTTCGTGCCACATTGGCATTAAATTATTTTTTGGTAGAGTTTGACTGTATGATTTCTCACCTACCTATTATTTTTTGGTTGAAAATTATCTCATAAACCATCCCATGAGTTTTGGCACGTTATAAAAATACCATATAATTCTCGGTATAATATTCCTTGCAAAAGCGCAAAAGCTCCCGTACTATAAAAAATGTATTAAATATTAAAAATTATTAAAACCTGAATGCAGCATAATAATTATATGTAAGGAAATGTTTATTAGTCAGTTTGTTATATCCATGTATATTTTAGTTATAGAGGCTAAGTATAAAAATAAAGAATTGGTTTGAATTTTTTTATATAACTTGCTTTTTCAGAATTCAACAAATATCATTTTCTTCAACTAAAAAAATCATACACTGCTATTCGTCATGAAAATGAGATGCCAAATCATCAAGCATTACTTCTGTTCATGGCAACAATTTATGAGCGATATAAATTGTTTCAAGATATTGTAAAAAATTTACACCGATACTGATAAAGAAATCTGAATTATTTGCCGTCTTGTATTTTAAAAATTTCATAAATCTGTAATGATTTTTAATTTACAATTAATTAGCTTTTCATGCACAAAAATTATTCAAAATTCGAAAATCGAAAAAACTACTTTTGGCCGTTTTTCTGGCCAAGCCAGATCTCTGTGCGGCGTGCTGTCGGAAACAAAGAGATTGAGTGTTTTCCAGGATCCAAGAAGCAGCCGAAGATAATTTTCTGGATGCCAATGACCTCTATATAATGCACGTTCGCTGGCGAGAGTGTTAGTTCATTCAGAATAATCCAAACCAAGTTCAGATTAGAAACAAGTACAGTGACGTGCGCGGTATCATGGTAGTGAATTTATATTGAGTTATTGTCAACTGTCAGAGTTCATTTATTCTTTGGTGTTGTGAGGAGTTAGTAAACGGAAAATAATTGATTCAGTATTTTAATAGTACGATCGCCAGATTCGTAACAAAGAATTATTGAACGCTGTAAATACTAGTAGTAAGTGACAGGAGTAGTTTTCAATTTCTATTCTGAATTTTGTTGCTGGAAGATCTTCAATCGGCGGGGAAAGTTTATTAAATAGTTTCAGAGTTATTAATTGAGCTTTTCTGTGTGTGTAGAATGATCTGGTTGTTTCTTGAATTTCATAGGTATAGGATATTTTGTTCATTGGATTTATCATCATTCACTGTAATTTAGTTTATTGAAATTGAAAACGCCTTCCTTCACAAAACTGCTGACTACAACATACAATAGGTGGATGTTGGTCGAATATCCATCAAAAACATCTACTTCCCTGGATAATGCCTTGATGGATGTTGTAGGACTTCGCACGATTATCCATCGGATGTAATCCAACGTCCGTCGAGGCGTTAGCCAGGGAAGTAGTTGTTCTTTGGTGGATATTCGACCAACATATACCTATTGTGTGGGTATTTGTAGCCAACTGTATTGAGGAAGAAGACGTTTTACATTTACAATGAAATTATATCTGGCTACTGATGTGTTACAGATTTCTGTCTTGTTTTACTGATTTAGTATAGACAGTGATATACAGAAGAGACTGGGGATGTATTTTTTCTACAGGTAGGTGGTTATTTATCAATATATTTTTTTCTACGGCTATAATACAAAAGTGCATTTTTAAAACTGTTTTTGATTAAACAATGAAGTATAGTTATTCTAATCCTAATTGGAACGGCAATAAAAATAAGAACACTACGAGGAGTGTTCATATGCACTGCTCGGCAAATGGGAAATTTATATACTACTAGTGTTTTTACTTTCAAAGCGTTCCTGGTACAATCATAAAAAAGTTCAGTCGTGTGGAAGAGAATTCCTTCTCTAAACTTTTTATGTCGGTCCAATTAGAAATACTATACATTGTATGTTTTCAATTTCATTTCCTTATCTGATAACACAATGAAGTCATTGTGTTATTGTTGGTCATTAAATCACGTCTCCCATGGATAGCAAGGAGAACTTAAGACATCTGTCAATTCAGTTTCATCAAAACTTGTCAAAGTTTAAAGGTATGATGAGCAGTGAAATTGACGAACTACCTCTTCCAGACATAATTGCAGCCGCAAATTAGGCATGTATAAACTTGATTCCGGAAGTATCGAAAGAGAAATATGGAAAAGCCCACAAATCCTTCACATATTGGCAAAAGGGAAAGGTCACCGCGTCAACTTCAGAAAATGTATTACTTGCATACTTTGATCAATTGAAGTTCAAGTTTCTGTTGTAAATTAATTTCGCTATTTTATGTTAGAGCCGTAGAAAAAGTATAGTGTATAACTCACACGGAATGTTCATTTCCCACTCGTATGATTTGCAGCACTCGCTTACGGCTCATGCTGCAAACATAATACTCGTGGGAAATGAGTATCATTCCGTGCTTGTTAAACAATATACTATTTCCCATTGGGGACTTTCTTAACCAGTATTTTCCATGATATTTCGTAGAAGTTTCGGTAATGAAGTAGTCCCAATGCCCAAAATTTAAATGGGAGCTGTTTGTGGGCGTTTTCTTGATACAAATTATATAATTGAAATTTTTTAGGAAGCAAGTACATTGTGTATAAAAACGCCCAAAAATTACATGTATATTTCCCCATTGAGTGTTCGTTCATAAACGATGAATTCAAATGACTCCATTAATATTATTTGAACAAAAACTAAAATAATGACTGAATATATTCAGGCAGATCCTTTAAAAGGTAGTTTTTTCAGATTATATTGTCAAGTATGAACAATATTACCCGATAGAAATATACCAATCATTTCGTTTTCAAAATCCAAAATTTATGCTGCCAGTCCATGATGACACATCTCCTTCCCTTGGTTTTTATTATAATGTGTTACTTTTATTTACTTTTTGGTACATACCCCCATTGGTCATTGTTTACTTCACTTGTAGTTTCGTATTCACCATCATGTAATTTTTTGCTCTCTTATAATAATTTTAATAAACCACAATAGTTTTGATTTCACTTAGTATTTTTGTATTCACCATTATGTATATTGTTGCTTTCTGATATTTTTAATGAACCATAATAGTTTTCACTTCCATTTTTTATTTGACTATACCACCGAAGTAAAATGTTTTAACCTCTCGCAAGCCAAGCAAGATTATTAGTGGGCACCCTATACAGTTAGGCGACCAGGGTCTCCCCATAGACAAATTAAAAATCTCAAAATTTTGAAAATAAAAGTCAAAATTTTGAGAAAAAATCTCAAAATTCTGAGAAAAAAAGTCAAGATTTTGAGAATAAAAAAGTTAAAATTTTGAGAAAAAAAGTCAACATTTCGAGAAAAAATCTCAAAATTTTGAGAAAAAAAGTCAAAATTTTGAGAAATAATCTCAAAATTTTGAGAAAAAAAGTCAGAATTTTGAGAATAAATAAGTCGAAATTTTGAGAAAAAATCTAAAAATTTTGAAAATAAAAGTCAACATTTTGAGAAAAAATCTCAACATTTTGAGATTTTAATAAGAAAAATACTGGTAGGATGGCGCCAATACGCCGTAGTAGAGAGCCGACTTCCGTTTGGTGAGATAAAAATACATCCCTCAAAAATCCCAAATTCCAAATATTTTTGAAATCGGGCAGGGCCCACTCCAGTACAAAGGGAAAATGTCTATCGACTTTTTCGACGATTTCTATATGTCTTCCGTTATGATAATTTTGTTTAGAAAGTGACTAGTAATCATCTGATAAAGCGGAAGACGGTGGGTTGAGGCGCACTACTCGGAACCTATTTTTGAAAATGTTGGGCCCCAAAATCGGTCATCGCAAAAATTAGACGTTTCCTATATGCTTGATTCTGTGTTCCATTACTTTGTTATGGTCTTTACATCGGGAAAATCCGAGTGGAAGACTTTTTTAGTAGAGCCCCGCCTCAGGGTTGACCAAATAAACAAATTGAAAAACTCGCGGGAGCGGCTATGTTGAAAAATCGAAAACTGAACTTGGGTTCAATCTTAAGCTTCCACATTTTGCATGGAGGCCAGAAAACCTAATTTCCATAGGGAATACTTTTTGGCTAACTTTTCACTTTGTAAAACTACCATTCAGTGTGCTATTTCATTCACCAGAATTAATATGGGAGAAAAGTACATACAATACAAAAATTAAACCAATTTGTAACCAAAAAAAGTGTTGTAATTGATCAAATGTGAGAGAATGAATTTTTGACACCAGAATTATTTTTGATAATTTGTTGGTAGAAATTGTTTATAAATTTATTTAATTATTTTTTGGTGAGAATTGTTTATAATTCCATTTATTTATAAAACGTTAACGAACCTAACGCCAAAGAATTCATTTGGTGGCATTCATTCATCTCCCTAAGTTCATTTATGTGTTCTTCCTCGCTCAAATAGATTATTTGAGAAGGCGGGGCGAACAGCCCTCATATAGAGGTTGAAATATATTCCTGTTATCATTAACTACTAGTTGAGGTGAGTTTATTAAACTTTATACACTGAATTATCGAGGAGAACAATTTTCAAACGAAAAAGATTACCAGGAATAAACAGAGAAAATAGAGGATATTCAAATGAGTGGAAAATGGTAAAAAAATGGCAAAAAAGTCTTCTTTTTTTGGAAATTAGGTTTTCTGGCCCCTGAAGAAGCTCCATGCGGAATTCGGAAGCTTGAGACTGAACCCAAGTACATTTTTCGATTTTTCAACTTCAACTTTCAATTTGTTTATTTGGTCAACCCTGAGGTTGGGCCCTACTAAAAAAGTCTTCCACTCGGATTTTCCCGATGTAAAGACCATAACAAAGTAAAGGAATATAAAATTAAGCATATAGAAGACGTCGAATTTTTTCAATAATCGATTTTGGTACCCAAAATTTTCAAAAATAAGTTTCGAGTAGTGCGCCACTACCAAATCGTCTTCCGCTTTGTCAGATGATTACTAGTCACCTTCTAAACAAAATTATCCTAAAGGAAGACATAAAGAAATCGTCGAAAAAGTCGATAGAGATTTTCCCTTCGTACTGGAGTGGGCCCAGCCCGATTTCAAAATTATTTGGAATTTAGTGTTTTCGAGGGATGGACTTTCACCTCACCAAACGTAAGACGTATGTGGGTCATCGCGTCTTAGAACCCGCGGCTCTCTAACTAAGACATATAAATGATTGAATTGCTTGAATTGTATAAATAAAATCGGGTGTGATTAAATCTTGTGAAGATTGAAATATAAGTTAAATACTGGATAACCCAAATATATATCAGAATCGTTTCAAATATGACATTTTTTCTACTCACCCCAAGTCAATCTTCAACAACATTTTATCACACACAATTTTATTTATATAATTTTAGCAATTCAATCATTTATATGTTGTAAATGTATGTATAGTCCATCCAATATCAATTGCAGAAGCTGTTTCTATAGGGAGCAAATAAAAACTCACTTCGCTAACACGAGCGTATATGCGAAGAAACGGAACGAAAAATAATGTGTTCTACTCGTAAACATTCGCCGCCGGCGTAGGGAAGATCATAAGAGCCGATAGTCAACGTGGACATGAGTGACAGCTGTCACTGATTCGTCTGGGCCAATCGAATCGAATCGAATGTCGAATAGACACACCCCCGTGTGTCTATACGACAGGAAGTCATAAATCACGCGATACATTTGCGTTTTAATAGCTCTGAAAGATTAAAAACCAGTAGCGTCTGTGGTCTTGGTGTGTGCCGATCGAAATACGTTTTAGGATATAATAATAACCTACATCAAACAATGAATGAAAGTATTTTTCTTTCTTAATGTATTTGTATAAATAAAAGCTTGTCTTTAATTTTTTTTCATTTTTCATAATTTATGAAGTATTTTTAAAATCTTAAAATATCTTAATAAAATTAGTTATCTCCGCCACTGCTGCTCAGAGGATTTCGCCGCAAGACTTTTTTATGCTTCTGCAATTGATATTGGGAAAACTTTAACTAGATAATTTTTTAATTATGCACACTTTTCATTGTAACCCCGAAGAAGCTGAAAATATCGCCGAAACGTTGGCAGTAAAACTGTGAAGTTTGAGTAATGCGTTTCACAAGTGATCTTTGAACAAGAAAAATATATACATTGAACGTGGAAACAGAATATAAGAAAAAATATGTTTTCACTGAGATATCTTGTAAAACAGACCCTCTGTGGAGTTCAAACTCTCAACTATTAGTTAATTCAATGGTAGGGATATGTGATATAGAACTCCCCTTATTTTTTTGTAAGCTAGGAATTGGTGTAGATTTATCGCTATATGATATTGTCTTTATTGGAATTAGAACATGAATATTTCAGAATTGATTATTTTTGATTCTACTTGGAAAATTAAATATTTCACCCTTCTTCAAACTATTGTCAAATTCGACTAAATAAAAACCAATGCCACCCAAATCAGAAATATATTAATTGATGAAATCTAATTAAACGGAAATGATATTATCCTATTAACACACACTGCTGAGCATGGTAATGGAAAATGAAATATAAGTTCAATGGTACTTACAAGTATCTTGCAAAACGACAAACTAACACGTCTAAACAATGAATGTTGAATAACATAATATCTGTAATAATCGATAATAAGACCACTTCTGAAGGACATTGTCTGCAAAAGAAATACACAATACATTGAAGAAAAAATATCATGCATGTATTTGAATGATTTTAATCATTAAACTAATTACTTACATAATTACCGGGAGAGGGGAAAGAATTTGAATTTCTTGAAAAACATTAAATATTGCGTGTATTATGTTGTAATGGACTGCTAGCGTATGAAATAATCGCAGTATAACATTTCGAATTAGTAACTACCGAAGCAGATCATCACGTAAATTAAAAATATACAAATCAATAATTATTGATAATGAAACATGCAATAGAGAGTTGTTCAAAGCCAGGATACTTTGAACTAATAATAATCCCCTATCGAAACTATTCAACAATAGAAGTCTATTGAATGAAGGTCTCAAAAGTTGAAACATATTTTAGATAAGAGTGAATATCGATAGAAATGAAAATAACCTACAAATCCAAATTTTTTACAGGTGAAATATAGCATACTGCAAAATTCAAACATAAAAAATGTATTCCAAGCAAAATATGAATAAAAACGGTATGTTCTGCCGTTTGTTTGAAGCAATAGTTTTATGGACAAAAATTGTGCAAATATTTAGGGGGTATTCGAATTTTGAAAAATCCCTCCTTCAATCAAACTACAAAGTATGTCATTAGAAAATTCATATCCCAAACACCCAATTAATAAATTACTTTTCAATGAAACTAATTCATTGGTCTTCCAAAGATCCCAGATAACTACCATAATAAACGAAATAAAACCTCCTCTTTTTAGATCACTTCCACATATCCATGAACTTACGCCCAAATTAATCAATGTATTGAAGAATGAAAACTTCAAAATTGCTAAAAAAAATATAAAAAATATTTCAAAATTACACACTAAAGTGAAAAGTCCCATAAAAAATAACCATAAGTCGAATGTTGTATATGAAATCTCTTGTAAGGATTGTTCTGAAAACTATATTGGCCAAACCTCCAGAAGTCTCAGTAGTCGAATTATATCCCATAGGAGTGACTGTAAACGAAACGTTAATTAATGTGCACTTTCGGAACATGTTAATCAGAAAAACCATCGAATGGACTATAACAACACACAAATTTTAGATGCTGAGAATAATGTAACCAAAATAATTTTCTTAGAAATGGTTCATATCAATTCTAATAGTCAATCAATCAATCAATCAAATTTACACATATTAACTGAAATTAAACAAAAATAATGATGTATCACTCAGTATTCAAAATTTTCCAACTTGATTTATAATATTATACAATTGTCACTGTCATAAGAAAAATATTTTATGTTCCTCATATGTATTAATTCCAATGATTCTCATGTTAATAAGTACCTTAATACTATACAATTTCATATTGTTATTCATTATAATTTCAGTCGTCCTGAGGAAGGTAATAAACATAACTGAAAGCTTGACGAATTTCAAAGAGTTTACTCCAAATACAGCCCTTTAACCTAACTGCATCCCCACAAGAAATCTTCTTATATATATATATATATATATATATATATATATATAAATGAGCGGCTGGCTTCTGTTTGTTGACTCCGTTGATTTGTCGTTTTCTACCAAGTGTTGTTCATCCTTGCACTTCTCCACCGTACTGATGAGGGCCAAGAGCCCGAAACACGTGTCTACGGTTAACACTTTTCTCTGAGGGCTATGTCCATTAAATTCCTTCCATTTTGTTTTTAACAGTCCCCTCGATATTACTCTCTTTCATATTTATATATATATATATATATATATATATATATATATATATATGTATATGTATATATATATATATATATAAATATATATATATATATATATACAGGATGTTTCATAAGTGAATGCCTAAAGGGCGATAGTCCTTGGATGATTTTAAGAAAAATTCTTCATATGAACATAGGTCCGAAACCGCTTTATTTCTGCGATACAGGATGTTGAAATTCAACAAAGAAATCAGTTCTTCCCCACTATCTCTGAAAGCGCTCTGGCTTTTTTTCAATTTTGGTACATGCAAAGTAGGTACGCATAAAAATACATTTTTTCCAAATAAATATTATTTTTGTAATTGTCCTCTATCTTCTCATAAAAATGCTCACTTGCCTTTTTTTTTGTCCGGCGAACGGTTTTTGAGTTAGAAAATAAAATGTATTAATTTGCTTGTCCCTATGCAAAATCAGCCGTTGCAGTAGTAGGATTATCTTGTGGGCTAGAAACATCTAGAATGCAAAGAACACATTTCGTTGTTTTCAAAATAAAGAATTCTGACACTTCTTTAGCTAGATACGTGATATTATTTACTTTATAAAAACTTATTTATTAAAAAAAAACATGGTAAATTCTACAAATACCAAATTAGCAGACATGCATTAGTTATATGGACTTGCTGACGGGATCGCATATGAAGCCAGGCGATTGTATCAAGAGCGCTTCCCAAATAGAATGGTTCCTGATGCACAAACGATTTCAAGCACCCACAGAAGGTTATGTGAAACAGGAAGTTTTGAGCCAAATCAGCACTTGAAAGGAGCACATCGGACTGCAAGACCTCCAGCAATTGAGGAAGCTGTTTTAAATTCAGTTGACGAAAATCCTGAAATAAGTACGAGGCAAGTTGCCAATATTTGAATATGCCCATATTCTAGTATGGAGGATTCTTCATGATTATTTATTATATCCCTATCACATTCAACGGATTCAGGTTCTACTTCCTCGAGACTTGGTTTCTCAAAAAGTTACCGAAAATCCTTTATTTGACACGGAAATTTTATTCACGGACGGAGCTAGTTTTACTAAAAACAGGATCAGAAATTTTCATAATAATCATTTTTGGGCCGAGAAAAATCCGCATGCAATCGTGGAATCTCATCACCAGGAGCAGTTCTCATTAAATGTATGAGCTGGAATTATTGAAGATTACCTTATTGGACCTTTTTTTTACCACGCAGATTAAATGGACATAATTATCGCCGATTTCTCGAAGATAATTTGCCAATTCTGTTGGAAGATGTTCCTATTTTAATGCGAAATCGCATGTGGTTTATGCACGATGGTGCACCTGCTCATTTTAGTGCTCTGGCACGCGAATATTTAAACCAAAACTTTCATAATCGCTAGATAGGTCCTGGGGGAACAGAGTCATGGCCATCTAGATCCCCAGACTTAAGCAGTTTTGATTATTTTCTTTGGGGACATCTTAAGACTTTGGTGTACAGACAACCAATTCTAACTGAGGAAGAATTGCGAAACCGCGTAATAGTTTCCTGTGAAGCACTAAGGAATACTCCAGGAATTTTCCAAAGAGTACGCGAGTCAATGACAAGGAGGGCTGAAGCATGCATATTTGCAGGAGGCGGACATTTTGAACAGTTAATGTGATTTTGATATTTTTTGTTCATAATAGTTGTTTTAAAAAATAAAAAATGTATTTTAATGCGTTCTCATTACAAAAACTAAATAATAGATACCATGAAATTATGAAAATCTTGCCTAGATCCTTTGGTTACCACAATTGTGAAATTAATACCAAGAGAAAAAATCGAATAGGGACAAGCAAATGAAGGTATTTTATTTTCTAAATCGAAAACCGTCTGCCGGACGAAAAAAAGGCTGGAGACCATTTTTATGAGAAGATAGAGGACAATTACAAAAATAATAGTCATTTGGAAAAAAGACAGTGGAGTATCATTATTTTGATCAAAAATATTACAAGGCATGTTAACAGGGACGCCACTGGTGAAAATTAAGAAATCCTTTATTATGGAAAAAATGTATTTGTATGCGTACTTCACATGTACCAAAATTGAAAAAAAAGCCAAAGCGGTTTCAAAGATAATGGGGAAGAACTGATTTTTTTGTTGAATTTCAACATCCTGTATCACAGAAATAAAACGATGAAGAATTTTTTTACAATCATCCAAGGATTATCTCCCTTCAGGATCAGCATTCAATTATGATTATGATATATATATATATATATATATATATATATATATATTTATATATATATATATATATATATTTATATATATATATCTTCTCAATGTCCTCCTAATTTTCTTGTCTATTACCTCGGGTAGAGATTTTGAGAATGAGTGGAGGAACAACTTAGTAGCACTCGTGCTACATAACATGAACTTTGTAATCAGCATCTTTAAAATTTTATTTATTATAACAACTATACTGAAAAATAAAATTATGATTACTAATATTATTATATTATATCGTATGTAACGACATATGGTTTGAAACGACTGACATCCAAATTGTTGAATGTTATGAAATACTTAGTTAGGATAGGAATTTGCAATTTTTGAAAATTTTTGCAGATGCCAATACATTAAGATTTTGCATTTTCAAATATTTATTATTATTTATAATAGAAGCTAATTGACAAGGAATAATAATACCTCATATTTTGAATCTTTATAGAACTCTTTCCGTTGCCAATTCTTCTTTGCTCCTCATGTATCCTCGCCACCCTTGAGTGCAGATCATCACCACGAATGTTTTTCGCAGAATGGAAGTTTTTATTGCACAATTTATTATTTTTAGCCTTCGGTTTTTTCTTCAATTTCTGTAAACGACCAACCCTGAGAGAAAGCATTATCCTCACCCGTATATGCCGTATAACATATTTTTCAGTTCTCAGTTTTGATTTTGAGAGTTCATTGTTTTGGTACCTTAAATTTTGTTGGTTGCCCAATGGTCTATCCAAAACGGTCACTTGATTATTATATGAATTGAATCTTTGAAACTTCTCAGGTGAATAGATTGGATTCAAATATACATTGTTCAAAGAATTATAGTTACTATTCTCTTCTGAACACTCGTATATTGGCTCTTCGTGGAGATTCGTTTTGGAGTTCAGAGTATTGTATAATGCAATATTCCTTCCTAAGCTATTTTTCTTTGTGTACTTGTCAACGACAGTTCCCTTCTTCTTGAGCTTTGAACAATTAGCTTCTTCATATAGTTGATTCGCTGTAAACTTATAGTTGTTCAAACTAATTTTCTTCTTCCTTTTGGGCCTGACGTATTTCCAGATTTCTCCTAAGAGATCTCTACTTCTGTTTTCATTTACAAGTAGCCTTTCTTTATAAATGGCTGGTAGAATGCTATCGACATTTCTAATGGAGTTACAGGAACAATCGGGAAAGTTATCCCTATAGTTTTGAGTCATTTGTTGAAAAATCAAAGACATATTATTGATATTAGAACTCTTCCGAAAATGCGATGATTCTTCGCCAGCACTGCAACTGTCATCAGAGGATTCGTTGTTCCACTGATTTTTGTTATCTTCTATTATTTCACTAACACTCTTTATTGATATCAAGTCTTCAATATTTTCGAGCGACACAGAGCTTTCCTCTGATAGCTCTTCATAGTTTTTGCCATCCATTGTTTCTGTTTTGGCTCCAAGGTTAAGTAGATGACTTTTGTTATGAACCCAGCCTTTGCTGATGGTCCATTCTTTGAGCCAATCAGGTTTTTTCTTCAGAGCCTTATCTTTCTTCGTAGTGCCCAGCTTTTCGAATCGATTCTTCAGGATCGTTCGATGATGCTTATTAGTATTTATTCGTGTATTTGGATTCCACGAGCCTTTTTCTATTATTATACACAAACACAGGCAACGGAAAAAATCTAACAGAAAAGACATTTTTCCAACTAGTCCACTCGAACTACATTTTTTATAATTTCAAACCGACCGAACGACACTGTTGAACTGGTTACCGATATGGAAACAAATTTCAAAACGGATATCTATTGTAAGTTCGTTTTGTTTAAATCAAGGTAGTGTGACTGACCGGTGATCTATTGTGAGGCTAAAACGTACTTTGTTGAGCTACATTAAATCAACAAATTATAATTATACCATTATCTATATATATATATATGAATATCTATCTAAGTGAAATGCGTTCGATGAATATTAACGCTTTGACTCATGGAGATTTTCAATTCTGAAGTCGAGTAGTAAGTAAATACGATTCTGACAATTTCTTCAAATATGTTTGTTGAGTCACATTGTAGGTATTGAAAAACATTTAATTTTTCGGAAAGAAGTATTTATAGAGGGTGTCATCGGATTTACTAGCCCACTATCAGGTTCACAAGCACCTTTTTAGCACTTCTTCCAAGGGATTTAGTGCCATTTTATGAGAAATTCAATAATTTCTTATATGTTCACAAGCAAGTGGACTATTGAGATACAATACTTTGTGTTTAACACTTTTAATGCAACGTTTCGGCCAAAAATGCTCGCCTTCTTCAGACTATAATGTAAGATGATACAATGAAGTACTATATACTATGACAGGCAACATACATTGATTATAATACATAACACACAGCACTGGTAAACCACTCCAAACGTGACGATTCTCAAGTAAGTCTACTCACCTCAAATGCAATTTGGGTCGATGTTTAGGAATATGGCGTCTATAAAAACATGCAAAATCATTTCAATCACGATACAATGAACATAATAATATCCAATGATACATTGAAATATACTTTTTCGGATAAGTTTTTTTTTGGTGTCAGTTCATCTCGAACTTTGAAGTGAGTAGTTTTTTCTTTTGGAGTGATTAGTCCGGATTGTTGCAATCTGTTTTCAAATTGTCTCATTTTTTATCTAACAATATGAGCCATTTCTAGAAAGGTTTTTTTTTGTAAAGAATCTGTCTAAAATGGTTGCAGATGTGAAGTAAAACATGTGGCCTACTTCGAAGTGGTGAGAGCTCAGTACAGTTTTATTATTTTTATTTCTGTCAATCTCCGCATAGTCATATTGGTGTTGTTTCAATCTATGCTTTAAATATTGTTTTGTTTGACCTATATATGTCAAGTTACAATGCAGACAAGGTATATTGAGAACTATATTATTATTGTCCATCAGATGTATTTTATCTTCAATTTTGAATAAAAAATTTTTCGAGTTTTTTTGTTGTATAGTTTGAAAAACATTTACATAAATATCCTGGTCAATCATATAACAACCTTCAGGTAGTATAAATCCAGCCCAATCACTCCAAAAGAAAAACCGATTTTAAAGTTCGAGATACCATAAAAAAACAAACTCAGCCGAATCATTTTATTGTTCTGTTCATTTTATCGTGATTGAAATGTTTGCATATTTTTATTTATACACGCCACTAAACAATATCAATTTTGTGATTCTTCATGGAAATATTACTACTATACTATAGCTAGACATCAATATTCGAATTGCATTTGGGGTGAGTAGAGAGAATTGTCACGTTTGGAGTGGTTCTTGTATATGTTTCTGTGCTGTTTGTTATGTATACATTATATTCAATTTATATTGTATGTTATAGTAGGTAGTACCGTTCCTTTATTCATTGTATCATAGCCCTGAAGAAATCAAGAATATTTCGACGAAACGTTGGCATTTAATGTCTAAAACACAGAGTATAATTTCAGTTTGAGAAATAGGTACAATTCTGGACATGAAAAAAATTCTTAAAATTCAATAATTCAAAATGGCGTTACCAAGATGTTGAAGGAAGTTTGTATTTTATAGTCCGTTTTCACTCAAAGTCGGTATCTAAGAATTTTTAGCGATGCGAATTAAGTATCTATTGCTGGTCATAATCGAAAAGAATATACGGAAAGTGGGACAAAAGCTTTTGTCGATCTCTGATTTTTCTCCCTTCTGATACCAGTCTCTGAAAAACTATTCGAAAACTTGGGGGAGAGTCTTCCTTTTTTTCGTTATTATGAAAATTGGTAAAGTTCGAAAATATGAATAAAGAATCCGAACCGTCAGAAGCAGAAAAATTAATTTCTCAAGAAAGTTGGAAGCCAAAAGACGGATTTTCCGTAAAAATCAAAAGTTCAAAGGCGGGGTTCTATCGCCTCTGCTGTAGTCACTGACCGTGGATAATCCGATAGTGAAGTTGCATGAATCTGGAATTACGACTCAATCGAGTGCCATCAGACTGCACCAGGCATCAAACATCAAAGCTGGAAATCTAATTGGACATCTGAACATTCTGGAAAATATTCCTCTAGAATCCAGGTACAAGCCATCAGATATCAGGCCACCTAGGTACGACTTTGAAGTGAATTATGAAGTGATTATAATTAAGCACCATATATTCACAACGAACGGGCCTCAACTGAAAAGGAATGCATCAGTATGGTATACTGATGGTTCCAAGATGGACGAGAGGGCTGGAGTGGAAGTAACTGGTCCTAGTTTTAAGCTCTCAAAACCATCAGGCAAAGCCCCAACAATGTTCCAAGCAGAAACCCATGCTATAGAAATTTGCAACCAAGAATGCTTCGAAAGAGGCTCCAGGGGCAAAGATCTATATTTTGTCAGACAAACAAGCAGCACTAAAATCTCCAAAGCCACACACTTGTGAGTCTAGACTAACTTGGGACTGCAAACTCTCCCTAAGACAACTCTGCTCACGAACAATCAGGGTACTCTGATGTAGGTGCCAATTACTTTATTCTTATTATTTTCAAATTTTGTTATTGCTAGTATTGCTAATGTGTTTTTTCAGTTTTTTTAAACTATAATTTTGTTGGTAGGAATAATAATATATCAATAAAAGGCAACGCTTCTTCTACGATGGTTGAAATTGCTCCATCGCATTCTCTAGATGAATTATTGTATCATCCCAAGTTTCTATGCTACATATATCAGTGCTTGAAGATAATTGCTTCGAACCTCCTAAGAAATGAATATTAGTTTTTCTATCACCTTATTTGAATTATAGGAACAATGATAACTCGGATTCTTCAATCGAAAGAAATGAGCATGCCATATTAATCAGTGACTCCATTTCTACATTTGGCATGAAGGGAATGAATAATGTAGAAAATACCTGTTTTATGAATATCGCAATCCAGTGTCTTTTGAGTTCCGAAGTTTTATTGGAATATTACAGTTGGTTCTGCTGGGCTAGATGAAGCTGTGTCTCTGATATCTATTCTTGTTCTTCACGTCATTTCGTGATGTTTTTGAGAAGTTGTATATTTTCTACAGTTGATTCATATGTTATCATTAGGTTCCTTTACGTTAATGTCGTGTGGTTCTGGCCATATCTGCTTACAAATAGAGTGTATGTGTGATGCACCATCTAGTCTTTGGCAGTATGTGCATCTGTCGTCTTCGATTATGCAAAATCTCTTCAGGCAGTTCCTGAAGCAGCTTGTCCTGTAGTGCGTTGAGATGTACATTTAAATTTGCATTCTACTCCACTTTATGTTTGGAATGAGAATCTTCGTCCATTGTGTTATGTTCAAAGTTCTGTTCCATTCATTTTGCAATATTCCTAGCCTTGATTCACTTTCCTCTTCTTTCAGCGAAATCGTTCATTTCCTGTCGGTGGTATAATCGAACCCAATCGTCGGCGAGTAGATGCATAAGTATCATCCCACTGACTACATACAAGCAGCAGGTGGAAGCTGTCTTGTGGGAATTAGATACCCCCAAGAGCCCCCTTTCTATCGGCTCTTGTCAAGACCTTTCTATGATTCGGCTCTAAGGTCTTTGTAACGCATGGGAGAGATGTGAAGAGGAATATGTATCGCACCATGAAGTACTTTCCTTCTTTCTTTCTCAGCGTCGCTCCTAGTTGATATCATTCTCCCCAGTATCGTCGTCCTCTTCTTAGCTTTCGTGATTACGTTTCTAATCTATTGAGACTTTTCCACCACGTTTATATTAGCTCAGAATAACTGAATCAGGAACAGCTATCAAATACGAAGTCTTCTTTTCAATATCACATATGCTAACACAAGTTCTGTTTTATTCATAGGATGAAACAGAATAACATTTCCTCAGAAGTTTCACAAAATAGTGACACTAACAACTCAAGTAAATGCCAAATCATTAGACATATGACGTCAAAAGAAGCGGCAATAACGCTGGGTTTGAATGTCTCACTGAATTTGAGAGCAGCGTATTTTTCGTAAGTATATTACACAATATCTTTTAGGAAAAACTATGCACACATAATATCTTATTACTATATTTCAACCTAAAGCACATATGAGGCAAATTTACGACTTTGTGATATCGCCTATTACCGACAATGCATAAAAGATACCTCTGAACAACTATTACCATATAATCCCATAGCATCGCAGTGATCCGGTAATTTGAATGAGCAAATCTATGCTTGGATATATGTTTCTCTCCAAATACAATTTTCAAATTTATTTTAATTTCAGTAATAGTAAATTGGTAGTATGAAAAATATGTGAATATCGACAATGCTTATGCCAGGAGATACTTATTGCTCTTAAGAAATCCATTAATCTTAGTCGAAGAATTAACGAATATTTCCAATACATTAGAATCTGATTCAGAAACTTCAACAGTTTTTCACTCTTGAATGAGTTCACAGAATAATATACATGGATAAGTACCTCATTTGTAATAGAAACGAGTATTTTCAATGGGGAATCCGTTAATAAATACCCATAATATATTATGGAATGTGTAATATACTTATGAAATACATTGATCTCAGTTGAAGATATCTCGAATATTTCCTTGCATCAGCAAAAAATAACTGAAATAGAAGCAATTGTATTTTTTTCTATTAGATAATCGAATACAGGTTCCTGGAAGCTTTCCTTTTTCAGAAGCTACAACGCACCTAGAAAAAACTGCAAGTAGTTCATGTCTCGATTCGACTGTATATCCTTAAAATATTTTCAACTGATGCAAGCACTAGTTATTGAGGCACTAGGAGAGATTGAGTAGCTTTCACATAAAATATGACGCTACCAACATGACATTTTATTAATCATTCGCAGAAACGATCTTCAAATACGGCGGTAAAAGTTGGTAATTATCTATACAGGCTCGCCTAAACAAAGTTGTTGAGTGAAAGCTACCTACGCGTCGAGTTGAGACAGTCTTCTCACGATCAATATTTCCATTGCCACCATTATGATTATTCATATTTGTTTATTTATCACAGATTATATTACACATTCTTCTTAATTTTTGGATATATATATATATATATATATATATATAAAGGGTGTTTCCTAACTACGGTACGAAACTTCAGGAGGTGTTTCGTTAGGTCATTTGACAAAAAAAAGTTCCTATGAACGTATGTCCGGAGTTGCTTCGTTTCTGAGATAGTTAAAGTATAAAAAAAAAGCTATTTATAAAGTTTCTTGAATATCCTGAAACCGATGTGGTTGAAATGTGGTACAGCTATTTGAAGTAATAAGGCAATTATTTGGCCCTAACTAGGTCCAGTGGCGTCTCAGTGGGCACCACAGCCAACAATACTGAGAAAAAAAAAAGTTTCTCCTTTTCAGTGCATTTGAATATAAGCGTGGGTTCTAAAAAGTTTTTTATAAGTGTGGTAAAAATACAACTTTTTGGCCTCCTGTGTTTTTTTTCATATTTATCTTAGTTTTCGAGATCAATCATCATGATTACCTGCTATGGAGACCAGCTGACAGTGATAGTATTGTCATATCAGTAAAAGTCAGAGTTGTCAATTAGCAGTGATTCCATCATGAATACTTTTACTAACGCTGAAATGTCTGACATGCACTTTATTTATGGATTAGCAAATGGAAATGCGGAAAAAGCACAGAGACTCTACCAGGATAGATATCTTAACAGAGTAATTCCATGTGCTGAAACATTTAGAACGCTACATGCAAGATTATGTGAAACTGACAGTTTTAATAAGAATGTAAGTGGTGGAAGACCAGAAACTGTAACAACGCCTGAACTAGAAGAAGCTATACTTGATGCGATAGAAGAAGATCCTTCAAATAGTACCAGGAAGATTGCACTGCAGCTTGAAGTAAGCCCAAAAACCGTTTGGAAAGTTCTAAAAAGAAACCTCCTATACCCATATCACATACAGCGGGTCCAAGCTCTACTGCCTAGGGATTTTCACCCAAGATTAATGTTTTGCAGGTGGTTGATTCATACGATGGCACACAATCATAATTTTTCACCAAATATTTAATTTACGGACGAGGCAAATTTTTCACGAGATTCTATTATGAACTTTCACAATAACCATTTCTGGGCCGACGAAAATCCCTACATTATTAGAAAAAGTCATTTTCAGCATCGATTTTCGCTGAACGTTTGAGTAGGAATTATTGGTGACTACCTAATTAGACCCTTTTTTACCAGCAAGATTATCAGGTCCATCCTACACGGCTTTTTTGCGAAATAATTTACCCATTTTGTTGGAAGAAGTACCCGTACTTGTAAGAGGCAACATGTGGTTTATGCACGACGGATCTCCAGCTCATTTTAGTGTTCTTGCTCGTCAGCATCTCGACATCACCTACCCTAATCGCTGGATTAGACGTGCAGGACCTCAACATTGGCCCGCTCGCAGTCCTGATATGAATCCTCTAGATTTCTATTTATGGGGTTATCTGAAGGCTCTCGTTTATAAAACCCCTATACTAGATGTGAATGACTTGAGGAATCGAATAAGTGACAATTGCAATGTCATAAGGAATACTCCAGGTATTTTTGAACGTGTCAGACAATCAATGACACATCGATTGCAGTCGTGTATTTTATCAGACGGTGGACATTTTGCTCATTTACTTTAAGGTCAAAATTGTTTATTTTTCACTTTAGGTTTGTATTTTATGTTGCCCATGGATAATTTGTAGAATAAGTTAAAGTATTTTTTCTCGAAAACGAAGCTTGATATGAATAAAACACAAGGGACCAAACAGTTGCACTTTCAGTTGTTCAATCTGAAAAAATAAAATACTACAAAAAAAAGTACTTTTTTTTTCTCGGACATCCTGTATATATATATATATATATATATATTTTTTATATATATATATTTTGTCAAGCATGAAAAATATTACCGATATAAATATAGCAATCATTTCTTTTTCAAAATTCTGAATTAATTTACCAGACTTGAAAATAAAATTCAAACATAATTGAACCCAAAGTGGAAAAACCAGTAGTTCATATATTTTACAGTAATTCATCATATAGTTTAACATTTATTGAAATACAGTATTTCCTGCAAATTCAAAGTTCAACGCCAGTCATTAACCAGGTTTCAGTCCGGTATTGCATTCATCAATTAGCAAGAACGCTGATTCTGCGAGTCAGCGATATATTTCCTATAAATGAAAGTGTTTGTTTTTAATCGGGCTCTTTGGTTTGATGCTGCTGGTCCACGGTGACACATCTCCTTCCCTTGGTTTTTATTATAATGTAAGTGTTACTTTTATTTACTTGTTATGGTCATTGTTCATTTCACTATTTTTGTATTCACCTTTGTGTTATTTTTTGCCCATTTATAATTTTCAATAAACCATAATCGTTTTCACTTCACTTTTTTATTTCACGATACCAGGGTGGTCACAAGTCACAATCACAGAATTAAAATGTTTTAACCTCTCGCTAGCCAAGCAAGTTAATTAGTGGGCACCCTAAACAGTTAGGGGGCCAGGGTTTCACAGGGTCACCCAAAGTAGGGCGTGACAATATATATATATATATATATATATATATATATATATATATATATATATATACAGGATGTCCGGTAAACCTTGTACAATATTGGCACTGGTGATAGACCAGGTCATGACTGTTCAGAATATCAAAATTTCACCTCAGTAAAAATCTCACCGTTTTCGAGATAATGGGAATTTTATAAATTTCTAGAAAATCGCTACCTTACCTCCGATTTTTGAGTGCTATGTCTACAAATTAAGACTAATTCAAATATCTTTGCTGCTGAAGATCAATGATGAGTAATGCTTCAGACGTACAAAACAGTTTTTCAGGAATTGATAAAAAAATTTTAAGAAATAGAGGTAAAATGCCAGATTTGAATTCCACCAATTTTTATTAACAAGAGTTTGACATTATTGTCTGAAAAACAACATAACCACGGTGAATGAAAGTCCCTTCGTCCAGACTCTACCATGGTATAAAACGTCCTAAAATTATTTTTGGAGGGAGTGATATTTCCATTGAATTACAGTGTGGTTTTATTCTAGGGTTCCATAAACTTTTATACTTTCGCCCAAAAAGTGTTTTGTTTTGATTTTATCAAGATGAAAAGTGGAAATGATTCACAAAAAATAACTCCATTTTTATCGTGGATTTTTCAATTCACAGAAAAATATTTTTATCGATATCCAATTGAGAATGTTTCCCTTTTCAACATGATACCCCACAAGAGGTTATCTTGACGATGGAAGATAGTGACTAAAGTTCATCTTTCAGTCGCAGATGATTCCACATCTGATTTTATGAACATCCTGTTCATATTTTCAACAAATCAATAACGAATAAATTGCTTGATAGCATTAAAGAGTATGTTCACAGAATTAACTTTTTATGTAATCAACCTAATAAAATTAATATCGAAATTAAATTGTCGATTAATCGACATGGCACCGATTAATAGACGAATTCTTGTAATGAATGTCGCAATTGTCCAACATCCAGATTCCAACGAAGTTTCAGAGATCGACAGATATATTGCTAAACATGATTTTCTGCGCATTTTACTTTTGTCCTGTACTTTTTTCCACTTTTTGTTTTCATTGTGTATTGAAGATAAAAAATATAGGTACTCATTTTGTTTCATCCGGCAGTATTTATTTCACCATCTTGCCGTACACACGTTATACTTCCCGAGGATATGCGCAAATGCACTACATTTATGATGAATGTAGAGGTAGTGCTACTGCTGCAGCTGCGCTTTATGCAGAACGATATCCGAATGCATCACATCCAATTTCTCGTGTTTTCAAAGAGTTCACAACTCTTATTTGGAAGGCAGAATTCCTGGAAATCGAGGTGGCGAAGGTAGACCGCATCACGATAATGATGAAGGAGTACTGCAAGAAATTGATGAAGACCCAAGTATTTCTGTAAGACGGACGGACGGGTATTCCTGAAATGTACGACTCATTCCATTATAAAACGTTACCAATATCATCCACGCCATGTGCGGCGCGTCCAAGCATTACTTAGGAGGGACTACCCGGTAAGAGTACGATTCTGCCATGAAATGTTACGAAGGAACCGTGAGGATCCGAACGTTTTTAATAAAATTCTGTGGTGGGATGAATCTTCATGCAAATGAGATGGATTTACGAATATGTATAACTTACACAGCTATACCCTAAAAAATTCAAATTTAATGAGAGACAACAACAGTTCAAGATAAACTTATGGACGGGAATTTTAAATGACGAAGTAATCGGCCCTCACGAGTTGCCACAAACTTTGAATGGCAACATTTATCTGAAAATGTACCTTTAGTACTGAGACAAACAATGTGGCTTCAAAATGATGGCTGCCCGGCGCATTATGACGTACGAGTTCGGCAATATTTGAATCAAATGTACCCACGACGATGGATAGGACGCCGTGGCCCAATCCTGTGGCCGCCCAGGTCACCTGACTTACATCCATTAGGTTTTTTCTACTGGGGCAATTTGAAAGAACTAGTTTACGCCACACCTATAACTGACGTGGAATAATTGAGACGGCGTATTCACACTGCCGCTCAGAGAATCGCTGATTCGGGGGCTATAACGCATTTGAAAAGGCCCTTCTTGAGAAGATGTCATTTACATTTATTGTAATATTATTCAGTGCGATGCCAAGTAATCGATATTGTGGTTTACATTGTATGTTAATCAAAGAAAACGTTCAATTAGTATTTACTTTTTTACATTTCATTGAATGCTTCCAAGCAATTGATTCGTTATTACTCATAATTATTTCATCAGTTCAACTTGATAAGATAAAAATAAAACACATTATCGACAAAGTCATAAGAGTTGATTTTTAGCTCAGAATAACACCACACTCCAATATAATCGGAATACCACTCCTTCCAAAAATAATTATAACAAGTTATATACCATTTCAGAGTCTGGACAAAATGCTCAATTTCTTGTGATACATTTCCACCTCCACATGGTTATAGTTTCTTCAGACAATAATGTCAAGGTTGTTAACAAAAAATTGGTGGAAATTAAATCTGGCATTTTCTCGAAAAGTTGTATCAATTTCTGTAAAACTGTTTTGTACATCTGAAAGCATCACTTATCAGTAATCTTCAGCAGCAAAGATGTTTGAATTAGTCATCATTTATAGACATGGAACTTAAAAATCCAAGGTGAAGCAGCGATTTTCCAGAAATTCAAAATATGCCCATCATCTCGAAATCGGTGAGATTTTTACTGAGATGAAATTCTGATATTCTGAACAGTCATGAGCTGATCACCAGTGCCAATACTGTACAAGGTTTACCGGACACCCTGTATATATATATATATATATATATATATATATATATATATATATATATATCGGGTATCGCAAATTGGGAGATAGATTTAAAAAAAATCACAAAAGTTTCAGGGGTTCATGAGAGCTACATTTTGGTATAATTTTTAAATATACAGGATATTTCGTGTAGGTTCAATTTTAAAAAATGTTTTCGCAAATTAGGAGATAGATTTAAAAAATCGCAAATTAGGAGATAGATTTAAAAAAATTCACAAAAGTTTCAAGGGTTCAGAGAGCTACATTTTGGTATAATTTTCAAATATACAGGATATTTCGTGTAGCTAGTCTGTAATTTTATTCAAAAAATGTGATGTTTTAAAAAATAACTCATGTATCTTTTATGAAATCGAAGGAAAAATGAATGGAAACCACTTTTTCTCACCTCTACGATATTGGACGATTTCTCAATCGATATCAGTTGAATATTATATTGAAGTTGGTTTTCAATAATGTGACTAACCTGTGCGTGAATTGCATTGCATTGCACATTTGGAAAACCTGCTGCAAAGTGAATTGTCACCGATTTTGACGAAATTTCCACAGATGCTTCAGAGTACGCTACACTTCGCTGAGCAACCAAAACTTTTCCGCGGAAAGAGTCGGAATAGTTCTTTACCTAACAAGTGCGGAAAATGGTACTTTTCAAGCTGTTAAGTGCGGAAAAGAATATTTCCGCATATGTAAGGTACAACATTTTTCCTACGAGTATATATTTATTATATCTAAATAATTTATGAGAAAGAAGGGTGTACCTAATATAGTTTTTATTTATTTTCAATTCAAACTAATTATCAATAATATTAAAATTAAATGTACATTGGTAGCAAATTGAACGTCGATCGGCTCCAATATAATCGGAATACCACTCCTTCCAAAAATAATTATAACAAGTTATATACCATTTCAGAGTCTGGACAAAATGCTCAATTTCTTGTGATACATTTCCACCTCCACATGGTTATAGTTTCTTCAGACAATAATGTCAAGGTTGTTAACAAAAAGTGGTGGAAATTAAATCTGGCATTTCTCTCGAAAAGTTGTATCAATTTCTGTAAAACTGTTTTGTACATCTGAAAGCATACTTATCAGTAATCTTCGAAGCAAAGATGTTTGAATTAGTCATCATTTATAGACATGGAACTTAAAATCCAAGGTGAAGCAGCGATTTTCCAGAATTCAAAATCCCATCATCTGAAATCGGTGAGATTTTTACTGAGATGAAAATCTGATATTCTGAAAAGACATGCGACTGATCACCAGTGCCAATACTGTACAAGGTTTACCGGACACCCTGTATATATATATATATATATATATATATATATTTATATATATATATATATATATATATATATATATATATATATCGGGTATCGCAAATTGGGAGATAGATTTAAAAAAAATCACAAAAGTTTCAGGGGTTCATGAGAGCTACATTTTGGTATAATTTTCAAATATACAGGATATTTCGTGTAGGTGCTACAGACTATTTTATTAAAAAAATGTGAGGTTTTAAATAATAACTTATGTATCTTTTATATATATATATATATATATATATATATATATATATATATATATATATATATATATATATATATCGGGTATCGCAAATTAGGAGATAGATTTAAAAAATCGCAAATTAGGAGATAGATTTAAAAAAATTCACAAAAGTTTCAAGGGTTCAGAGAGCTACATTTTGGTATAATTTTCAAATATACAGGATATTTCGTGTAGCTAGTCTGTAATTTTATTCAAAAAATGTGATGTTTTAAAATAACTCATGTATCTTTATGAAATCGAAGGAAAAATGAATGGAAACCACTTTTTCTCACCTCTACGATATTGGACGATTTCTCAATCGATATCAGTTGAATATTATATTGAAGTTGGTTTTCAATAATGTGACTAACCTGTGCGTGAATTGCATTGCATTGCACATTTGGAAAACCTGCTGCAAAGTGAATTGTCACCGATTTTGACGAAATTTCCACAGATGCTTCAGAGTACGCTACACTTCGCTGAGCAACCAAAACTTTTCCGCGGAAAGAGTCGGAATAGTTCTTTACCTAACAAGTGCGGAAAATGGTACTTTTCAAGCTGTTAAGTGCGGAAAAGAATATTTCCGCATATGTAAGGTACAACATTTTTCCTACGAGTATATATTTATTATATCTAAATAATTTATGAGAAAGAAGGGTGTACCTAATATAGTTTTTATTTATTTTCAATTCAAACTAATTATCAATAATATTAAAATTAAATGTACATTGGTAGCAAATTGAACGTCGATCGGCTCTCCTTAGATGTGTCATCAAAGAAAGCTTGTTGAATTTTCGCTGAATCATCGACAGGTGAGGATGTTGCTTCGCGAGAAACTGATGTCGATGGGGAGCTGGAGTTTGGTATTGGAGTGCTTGCAAATTTTTTCAGAATATGATGAGCAATCTTCGTCTCATTTTCGAGCGAATTCTCAATGTATGATTCTGCCACAGACGTAGATTTCCATTCACCGTTTCTTTTAATGTTGGTGATGTTGGCCCCAGAGTCGGCCAACATTGTGGCTGACCGCTGGAAACAATGGCCGGTGTAATTCTCAGGATTTGGGAGGCCCAAGTACATAGCAATGTTTGACGGCATTTTGCCAAAAGTAATAATTCCCACACATTGTTTAGTGCATTTTCCTGATTTGAAGAAGAGGAAAAAACGCCGATGATGAGTGTCAGCAGGACGCAAACTGCCATACTTTTTGTATAATTCTAGGTAGCTTGTTCTTTTATTTTCGGGGTCGCAAATCACAATTTTTTTTCATAATGTTGGTTTTTGCGTTCGGGATGGTAATAACAAAAATATTTTTCTTGTCTTCAATATCGCCTACCGTCATATTCATCAATTCTTTGCGACGGCACGCACCAGCGAATGTCGAAAAAATTGCCGCGATCCATAACGTCTATACTAAGAACGTTTTCCAGGAAAGCCATTTCCTTCTAATGTAAAGCATCGTCATCATACGAGAGCTAAATATTTAGATATCAATGTGTTGGCTTATATCAGTATCATCCACATGTTTCTATCCAAACTGTTGCAGAAGTCGGTGTACGTTAATCTAGACAGAGTATTCTGAAAGGAAACAAATTTTCAAAAGTGGAAATAAGAGTGAAATTGTAAACTACCGACCAGTATGTTTAATATGTGTACCTAGCAAATTGTTCGAATCGATCCTATATGACAAAATTTATTCACATGTTTTACCGTGCATCCAAGATGCACAGCATGGTTTTATGAACACTAAGTCTACTGTTACGAATCTGATGGTATTTTCCCAGATAGTCAATGAAGTGGTGGATAATAGAGGCCAAATAGACGTTGTGTACACCGATTTCGACAAAGCCTTCGACAGGGTGAACCATGACATTTTGTTGACTAAACTGAATTATTTAGGTATATCGCTCAACCTGTTGAAGCTTTGTATCTCTTACTTAAGGAACAGACAACAGTACGTGGTATATAAAGGTGAATGTTCAAAAATGTTTCCCACTTTATCCGGAGTGCCACAAGACTCCAACTTGGGCCCATTATTCTTTTTATGTATGATTAACGATCTTCCCGAAACTATCCATCACTCCAGTAACTTACATTTATTAGATTTAAGATATATAAAAATATGTTTTACAATTAGCGAAACTAACATAGTTTTTCAACGATTTCACAATATTATGAAAACAATAATTCTTTATTCACTTCTTGGCGCACTAAAGACTCATTTCATGATAATATACGTTCAGTATCCCACTATGTATTGTCCTAAATTACGCACTTGAATAAAATTCAGCATGTAAAATTCTAATTAGGATTCTAATACCGCGGGTGCGCATACGCACCTTTGGCGCCTAACAGTATCAGCGCCGGCAATCGTGAATCAGTTATATTTCCACTGCAGTAGTGAGCACGTGTACTAGTTTGGTTTTCGTAACTGTGGTAGATTCATATTCAAATTATCAGTAAGGATTATAAATCATTTTTTGCTGTACCTATTCGAAGGCAACTAAAGGTAAGCTGTGAACTACTATTATGCTTCAAAATTATATAACCTAAAACTCTATATTTTACAACACATGAGCCAACCATGTACTTCTAGAAAGTTGCCTGGCCAGATTCGACCACAGGAGATGTATGACCGAAGACGACCATTGACTACGAAGGAATTGCTTGCATATCTTGACGAAGATTCTGATGTAGAAAACGCAAATGAAGTTGAAGTGACGTATATTCCACCAAATGTTGATGAAATTACTGATGATGAGGACCTAGACGATAATCTCATAGGAGAAGGTAATATTGATGCAGAAATTGCTGGAACTCATGAAGTTTATGTTCCTTCGGCAAGTGATTCTGAAGAAGATGATATTCCACTAAGGACCTAGGCTTCTTTGCCACCGGTACTATTAGAGAAAACCGCACTGCGAAGTGTCCTTTACAAAAAATAAAACATTCAAAAAGACATTACGGAAAACATTCGATTCTGTATTGGATACGGCGTTGAAAGTTTTACTTGTGAGATGGAATGATAATTCTGCTGTTACGGTTATTACGAATACCTGCACAGTACTATCTCTTTTACAAACAAAACGATATAGTCGAAAAAGGCACAAAGATATTCTTGTACCTCAACCTAATCTTGTAGCCGGTTACAACAAATTTATGGGCGGGGTGGATTTACATGATAATGGCATAGCTAATTACCGTATCAGAATACGAGGTGAGAAATGGTGGTGGCCTCTATTTATAAATCTATTTGGTAGCACAGTCGTAAATAGCTGGAAGATTTACAATATAGCCAACAGTAACATTTCGCAGTTAGAATTTGGATCACTTCTAGCACTATCGTTTATAAAATTTGAGGGACTTGCTGAAACTGTCAACACAGATGTGGTTGCTGACTCAAGCTATGGACGTCCCTCTAAAGATAGCTTGCCGGACGACGTAAGATTTGACAATATTGGTCATATGATCAAAAGGCATGATACAAGTGCACGAAAAAAATTTAGATTATGCAAAAGTCATACTATATATTTGTGCAAAAAATGTAAAATTCATCTCCATCCCGAATGTTTTGAGGTCTTTCATAAAAAAATTGTTGACTTTTTGAACATTTGTTTTAATGTATAACGGTGGTGGCCAAAGGTGGGTATACGCACCCTTATGTTTTTTTGTGTTGCTATCGGTTTTCTGTCAAAATATGATGAATATGTCATCGTTAATGTATTTTGAACCATATTCAATAAAAAAATTAGAAAAAATTGTTTTTCTTTATTGCTTGGCCATTAATGTGTTAATATTTGGAGAATGTCATATAAATTCAAGGAATGCTGCTGAGTTGTATGCTCAGAGATATCCCAATCGACAACATCCAGCCCATCAGTACTCTCCGTATGTTGAGAATCGTGTTAGGCAAGAAGGAAATCGAAAGGCGGAACAGAGGTTTATATAAAAGACGAGACTGAAAATAACGTTCTTGCTATGGTTGTGGTTGATAAAACGGTTTCTTCAAGAGAAATTAGTCAAAAAATGCAGTAATGAATCGGCAAAAAAAATAATGAAAAAGAACGGATATCGAGCATTTGAATATCAGTTACTTCATACGTAGCGATAGACGGGTAGTGTTTTGTGATTGGGTGCTTCAGAATCATAGAGTTAACTCAAATTGTATCAACTCTATTCTATTTTACAAAGTAGAAGAACTCAAAGTCATCTCCACACTTTAATATCGCAATCGATTAGTTATGTGATGGTGGGTCGGTAAAAAACCATCGATTAGTACATGTTTCGAACCTCTATAGGTTCATCATCAGCTGAATGTAAAATTATATTTTCCAGCGAATTACGATTTGAAAATAATGGTATGTTCAATACGCAAAATACTTGGTATTGGTCCCAACAAAATCATCATGCAATGAAGAGGGCAATTTTCAAGGAAGGATTGGCATCAATATCTGGACTGGTATCGTTGGAAACAGAATAATTGGGCCAATATTGTTTCAAGGTCAAATAACAAAAGTTAGGTACTTAGGTTGTCCTCAAAATGAAATCGAGGATCGTCTTAATAATTCACCTTTGGCAGTTTAAGGACGAATTTACTTCCAACAAGATGGAGCATTCCCTCATAATACCAGAGGAGTTCTTAATTACTTGATAGAGCATTTTAATAATCAAGTTATTGCAACCAATGGTCCAGTACGGTGGCCTGCCCGCTCACCAGATCTCACTGTACTCGATTTCTATATTTGGAGATATGTCAAAGAGAAGCTTTATATGCAACAGCCCCCGCCACTCTTGAAATCTTAGAAGAAAGAATTCTACGGGCATTTAGAAGTATAACGCCTCGAATGTTACGGAACGTGTTGAGAGAAACAATTGAACGAGCTGAAATGTGTCTTGATCAATGAGGAATGCACTTTGAAAATTTACTACACTGAAATTGATTGAATTATTATCCATGACACTTTTGACAAAAGTAAATAAATTATTATCCAGTATTTTCCTTAGTAATATTTGATGTATGTTCTTATTTTCAATCCAATCGCAAATAAATTAGTATTGTTAGATTCGTCAAGAAATCCTTTTTTCGAAAAGTGTTCGTCAGAAAATGGTCGCCATTTGAAAAATAATAGTTAGACACGAAAATGTAATTTTGCCAATTTGCCTTATTCCTATCTATCATACTAGTCACTAAAACTTTGCGATTGTCATTTTCTGACATCTCCTGAGGTCCTCGGATCATGGCCACCTAGATGCAATAATAAAAGTGACTCTAAAAAAATTAAGTAGACGTAAAAACTTTTTAAAATGTCACATGCCGATCAAGAATTGTCTCAGAAATTCAAAAATTTAAAACCGGAGCCATTTGAAACCGGAAGTGATCGGAAAGTGGAAAAAATGCGAAAACTCTCCTCTTCACATACTATTTACCTATTCCAAATCTCATTCTGATACACCCAGTATTCTAGAAGTTATGACTTGTCAATAGATTCGTTAACACCCGGTATGCAGTTGAAAGAAATTATATCAACATATCCAGTAACTGTTAGATACATTTGACAATTACTATGAAATTTTGATTCAACTATGTGAAATGCATTACACTGCTGACTATCGAATAAATCAATTTCCTTCATATATTTCAAAAAAGTATATAATAAAGTATTAAATTCTCATAATTTGACGTATTCTCTATTTTATAATTTAAATATTACTTCTGACGATAAGTGCAGAACTCAAACGAATACCTGAGGTATTACACTTCTGTGTTAATGGCATACATTCGTGTATATCGGTTTTTTACACAAATCATATCGAACTCTCCAATTGAATCTTCACCAGTTTCAATACCATTATCATGTAATACATTGACAACGATGCTATGCCATTCTTTCATTGTACTCAAAACAATTATCCATTCGAATGCTGCATTCACTATCGAATAATGATTATTGGAATTGGCAACGTATTTAGAATGAAACGAAAGATGATGTCTAACATCTGCTATAAAAAAGCAACCGACTTTTAAAGTAGGAATCCTGCGGCTAAGGCAGACCTAGATAAATCTCGGAGAAATCTTGAGGATAGGAAAGTAGCGAACAAACCATCAAACGGAAACTCTCCCTTGTTTATAGTCCGGTCGAAAGAACATATAAAAATTGAGGATAGAATGCGTTCATAGAGAGAAACTAATTATGGGAATAAAAATAAATTGAGAGTGACAAAACTTTCAGCTCAATTATCATATTATTAAAGATAAACCATGACAGAACGAAAAAGTTGAAATATAGTGTTGAATACAATAGCAACAAGTTTTGAAGTCAACACTTCTCCACTTTTCACAGAAGTGCAACAGTGGCGTGGAAAACTACCGTCAACGAAAAGGTAGACCTCCGGTCTTTAGTGGTCCTCTCCTCAACCTCAGGGAGATATGTTATCCGGTTGGCTTTGGGTGAATATATTAGAGGAATGGGGTTGACGCGTTACAAATATTTATCCCTTATTTAGCAGCCGAAGATCCTCGTTGAAACTGGAACAGGAGCACCACAGACAGACTATGAATTCTTTTGTAAGTGAGCTTGTTCCTCAAGTGCAAGAAATAACAGTATGAAAATCAATGACGAGATGGAGTGCGGGCCGAAGATCCCAAGTTTCGTATAAATAAATATATATTTCTTCTTGAAAAATACAAATAAAAAAAATTTAATTCTGCCATATGTCTAGACAATATCCCAATGTTTTTCTTCCAAATTATTTCCATTTTTTCTCTATATGACGTAAATACAACGACTTGAGATTTACCTTCGTCAAATCGTTAAATCTACCCATCAATAATGACGTAATTTTTCCTATGTTGATAATTCACCAATCATTATGGATTTCTGCACATACGCACAATTTATTCTGTTGACAAGATTATAATAAGTATATAAGTCGTTGAACTGAGTTCACAGACTGTTAAAAAATGATAAGATCAGGACAAATCAAGAAACTAAATATGTTTTTATTGACAAATCAAATAATAGACATCAAGACAAAAATATTGGCTCAATGCATCCCTAGTTTTCCCTGTATAAACAAAATTTGATACATTTACTTGATTCCTGCTGTAAAATTTGGTTACTGAAAAAAAAAATGGTGAAAGTCAAGCTTCTTCCTGATCATCGATGATTTATGTTCCAGCTTTGATCTGATTATTCGATAATTACTTCATTCTGATTAACGAAATTATCTTAACGGAGTAACTGGACTATACGATATGTCTGCTGTTCTTATTGTAGATCTTCAAGTGAAGAACTAACCAACCAAGTCGGAGCCGAGACTCGATCCCGACATTTCATTACAGTTTAACGGTGTTCTGAGTGTGTTACCGAACAATCAAAACAAAGCAAATAGCAAATCACTTACAATTTCATTATCTGCAATGAATACTTATGTAGAAAATTCACTACGAAGAGTTTATACGAATAGAATCTCTGTTAAAGAGATGTGGAGAAAATTCTGTTCATATGGTAATTATTCGTTTCATTGTCAACACACAATTTTCCATTATTGGTATTTTCAATGTATATGTAAAAGGCTGAATTGTTGTGAATTTCACTACAAAAATTTGTATTTATTAGGCAAACAAGAATTGCTATTTGAGAGAAAAATTATAATCCTCCCGACCGAATCTTTGCTTCACGCGCTGTTTCTCACTTTTCTAAACACTATGAAGCCACCAAAATTATAATAATAAATAACGACTTGCAGGCTTACTATTGAGAATTCAATGTAACCGGATGTAATGGTATGATAGATTGATTTGCTTGAAAATATGAACAGGGTATTCATAAAATCAGAAGTGGAATCATCTGCAACTGAAAGATAAACTTTAGTCACTATCTCTCATCTTCAGAGATATTCATGTTGAAAAGAGAAATATTCTCGATTAGAAAATGAATTTTCTGGAAATCGACAAAAGCTAGATAAAAAATGAATTTGTTTGCTGCTAAACATTACAAACATTGCTTAATTTGTATCGTTAAATCTCAAAATTTCCAGAAAAATCATTCTGCCCTTTTTAAGTGAGAGTGTTTCATTTCCATTGAGTATGATTATCGTTCTCTAATTGACAAACTAGAAAATATTATAAATGCTTCATTATTCTAGTAAAAAATATTTATTCGAATGAAAAAAAAATCTTCCACGCTTTGAAAACGGAGTAAAAGGTATAAAATAATTTCTCCCAGCCCTATACAGATTTATATCCCCTTCAGATTCCTAACCCTATAGAGATTGTCCTGAAAATTTGTGATTGTGAATTCTTAATAGCTATGAAAATAGAAGTGAGATTTCAAACGAAAAACGCATGCAATAGATAATACTAAAGAGTGTAGGGAGTAGTTGTCGTTGAGAAAACTCACACAACACTTTATATCATTTGCACTGCAATAAAATTATTAATGGCATGCGCCCCACGTTTTTCGTTTCAAATCTTACAACTATTTTCATACCTATTAAAAATTCACAATCACAAATTTTCAGGACAATCTCTATGGGGATATAAATCTGTATGGGGCTAGGAGAAATTATTTTAAACTTTTCAGTCCGTTTTTAAAACGTGGTATTTTTTTTTAATTCAAATAATTATTTTATAAACGTGAAAAGTATATTGAAAAAAAATATTTAAATAATTATTTTATTCTTTTAGTCCGTTTTATAAACGTGGTATAATAAAAAAAATATCCAAATAATTATTCATTTCATTCAACTCTGTCGTTCATTGTCCCTGAATTTTCCCTTCTGGGTATCCAGATTTTTTGGGAGTGTTATTCCGCTCTATGTTCTGGTTTTTTATATGCTCGTTTCTCTTGCCTCTTTTCTGGAGCTTCAACCTCACTTTCTCCCTTGCACGATACCTGTTAGGTCGAGAAACGTAATGGGGTTCACTATCACGGAGCACCCTCTAGTTCGTTACCGGTATGGAGAGATAGTCTGATCCTAACCTCACTTTCCGAAGTTTCGAGTCTCCAGCCTCATCGGGAAGTTAGTTCAAAATCGATTTCAAGATTTGTACCGGACAGACACATGAGCGAACTAATAAAAACGTGGTAATAAAGTAAAATATTTATATTATCAATATTACCACAATGATCCGGTATATTCTGTGATTTAGTCCCTGTTCTAGCCTATTTGGATTGTCTTTGGAGAACGAGGGTCTTTTCAATGCTGATTTTGAACTATTCGTTATAATTTGTTCAATAAGAAATAGATATAATTCTTCCACAATTATTGACTGAACACATTAACATTATTTTCTTCATTTCAGTTCTGAAGATTTTCATTGCAATTACTCAGGTTACGGATACACGCAATCTATATTACCGAAATTACTCCTTCATACTTATTCAATACATGTCAAAGTAGAATGGATTTTTGAAGTGTGTTCAACTACTTTCTTTGTTGTCTTACCAATCCTCAGAAGGTTTTCAATGAAAACTTGTATAGTTAAGTTCATGGAGGCCTTACCTATTATAGTGGGATCCGAAAAATATTTCACCGGCAGTGGGAGTCGAGCCCACGTCGGGTGAGAAACAACGAATAAAGACAGACGCTTCTACACTGAACCAATGGCCCCATGAATGTGTACATCCAAAGATGAACAAAGAACTGGAACACTTGCCACAACTGATTGAAGAAAATCGACATATCAGTCACAACCGAAAAATACAATACAATACTTTATTTCCTGGGACTTTACAAGCATGAAAATCGACAAAAACAGAAAATAAAAATTGGATGTACAAGTGTACAAGTTCGTTATAAAATACGCCCGTCACTCACGGGTGTGCAAGAAGTTATATTACACCCTGTAAATATATAATCCTTTGTCAAGACATTAACTTGAGATTAAAACGAATTGTAAATAGAAAACATAAAACATGAAACACAAATTAAAACATTTAAAAACAATGGGCGCTTCGATTGTCTTTACTTGATTCCAACAAACTTTGTTGAGAAGAATCTCTTTATAAATTATCACTCACCAACATGATTACTACTGACCCAATGACCCGATCAAAATGAACAGGTATCCAAAAACGTACACCTACCTACGAAAAACTTTCAGTCGAGTGACTTTTATCTTTTGTACAGTTACCGGATTTTAAAATTCCACTCGGTGTCCCATAAATATTTCATTTATAAATAATGCACGGTTATTCTCTTCAGTCGGCGGAACACGCTCGATGGTCGATAGGTCATGAATCAAACATGTGCAAGAAAATATGTTTGAAATCTATTTGCTGGATTTCTCTTGAATTCCGATTAGTTTATTTCCTCGAGTTGAAATTTCAAGTCGAACGTTGTACACCATATTTCAAAAACTTTACACGATTTATTCGACTAGATTTTGAAAATGATCCATATTATTATATATATAAATCCTTTATTTAGTCCATTTACTAATTTACATTTTCAAGTCATTGCAATTATTACAATGATAACGATATATAGCATGCTTTCAGATTAAAATAGACTAAGTTCAAAAAATAAAAATGTATATACAACACATATACACATACATATACACAACTACTACACCTATTTGCACACCATACATCTATACGCTCATACAAATTCTAAAAAATATTTAATAAATACACAAAATACTTTAAACATACTAAAACATTTGTATACCTATCCTAACTAAATATTGAATCGAAACAAACAAAATGAGGAAGTGGCTACTAGGTTTTTATTGATTAACAAAATATGATCTTAACTTTGTCTTGAAGGATGTTAAAGATGTTAAACATTTGATCTCTTCTGGCAGATTATTATAGATATCAAGTCCCTTGAAAAAAACAGAATTTTGGGTATGTGTTAATGTGACTTGTTGAATATGGAAGTCAGTTCTGAATCTTGTATTGTATCCGTGGATTTGGTCATTGTACATAATTTTTTCTTGTAAATATGTTGGGGAAATTTTATTTCTTATTTTGAAAATTAGGATTAATGTTTGGTAGAGGAGAAAGAAATTAATTGTTAACCATTCTAGTTGCTTTAACATAGCTCTTATTGGTGTTAGTCTTTTGCAATTTAAAATTATGCGCATGGCCCTATTTTGGAGTTTCTGTATACTGCAAGGAATAAATATATAAGTATAAGCTGTGTTCGAAGCTGAAAATTCATTCTACAGGGTGATTCAAAAGTACTTTGACAAACTTTAGGAGGTGATTCCTCACAATATTCTAATATGAATTGTCCAAATAAATATATATCCGGAAACGCTTCGTTTCCAAGATACAAGGTATTAAAATTTTATTTTTATTTTCGTTTTTTTTTATAACTTTTGAAATACTGACCTTAATTAAACGAAAATTGGTATGGAGAGGTTTTTTGGGGAGTCGAATTCGAACCTGTTGTTTATTGCTCTTACTCGTAGGGGGCGCCACCTATACGTCTTTTTCTTTTTTGAAGATTTATAACTTTTTTGAGCGTACCTCTAGCACATTTTTCAGTGCACGTAAAAAAGCTAACTTTGTTGCAATTCGCTATAAGCAACCGTTTTCTAGATATTTTGACTTGAAAATTTCAAGTCGATTATTTGATAATCGATGCGTGTTGAAGTTATTACCATTATTTTACATTTTTCACAAGAAGGCTTAGGAAATGAATTTGATCTTTAAATAAGTAGTTTCGGTTTGTAGGGGGCACCACCTATTCTATTTATTTTCATTCGTTTCAAATAGTTATTTTTGTATCAAGGGTGCAAAATCTGTATTTGTTTTAATGAAATTTGCAAGAAATATCAACATTTTATTTCAAGAAATTTTGAAATAAAATAAAAGAAACTAAATTGTATTCAAATAAATTGTTTGAAGTGTCCACCTTCAGCGAAGATACAGACATTCAGTCTTCTAGTCATTGAATCTCGTACCCGCTCAAAAATAATTGGTGTGTTTCTTATTGTTTCACAGGCGTCTACTATTCGGTTTCTTAGATCTTTCTCGTTCGCTACTGGACTTTTATAAACAAGTGACTTCAAATGTCCCCAAAAATAAAAATCCAGCAGGTTTAGATCTGGGGAACTTGGTGCCCAGGCCTGGTTAGGTTCTTCTACATCCCTACCGATCCATCGATTTGGATAGACAGTGTTAAGGAATTCCCTGGCTACAACGCTAATATGGGCCGGAGATCCATCATGCATAAACTACATGAAGATTCGAATTTATAATGGTACATTCTGAGGTAGTCCCGGCAACTCATTTTATTTTGTATCTGAAAGTTGCGCCATTCAGTCGGAACGGAAGAAAGAAAGGACCTATCAAGTAATTATCAATTATTGCCGCCCATACATTTACAGAAAATTGTTACTGACAAAGTCTTTCACTAACTGCGTGCGGATTTTCCAGAGCCCAAACATGGTTGTTATGAAAGTTTGTAATAGCATTTCGGGAGAAGTTTGCCTCGTCCGTGAAGAGTACATATCTTAAAAATTGAGGATTTCCAGCCAATTTTCTAAAAAACCACTGACACATAGTAATGCGTTGGAAAAAGTCTCGTGGCAAAAGATCTTGTACCTTTTGAATATAGTATGGATAAAATTGTTGATCGTGGATAATTCTCCAAACTGTGAACTGAGTAGAATTGAGCAATTATTCTTGTACTTGTTTCTGGATTCTCCTCGAGAGCGTTCAAAACAGCTTCTTCCAATTCTGGGGTTCGGACTGCTCGTGGTCTTCCAAAAATAACAGCTGCCCTCTTAAAGCTACCTGTTTCTGCCAAACGACGGTGGAGACTGGAAAATATTGGAGCTGAAGGTAGTACTCAATTAGGAAATCGCTCCTGGTAAGTACGTCTTGCTTCGCGCGCATTGTCATCCGCAAGGCCATAAACGAAATTAATATCGGCTAAATGAGCATTATTGTTCAAATAATCCATTTTTTCCAAATTAGTGTTTTAAAACTTACAGAAACTTCAACAAAACAACAAAACCTTTAACTGTCACAATAATGGTAATGGTTTTTGAGCGGGTACGAGATTTAATGACTAGAAGACTGAATGCCTGTATCTTCACTGAAGGTGGACACTTTGACTAATTTATTTGAATACAATTTAGTTTCTTGCATTTTATTTTATTCTACATATTAAACATTTCTTGAAATAAAATGTTGATATTTCTTGCAAATTTCATTAAAACAAATACTGATTTTGCACCCTTGATACAAAAATAACTATTTCAAACGAGTAAAAATAAATAGAATACAAAAAACCAAAACTACTTACTTGAATGTCAAATTCATTTCCTAAGCCTTCTTGTGAAAAATGCAAAATACTGGTAATAACACGCATCGATTATCAAATAATCGACTTGAAATTTTCAAGTCCAAATATTTAGAACACGGTTGCTCATAGCGACATTTTAATTATGAAGGAAGTTTGTGAAATGTTCAATAATAAATACCCTGGTCAACACGTCTCACAGATCTGAACGAAGTTTTTCCCAAGAGGTGGATTGGAAGACGTGGAACGATTGAATGGCCGCCTAGATCCCCCGATTTGACTCTTCTCGATTACTTCTTATCGGGTTATTTGAAATCGAAAGTATATTTCAATAGACCAGAAAATATTGCAGATTTAAAAGTTAGCATAACGGAAGAAATTAACAACATAACCCCTGAGGTCCTACAAAATCTTGTACGAGAATTTCAAGATGGGCTTGCTCATTGTCAAGAAGTGAATGGTGGTCATTTTGAACATTTAATTTGATTATAAAATAAATTGAAAAATACTGCCAAAACATTATGTGATATTATTTCCTTCATTCTACGTAAAGTATAAAAAATTTACATTTTCAAAATAAATTTTCTCAGTTATGATTGCACCAAATTCAAAAAACCTGATATTGCTGAACAGAGAATGAAAATACCTTTCGAACAAGGTGCCACACGACCCCCCGTATCATTCAAATTTTTTGAGGGAGTGCTTATAATTCAGAGGGGGTGCAAGAAAGGGTTAATATTTTCATAATGTAAATTGTCGAATTGACAATATAAATCAACATGTTTCAGGTTTGTTTAAACAAATACATAATTACGCAAAAATGAATTTATTCCATTTTTTCACCGAATGAAACGAAATGTGGCACAGAAATATGTTTCATCAATATCTCGGCTGAGTTCGAAGATGGACTAAATCATTTAGTAGTTTCAGAATGGCAACTATTGAAAAAATCAAAAATATCTCTTTCATTTATCATACCAATAGCGCATGGACAACAGAATAACTGTGCTATGGTCCCTGGATATAAAGACTTTGAAGGAAATGAGTATGAAACAGTGTGGCAAGTCCACTTGAAGGCATTCATACAGCTCTGTTAGAACTGAATAGGAAAAACCTGAAGATAATAACATTATAAAAAAAACTTATCCGAGCGTATCTTGCGCAGATGCAAGGGTCTGGAACGAACAAGATTCTACCATATGGATAACGGGCAGCTAGAGCCCAAGGACCTGGAAAAGGTATTACCGAGCGTCGTCATCGATTTCGTCAGCAGCGCGGGACTTGAACTCTAATAGATCTGAGAAGGTCGCAGTGGAAGAGGCGGTTATCGCCCCACTCGAGAAAAACCAAACCATCGGCAAACAATTGATATTTTAATAGAACTTTATAAGCTCCACATCATTTTTTATTATTTTTGATACATGTGCACACAAAAAATGAGAAATCGCTGAAAATTACCATTCTTGAGAATTAATAAATTTTTGTTCACACTATATGCTCCTTTCATTAGAGGTTCATTCGCCCGTATCAATGATCATAGGGTATGCCCCAGCGGGATAGACGCCTCAGTACAATTGCGTAAACTGTAAGACGCGTAAACAGTGCCTTATAATACGAACCCCTTCCTCAATTTCAACAGTCGTGATTTCACTGTCTGGGTGATTTTCAGCCCTCTATAACTTTGAAGTTAACAGGAATGTTTATTTTATTTTCACTTCTGAATAAGGAGTAGGGTATGTAGATTATTATTAATTAAATTTTTATGATAAAACAAACGTATTTACCTTTTTTTTTCGAAGGCATTTGTCCCTGTGAAAAGGGATATATGTATACCCCGTTATGTTTTGGGATAGTCGCCACTATACCTACTTCACTTCAATGCATGCTGGCTTTATGAATCATGACCAATTCCTACGCTTCCGACGCTTTTTTAAAGAAGTGTTAAACAAGGTGATTCCAAAATAACGAAGAAAACGAAGGGAAAGCTACAAAAACGATACCAGTGGAAAGAACCGAAGAAGATCAGCAAGAAGATAAAGAAAAAGTGGATTCGAAAAGAACCAAAGCAAAGAAGCAAAAAAGAAATAATTCACGTGATAATAAGTCAAGCGATACATATATTACTGGGGATAGTATTGAAAGTGATAAAAATGAACGAAAAAAAAAAAATTAAAAAAAAAAAAAACAAAATCAAAAGAAAACTGGGGAAGCGAACAGCTTTGAAATTCTACAGTTCTAGTGGAGATTATAATAAAGAGAATGAGAACAGTACTTTTGAAGTTGAAGAAATAAAAAAACAAAAGAGAAAGAAACAAAAACATGACAAAACTTGTTCCAAAATCGAAGAAACATTCAAAAAGGCAAAGCCTGATTTAATATATAGTTCTAATGATGAAAATAATGAAGATGATAAGAATCTAGATGAGGATCATTGCGTGGAATGTCTAAGTATATTGGATCCGTTGTGGCCTCATGAAACATGCACATCTACTGCAACATATGTGGGCGAATGAAGATTATTATTGCTGCCAAAATGGTTAAATAGTTTTGCAATTTTTATATACATATAAGATAATTTTTTTGTACCTGAGATCATTGATCTCTGCAGTGTTTTTCATTGAAATGTTCATTTTTGTCTATGTTTAGTAAAGAATATATATATATATATATATATATATATATATATATATATATATGGTGGTGGGCTCTCTTGGATTCGTAACAAATTTCTCTTTCTCTCGTTATTTGTTTGCGTTACTCAGAACGCACTAGGAGTACGACTATTGTTGTCGTGGATTGGCCTATGCTGACATCTGTTGGTGACCTATTAATGTGCACAAAATTTCGTGTCATTAAAATTCCACGACAACAGGTCTAAGCTTCAACACACAGATTATAGGTGTCACTATCTATAATTTGATGCTTTATATATATATATATATATATATATATATATATATATCTAATGAATAATAATAAATAATAATGTTGATTGAAGACTTAGGCATTCCAAATGTTTGTTTTCTTGCAAAAAATTAGGTCTGGGCATATATACCGGATGCGAGGCATCTATTCCTTTATGTAGTTTTATTTTCAACTCAAAATATACGGTTCATTTTTTGACTGGTCTACAAAAAGCAGTACGAGGTGATTGAATAAAGGACCAATGTTAGTGCATATATGAAAATCGTATGCGTATTATTTGTATGTTAGGAGGTATGAGTAATATAAAAAAGTCGGGCATATATCCCGGATTTACCCTATTGACTCTATTTCCAAAAAATTATCAGATTATTGTTTCGTTTTTTGGAAATTTAGAAATTTTGTCCTTATTAATATTTTATTAAACTATTACTATGCTCAACAAGTCTAAATTATTGGTTAGTCTGCTACGCTAACTAAAGTAGATTGAATGACTCATTGATTTTCAAAAATAGAATAAGGATTCTTGTAAGCAGTTATTTTCTGTATTACGAATTCTAACTGTGATATCCATGTATATTTTGAATTGTGTTACTTAATAAAGAAACGCTTCCACAAGTTTCAGAAGAGGGATACTACCCGCCTTGCCGCTGGTTTCACTCTTAGACAAAATTATAATTTAATAGTTCCTATCATGTCTATAAAATTATATAATTATCTTCCAATATTCATTACCAAAATTTGTCATCTCAAAAATAGGGGGTGTTAAAAAATCTCTACAAAAATGCCTTTTATTCACTAGATTGATTTTTTCCAACTGATCTGGCCACTTGACATCATGAATGTTGGCTTGTCTACTATTTTATTGTTTTGTACTATTTTTTTACTTGTTTTATGTGATACCATTCTACCACTACTATTGAATTTTTCATGTACATACAATTTTTGTGACCTAATTTTTAAACTGCCATTTTATATTTTGTAGTCGACGTTTTCCATGCTTGTAAAGTCTCAGGAAATAAAGTATTATTTGAGTTTCTCCGCCGACAAACAGAACATCGTTGTATTTTAACATTTCTCGAAATCAATACTATATAAATAAGAATAAAGCCCCGTTGAAAAAAAATATGTCGATTTTTCAAAAACTTATACGATTGTTAATTAACTAATTTTTATCCAATCTCTGTTTTTACGAAAGCCGACATAAAAGTTTAAATAATTGACCTATAGATTTTTTTGCTTTTGGAGCCCTTCTTATATACACACTTAACAAGATCACGAGATAAAAGTTTATTAAAGTTTTATATTTTGTTTGTTATAATTTTTTTAAATGAACAAATGATTAAAAAAATGTTGTTAAAAAAATTGTTGTTGACAAATGTTATTATACAGTTATCTTTGCATCTAATAGTGGCATTGATTAACGTAGGAAAAAAAAATGTCACGTCATTTTCAAGAAATTGTTTCTTACCATTTTATTGTCAAGACAAATTCTTTGTTTAAATAATTAATTAAGAAATGTTTTCCTCTTTAAAAATCATAATTGGCATTTCTCAATAAATTAACAAAAAATAATAATTGTTTATCAATAATTTCATTGTTTATTAAGTTAACAATTTGTTATAAACAATTTGTGACCCTCGGTTAATTTTTTTCCTGTTTTTTTTTAAACAGTCATATATATCAAAGTACTGGAAAAAATTGGTTTTAATATTTTTAAATATTACACGATACTACCGAAATCAAAGTGGCCTCTTAATTTTTCAAGAAACAAGTAGATATAACTTTTGAATTATAAGAGATACGATAATGGACATTCAGAACATTTTTGTGAAGGATTGATCAATCTTTGAAATGGATTTAAATCCAAGTTTGTAACTATTGCTTATCAGCTGTTACATGCAATTGTTTATAAAAATTCGTTTTTTCACATTTTCGTACTTTTTTTGACTTATAACTTGTTAAAAAATGAAAATACAGCTATGAACCAGAAAATTTTGTTTAGTGATGAAATATCTGCCAAATAACCTTTACATCATCCCCATATCTCTTATACAGCACTCATTTATATTTAGCACTATCTTTAATTTCTATTTATTGTGATAAATTATAGTAGCGTCTTACTGAAGGTGCCTCTATTGATTATTTGAAAAAATAAAATTTTGGAATTTTACCCGAATTGTTTTAAGTTTTTTCAGCTGTATCTTCTAATTTTTTAATTTACTTATATTTTTATACTTTTTATATCAATAAAATAGTAGAATATAAGGATGAAACAGAATTCATAAATATATTTTTTTTAATTATAGTTCTCAATAATATATCTTAGTTAATACTACAGAGTTTTTTTAAATACAACGTTTTCTTTCCTTTTTATAACGGAACACGAGTTGGATAAATATTAATAAAAATACGTTTATAATTTAAACTATAAGAGATATGGGTATGATGTAAAGGTTATTTGGCAGATATTTAACCAAAATTGTCTGGTTCACAGCTGTATTTTCAGTTTTTAACAAGTTACAAGTCAAAAAAAGTTCGAAATTTCAAGAAAAAAACGAATTTTCATAAACAAATGCATGTAACAGCTGATTAGCAATAAAATGAACCGAGAGTCACAAATTGTTTATAACAAATTTTTAACTTAATAAAAAATGAAATTATTAATTAAAAAAACTGTTCATTTATAGAAAAACGCTAATTATGATTATTAAAAAAAAATATTTTCTAATTAATTATTTAAACAAATGAAATATAAAAAAAACAATTATAAACAATTAAAAAATTTATTTAGGTTTTTTTTTAAATATTTAAAAGAAATAATTTTAAAAAAATATTATACTTGTCTATTTGATTATAAACAAATTCTTAACAAATGACATAAAAAAATGTTTCCCATGTTAATTAATGCCATTGTTAGATGCAAAAACAGCTGTATAATAACATTCGTCAACAAAAACATTTTTTTAATATTTTGTTTTTTGTTCATTTAAAAAAATTATAACAAACAAAATATAAAACTTTAATAAACTTTTATCGCGTGATCTTGTTGAGTATGTATATAAAAAGGGATCCAGGTGCAAAAAATTCATAGGTTAATTATTTAAACTGTTATGAAAACTTTTGTAAAAACAGAGATTGGATAAAAATTAACTTTTTGAAAAATCGAAATTTTTTTTTCCAACGGAGCTTTATTTTTTCAAGTGTTCTGATGACACTATGATTTTTTCAAATTGTTAAATTATTATTTAATACTATAAAAAAAAAGTGATATACTGTCTCCAGCGGTTACCGTAACGGCCGCGCGGAGACCTCTTTTCGGCGTTGAATAAAAATTATAAATAATGGAGATAGAATTCCGGGAGTTGGAACTTTTTCATTGGAAATTTCCTCCTCTTTGAGGATCTTTCTTCGAAAGTTCTTAAATATTTGTTTTTGAGTTATTAACGAAAAACTGAATATCTTTTTTTCAATCTTATTTTGTTAATAACAATTGCAATTTTCCATGTGCTAATAAATGCTAGAGATACATTTTTCAAGACGTCATTCCGAATCGAATGAGCTATCGCACATATTTTTAGGACCGGGAACAAGAATTAACCCGTTTTTTAACTTGTTAATCAGGATAACAGTCAATATGAAGGATAACATTGACATTTCACAGCACATCAGATTTATAGCTATCTCAAAATATGCAGAACATTCAGAAAGAAAGAGTTAGGAAACTTTTTGAAGGGTGCTCGCGATGAGACTTCTCTGATGATAATTATACATTTGATTTATATTGATAGATGTAGGCATCTGTCTTTATCCATTTATATTTTCAGATGTCAATTTTAATGGGTAATGGAGGCGACTATGAGAGAGACGAATCGGTTGAACTGACTCTCCAGGATATGCACATGAGGACAGAGTTATAACCAATGTAATTCCATAACACATACTCTCGGAATATTTGTATTAGTAAATCATGAAAAATTCAAACCGCTAAATCATTCCACTCAACAAACAGGGTAAAAAAGTAAAATGTGTCAATCGGTGATACTTGAATCTGAATGATCTCACATTATTCACCTAATTAGTGTTCCTTTGTTTTGGAACTGAAGCGTCATGGATTCTGGAGATCATCTACAGTAGCTGAAAGGCTTCCGTAGAAAACAAGGTGGAATTCTACAAAAAACAGTGCGTAACAAAAAAAACGCATCGAACACAGTTAATGTTACTGCGGGCTCCCAATCAGATCGCAAATTTGATTTGAATTTCAGTTGTCCAGTAATCTTGAGAAAATTAATAATTCTAATAACGTATAAGATTCTGATAATATTAGTATCAACAACAGTATAGAAAATGTAAAAAATTCTCAAAACAGTAATGTTTCAGTTATAGCATTCAACAATTATTCAAATGGTACTTTTAACAATTATTTAAATAATTTTCATACCACTTGTTCCTTTTCTCTTTTTCAGTTAATCATCAGCTTATATTGATGTAAGCACAAATTCACTTACCACAATAATGCAGTTAGTTGCACTGAAAAGTATCACGACATTTTGACAGACTGACCAAGATATACGAGTGAGAAACGTTCACTTATATTTGGGATATCACAAATGGTGAAATGTCCATTTTAATTTTCATATTCATGTTATCATATTGGTTGACAAATATTTCGTTCATTTGTAACAAATGGGACCTGTCGCAATTTCTTATTAATAGTAGGGTGTTTCTTTTGAGTAGTGGGAAAGTGATTATGTATACATGAAATTCAGAACTTATATATTCACCAAGAGAGAGTAAGTAATAAATATATTTTCCTCGTAGTGGAAACAGAAAAAAGTATTTCACTATGTTGGCCCTACTTTTCGTATGCAATATATATATATATATATATATATATATATATATATATACTTTTTCATAGCTGCTTACCCCAAGATCTCTAGTGTTCTACCTAACTAGTCAGCAAATACTACCCACACACACACACATATATATATATATATATATATATATATATATATATATATATATATATAATATATATATATATATATATATATATATATGAAAAAGTAAACTATTTAAAGTTTATTCAAGCTTTCGGAAATGTGAATTTCCATCATCAGGGAGAAACTTTGTTGAGGTTGATTTAAACATATTCATGTAACATAGTGATACAAAAGAAAAAAACGTAAAGTAAAGTTTCTCCCTAATGATGGAATTTTCCGAAAGCTTGGATAGACCTCTGGAGTTTACTTTTTCATTGCTGCTTACCCCAATATGCCTAGTTTTATGCCTAGTTTTATATATATATATATATATATATATATATATATATATATATATATTCGGGGAGAGGTAGTATTTGCTGGACTGGTTAAGATCAGGCTATGTGTACTAGTTGGGTAGGCAGAATGCAGGAAGTATAGTCTTGTAACACTTATTCCAATATTTAGACAAAGTTTATTGTCATCATGAGGGAAAGAGTGTCTATGAGGTTATGTGCATCAGATGGTATAAAATAGATGTGTACATTACAAACATATTAAAAAACAATTCGTGAAATGTTAATAGAAGTAGTCATCACAATTCATTGACAATTATTCTTAATTATTTCCCTTATGTTTATAAGGGAATCTCACAGCTGTTAACAAACAGTTTCTAAACTTGATGTTTGTTAACAGCTGTGAGATTTCCTTATTTACATTATGAATATAATTGTTGTTTCTAACAGAAATTTAAATATATATATATATATATACAGTGTCCGGCATAAAGTTCGCAGAATATGAAAAACTTTTTTATTATTGATTTCTCAAAAAAAAACACTCGTGATAAAAACCTCTGCATCATCCCAAACCTGAAATGCAAACACCAAAATTAAATGTTATACGACCCTATACGAGGGAGATAGAAAAGCATGCTTTGTTTTCAAAATAATTAGATCCCATCACTTTATTTCTCACGGTAGAATTCAAATTCATGGGGAAATATTGTTCAAAATCGAATGTTGATCCATAAATTCGAGTCATAGCCACCTATGACCAATTTCATATTTCAACTTTTTTTCCCATTTTTTCCTCAGCGCCTTGTACAACATAAGGAATATTATACTAGATAAATGGTATATTGTTAGATATGATGATATCACTCTCTGAATGTTTTCTCATTTCTCCCTACCATCGGAAATCACATTAATTGAATTATGTGACGGAATTTCACAAAATCTTGCTGCAAATAGTAAATAAAACTGAATTGTCTCCAAGGTATGATGCCAGAATGAAAATGAATTTATTTTCACACTTCGAATAATATCTTTTAAGACAATCAGGAATTGTAAAATATGACAATTTTTTTATAGTTTTTTTTTCAAGAAAGACATCGGAAAGCATCTACAATATTTTATTGATTTTTTTGCAGCATTCAACGTACAAAATTAAGGTTTTAATCCACTCGAAAAATTTATTCACGTATCATTTATGAATTTCGAAATATTGTTAGTTGTTACATTCGACTTCGATAGCAATACCCAGCTTCCATAGTTTTGTTCTTTGAATTTAACTGTAAATGATTGAGATACAGAACATTTGCCGATCACAGTTGGCTTTGAAAACAAATTCATTTCTAATTGTAAACAAACCATTTTTGACGCATCAAGAATATCTCACAAATCTGTAGAGTAATTTCAGTAGTTTTTCAATTCAATCATGGCTGCTCGACTAAGTATACAGGAGAGAGTGGAGATTGTCATGATATATGGTGACAATTACCATACTTGTAGAGACACTGCCAATATTTTTAATGAAAAACATCCAGGTAAAAACGTTCATAATTCGACAATTACAAGAATTTTGAAAACATTCAAGGAATCTGAATCGGTTTCAAAAAAATACAAAGTGACACATAAACGACCGATAACTGAAAATGAAGAAACTGTTATGAATATTATGCTGTCTACGATTGAAAATCCAAGAATCATCGCAAAGAGGAGAAAATCTTGGTATGTCCGATCGATCAATGAGAAGAGTTCTAGGTAATAATAAATTCAAACCGTATAAACCAAAATTCATACACACTTTGAAACCGAGAGATCCGAATAATCGATTGGATTTCTGTTTCTGGTTTCAGTCTATGATGGAAGATAATAGACAGTTTTCGAAAAAAAATCTTCATAGTGACGAGTCCACCTTCACATCAAATGGGGTAGTCAGCTCCCAGAATTGCAGGTGGTGGGCAGATATTAATCCCCATTTCAGGATACAATGTAGAGACCAATATCACTTCAAAGTTAACGTCTGGTGCGGAATTCTTAATGACAATATTGTTGGACCAGTATTTTTCAGACAACCAGTGAATACTGCCAGATACTTAAGAATGCTGCAGAGGTTTCTCTCCGATTATTTAGATGATATTTCTCTATACATGAGAGCTGGAATGTATTTTCAAAAAGACGGTGCATCCGTTCATTCTACGCTAGAAGTGAGAAGGTGGTTAAACGGAACATTTCCAAATCGTTGGATTGGTAGATATTCCAATAACGCTTGGCCCGCCCGGTCACCGGACCTCACTCCTTTGAATTTTTTCTTATGGGGATATCTCAAACAGAAGGTATATTCAAGAGGACCATTTCAAAATATACGTCATTTGGAGAATACTATCAGGGATTGTATTCGGGGAATAGCTCACCAGATACTAAGAAATGTTCATGATGCAATGCACCGCCGGAATGCACAGTGTATTGAGAATGGAGGACTCCACGTATAGGACATATTTGTTTCAAGAAATGTCATTTGTATTGTGAAAATAAATTAATTGGCATTCTGGCATCATACCTTGGAGACAATTCAGTTTTATTTACTATTTGAAGCAAGATTTTGTGAAATTCCGTCACATAATTCAATTAATGTGATTTTCCGATGGGAGGGAGAAATGAGAAAACATTCAGAGAGTGATATCATCATATCTAATAATATACCATTCGTCTAGAATAATATTCCTCATGTTGTACAGGGCGATGAGGAAAAAATGGGAAAAAAAGTTGAAAAATGAAATCAGTCATAGGTGGCTATGATTCCAATTCCTGGATCAACATTCGATTTAGAACAATATTTCCCCACGAATTTGAATTCTACCGCGAGAAATAAAGTGATGGGATCATATTATTTTGAAAACAAAGCACACTTTTCTATTTTCCTCGTATAGGGTCGTATGAAATACAATTTTGGTGTTCGCAATTCAGGTTTAGGATGAAGCAGAGGTTTTTATCACGAATGTTTTTTTTTGAGAAATCTATAATAAAAAAGTTTGTCGTATGCTGCGAACTTTATGCCGGACACTGTATATATATATATATATATATATATATATATATATATATATATATATATATATATATATGTTGAAAGAAGCACTTGAAAAAAATTGAATATAAAAATTAAATTTTGACAGATTGACGAAGATATAACATTCACTTATATTTGAGATATTAGAAATGGGAAAATACACATTTGAAAATTATATTGGTAGAAGAATATTTAGTTTGTTACAGAAGTGATCTGTATTTGCAACTTTTTATCAATTACTGAATGAAAAGTTATTTGAATAGTAGGAAAGTGAGTATATATAAATGAAATTCAGAGCATTTATATGAGAAAGAGTAAGTTACCATTGTTCATAACATTTTTTCACGTGTTGCGAAAAAAAAAGCAAAAAATGAAACAAAGTAAAAAATTCTAAAATAGTTTAGAAACATCAGACTTCGAATTTAAACTTTTTCATTGGGTTTCAGAAGGTTGTGACAGAAAGATACCAACATTCTGAAGAATTATTATGATGAGCATTATTCGAAAACATTTTTCTTTTTGCTTGGTATTTCCCGTAATTTTATCTGTATTTTATTCTTCATTCTCAAACAATATTGCGACATTCTCAACTTCAATTTTGTATTCCATCTTGCGGAGCCAATTAGTAGAGTGGAAAATCCCGAAAACAACGGAACAAACTGATCATAACGAACACCAGAACAAAAAAAAACACTGCAAATCAATTCGAAACTAACAAACCATAACAAACAAAATCGAAAACTGACCTTCTTATTCAGTGAAGAATCGGAAATCCAAAGTGATGACAAAACTAGAGCAAATCAACAAAAACCATCGACACTTTCGATTGTCTTCACAGTTCATCAAGCTTGCGTAAACGAATTCCGGTAGTCATAAAACAAACGAAATTTATTTGAAGTAACTCACAGACGCGATTTCACTACACATTCGATTTGCGATACGTGAAGATGACCCGGTCGGTGAAGATCTCCGTGAGAGTCTTCTGGTAATGGTGAGTGCGGCCAAGAAAGGCTACCTGCCATGTGAGATTTCTTCAGGAAGGAGGTGTAATCGCCGATATGCAGAGCCGGAATTCGGTTTGTTAACGAAACTGATAACTAGGACGGCACTAGCGTTCACTTTTTCTTATGAGAAGAAATAGAGGACCGCCAACAATACATAAGTAAATCCAGCGTCTGTAAAAATAGCCGAAATTCCAGTGTAATATTGTTTTTAATGTGTTGAATAACAAATTGTGAGATCGTATCTATGATGTTAACTCGTACAAGTTTTAATTAACTTGTGAGGGTTGGTAAACCAAGCAAAAAAGCGATTTAAAAAATTTCTAAACATACCTACTTGAAAATCCGAAGAAAAATTATTTACCCCTATAAAGTTAGCAAAGCCACTTGTTCAAAAATAGATGAAAACAAGGTCAATATTTGTCGAATAGTTGTCGTAAATTTGTCGTGAATACAAAACAATTGTCGTGCATTTTTTTTATAGAGGGTGGCTGTGCCAACTTGATATCAAATTAGCACTGCCACTACAGTAAATTTACGGGTGAAAGTAGAAATTCAAAAATATTGTTATTGAATTTTGTCGTATAATTATCGAAATTCATTAAACAAAATAACAATGCTCTGAAATATATTTTTAAGGAAATGTTCGCATTTTTACACGCTTTATATTAGCTTCACTTGTATGTTTGTTTGTAACCGACTCCTTTGGACTTGATTTTCACCCACTTCCAGACGTCCGAATGATTTGAAATTTGGCAGGTGTACATAACTCCGGTGACAATGCATTAAGAAATTTTTGTGTGAAAAAAACAAAATGGCGGCTCCAATATGGCGGACGAGTTTTGTGATTATGGTCCGATTCGCTTCAAAATTGGTATCTGAGGATTTTCGTGGTGAGAAATCATTATTATTTTGTCAAAATTGAAAAATTCAAGATGGCGGCTCCAAAATGGTGGACGAGTTTTGTGATTATGATCCGATTCTATTCAAAATTGGTATGTGGGGGTTTTTGGAGTCGAATATTATGATTCTTTCGTAAAAATTGAAAAATTCAAGATGGCGGCTCCAAAATGGTGGACGAGTTTTGTGATTATGGTCCGATTCTATTCAAAATTGGTATGTGGGGGTTTTTGGAGTCGAATATTATGATTCCTCCGTGAAAATTGAGAAATTCAAGATGACGGCTCAAAATTGGTATGTGGGGGTTTTTGGTGAATATTAGATTCTTTCAAAATTGAAAAATTCAAGATGGCGGCTCACTGTATATATTGACAAGTTAAAATCTTTGAATGACTTCTAAAATCGAGATTTGACTATTAATACAGCTGTACACATTAATGATTTGGAAAATAATTACAGTTACTAATAGTAATCACGGAATTAATAGTAGATTAGAACAAATAATAGTTTTAAAAAATTAAAAAACACGCTTTTATAAATAAACCAAACTAAAAAGTAGAAAATAAATAATGGTTTAAAAAAACTAAAAAACACGCTTTTTATAAAAAACCGAACTAAAAAATAAATAAATAATAGTTTAAAAAACTAAAAAACAAGCTTTCATAGAAAACCAAAAATAAAAAATAGAAAATAAATTTCAATAAATTTGAATTGATTAAGCACCCCAGGCTTTTTTTTAAAATAAAATCATTTTTTTTCTGATTTATATTATTATTTATTTATATTTATTAAAAAAAATTACCCTATTTTTGATTCAAATTTATTAAAATTTATTTTCTATTTTTTAGTTTGGTTTTCTATAAAAGTGTGTTTTTTAGTTTTTTTAAACAATTGTTTAATTTTATGGATAGATCTGATTTATGCATTTTACATTTCCGCAGCACCAGACAATGAATTCCAAGGAATTTGCAAATAGCTCCAGTAAAACTAGTTTCGAACTTCTAAAACCAATAAACGCACACACCTGTGATATACGTTTATATGTGGTAGCTGACGTTGATTAAACGTTACTCGTTGAATTTCGCAACGTGACTTTCGAAACCCAAATTCAACCAAACGTTGATTCTACCCTCAGATCAATAAATAATATTGATCTGAGATTCTACCCTCAGATCAATAAATAACCAAAACATATTGATCTGAGATTCTACCTATAATAGACGTATATAATTCAACTCGTTAGTGTAGTCACCATTATAAAACGTGTCCTTAGCGTGCTTTCTCAATGTATATTCAATCAGAACTAAAAAACATTATATAAACGTTGAACATGACACTATTCAACAACCCGAAGCTTAAGCAACCTATATTCTACTGTCAGTAACTCTTTTTTTCTACGTTCATTTAACGTTATGAAATTACGTATTTGATCCGTTGAATAAAGTTTTCAACAACAACTACATCATTCACATAACGTTAAGACAACCATTTTGATTGACTATTTCAGATACGATGAGAATCAATAGTCTAATCAACAAGTTCAGAAACGTGTTGAATAGATATAGAGCTCCTAAAAATATGAGCGATAGCTCATTCGATTCGGAATGACGTCTAGAAAAATGTTTTTTGAGGGTTTATTAGCACGTAAAAAATTGCGATTGTTATTAACAAAATAAGATTAAAAAAAGAAGGTATTTCGTTTTTCGTTAATAATTTCTGAAATAATGATATTTAAGGAATTATGAGAAAAGATCCTGAAAGAGGAGGAAATTTCCAATAAAAATAGGGCTCCGCGAGGTCATTACGGCATAGGCGCACCTTCTAAAAAGCCGTTATATCACCTAAAATAATTTTTTTATAGTATTAAATAACAATTTAAAAATTTGAATAAATTATGTAGTAATCTAGACACTTGAACGAAAAAAACATTGGTAAAAAAAAAATTTCATGTCGATTTTTCAAAAAGTTACACCATTGTTAATTAAGTAATTTTTTTCCAATCTCTGTTTTTATAAATTACGACATTAAAGTTTAAATAATTGGTCTATAAATTTTCGCTTCGTGGAGCTCTTTTCATTCAGGTACTTAATGAAGCATTGCAAAAAAAATTTATTAAAGTTTGTTATTTTGTTAATTATAATTTTTTTAAATAACAAAAAATTAAATTTCAAAAAATGTTATAAAAAAAATTTTTTTTAGTAATATCTTATTATTGCTGTATTTGCATCTAATATAGGTATTAATTAACATTGGAAAAAAAATGTTTACGTCATTTGTTAAGAAATTGTTTATAAACAGACTATTTTGGGATTTTAAAATAATTTTTTTTCACCATCTTATTGCATAGGTAAAATTATGATTTAAAAAAAAATCTCAAATATTTTTTTTTTTTGTTAATCGATTTTTTTATATTTCAATTGTTTAAATAATTAGTTAAGAAATTATTTTATTCTTAAAAATCATCATTGACCTTTTTCAATAAATCAACAGAGAAATATTTTTTTATAAATAATTTCATTGTTCATTAACTTAACAATTTGTTATAAACAAATAATATTAACCGAATAACAAAGTATAGAAAACAATGCTGTAAAAAATACAAAAAAATTTTTTTCTATACTTTGTTATACATAGTTGTTTTTGTTATTTTTTGAAGTTTTCGAAAAAAAATATAACGGGTAATATTATTTGTTTATAACAAAATGTTAAGTTAATAAACAATGAAATTATTTATTATAATAATAATTAAAATTTCTCTCTTAATTCATTGAAAAAGGTTAATGATGATTTTAAAGAATGAAATAATTTCTTAACTGATTATTTAAACAATTGAAATATAAAAAAAACTATTATAAACAATAAAAAATGTATTTAAGAGAAAAAAAATTCAAATCATAATTTTACCTATGCAATAAAATGGTAGAATTTTTTTTTTTTTAAATCCCAAAATATTCTGTTTGTTTATAAACAATTTCTCAACAAATGACGTAAAAATTTTTTTTCCAATGTTAATTAACACCTATATTAGATGCAAAAACAGCAATAATAAAAAATTACTAAAAAAAATTTTTTGATAACATTTCTTAGAAATTTCATTTTTTGTTAATTTAAAAAAATTATAATCAACAAAATAATAAACTTTAGTAAATTTTTTTGCATTGCTTTATCAAGTACTCGAATGAAAAGAGCTCCACGCAGCGAACATTTATAGACCAATTATTTAAACTTTTATGTCGTAATTTATAAAAACAGAGATTGGAAAAAAATTAGTTAATCAACAATGGTGTAACTTTTTGAAAAATCGACATGAAAATTTTTTTTACAGAGGTTTTTTTCGTTCAAGTCTCTAGATTACACCATAATTCATTCAAATTTTTAAATTGTTATTTAATACTGTAAAAAAATTATTTTAGGTGATATCACGGCTTTTTAGACGGTGCGCCTATGCCGTAACGACCTCGCGGAGCCCTATTTTCAGCGTTGAAAAATAATTATAAATAATAGAGATAGGGTTCCGGAAGGTGACACTTTTTTATTGGAAATTTCCTCCTCTTTCAGGATCTTTTTTCATAATTCCTTAAATATCATTATTTTAGAAATTATTAACGAAAAACGAAATACCTTCTTTTTTTAATCTTATTTTGTTAATAACAATCGCAATTTTTTACGTGCTAATAAACCCTCAAGAAACATTTTTCTAGACGTCAATCCGAATCGAATGAGCTATCGCTCATATTTTTAGGAGCTTTATATCTATTTAACACGTTTTTGAACTTGTTGATTAGACTACAATTGCTTTGTTCAATTGATTTCTGCAGAACTAGTTTTCTTTGGACTGATTCAACGTTAATTCAATTCAATACATACATCGTAATAAATACATATAATGAGAATGTCAAAGAACCGAACATACATATATTATCATTCATGAAATTTGTATTTGTTTACATTTCTCCAACATACATTCAAGCGGATGAGAGCAACTCCTCTTCAACATTATCTTATAATAGTTTTCTAAAATTGATTCCATATGAGAAATAATACATTATTTCAACGTTCTTCCAACAACGTTTAGCACTCGATTATTGCTAGTGTTGCGAGACGTGAATTTTCAGATGTATCTCAACATTTATATATATATTTCATAATGAAACATCCACCTTTCTCAAAAAACTATCTTCTATGTTTTTATGTCAAAGTTCTTCATATTTTACATGTTGAATAAAGACTATTTCTGTCACCAATGACAGTAATACCTATTGATAAAAATATGACAGATACGTTTAATAGGTAGTAGTTATGGAACGTTTTCGCAACCTGATTGCCAAGTGTATTTCGTTGCCTGGAATAAGATTATTTCAAAATCGACAATAACCGATTATTATCTACTTTCATCTCTCATTGATTGAGTATTTGTCGTTGAATGATTATAACTTCTTATTTGTAACATGAATATTCCCGATGAATTCATAATTAATCACTCCTTTGTAACACTGCACGGTGCAGCGATGATTCAACCAGAGGATAATTTGGGGAGTACCTTCCTTGTTATTGAAGTCTATATTGCGCCAACTTCAAATATTTCCTTGTTAGAAACATTCATTAATTCTCAAAGATACCCATATTCGTCTTCAAGATCATTGTAAAGTCTACATGCTTTCTTACTGCAATGAGTACATTCATTTGATACAGTATCATGCATAATGGTATAGAAACGCCCGTACGTTATACCAATTTACACAAATCTATATGGTGTATTTTATAGTAATAATTTTCAGTTAATGTCTGAGAAAAAGAATAATTATTGATAATGTAGTGGTTATGTCTATCCAATTCTGATACGTTGATAAAACGTGGACGAAAGGTAGATAATCAAACACGTTGAAAATAGGTAGATGAACAAACGTTGGAATATGGTACAAAAATATACTAGGAACTTGTGATCAACCGATATACAGGCTGATTCACATAGAGTCTGCATTAGAAGTTGAACTTTTCGAATAAAAACATAGAATATAGATAAAAGGTATAATAGTTAGTGCAATGCGAGTTCTTTCTAAAATATGTTTAGTCCTACTGGGATATATGCAGAGTTAGAACTTTGATAAAGGCTAGATAATCAAACCTGATGAAAATAGACATGGTACATTGCGAAACCGGTCAGCTCGAGGTTCTGTGCCCTGTGTGAAATTATATAGAATGCTCAGGTTGAAACAAAAAATAGCAAACAAATGTCAACTCCAAATAACACCAATTCAACATCTGGATTACTCGCATAATCACGGTAACTCAAAAATAACCTGTTTCTGCCATTTATATTAGAATATTTATTTTAGTTTTTTATGTCTATGACTTTGTGATGTACGATGTACGAGACGCGTTTCGAAAGACTGATAATCGACTACCATGAGATGTGCTGAATATGACTATGTTTTTGTTCCTGAATAACTACATAATTATGTTCTTTAGTGTATATATTATTTGTTAGGTCACGATAGATAGAAGTCCTTCTCCTGAAGATCATACAAGGAGAATTTCAAGGTTCATTTTAACGAATGAGCTTGCTTACCTCTACACTTGGAAGGGTAAATATAAGAAGGCTTTGGAGGACACACATGTGAACCAACTAATTTATGGTATGATCATATCTCATGTGCTATATTTTACAATAATTATATTGAAGCTTTTTTGCAGTTCCCGTCAAAAAAGAGTTTGGAGCAGCAACTGACATCCAAATAGCAGATGCTACAAACTGGTTAAAGTTTGCGAAGAAACGTATGAATCACTCCATGAAATCAAAACAAAACATTTTGAATCTCGTGCAAGTGATCTTTAAGCTACCCCCTATCTGAATTGTGTTTGTTATTAATTCTTTTTAATTTTACATTTTATTTTTATGTATATTTTTTTCTATTATACCTTTTTCTCATTAAAAAAATAAATAATGAACCTGTGTTGTTATGACAGTCTTTCTCATTCAGAAATGAGTACCTAATAGCAAACCACCAACACTGAACAAATTCAAGATGAGTATATTTCATGTTATCATCGTCTTTCGAATAATGATGAGAGTTTTCCATCACTATGGATACAATAAACCGTTTTCAGTCAAAAGTTCTTACGAAAAACTATAATAATTTTTTGGTACCTATGTATTTTCTCTAATTGATCCAGAGACACGGAATCGCCCTGTATAGAGATTGAACACTGGCAACGTTTATTAAACGTACTTTATTTGTATTTTTGGAACGTTTATAGAACGTTGCAGGGAAGTATTGTCAAAGGTTGATTCATATTAAAAATAGATACGATTCTTCACTCTAGTTCAAAAAACGTTGTTGTAACGTTCAAAATGGGTAGTAATATCTGTTGAATCATCGTTGAATCAACCGAGAATATCAACGTTACCTGATACTGGAATTCTACGTGTAATTTTGGTGGTATTCTAGAATCAACATCAAAGTTTAGAATTCGTATCTTAGAAACGTTAATTCGAAACGAAAATACATCGTTATGTTGAAGTGGAATACAAAGGGATAAAAAACGTTGAAAAATTGTAAAAATGTAGAGTTACGTTGAGACCTAATTACAAAGTTATATTTCAGTAGAATTTTCATTACAATAAAGATGTTTGCAACGTGTTAATAACCTTGAATCAACGTTACTATAAAACCAGAATAAAACGTATTGCCTAACGACATTTTTCCGTTTTTTCAACGATGAATGATAGTGGCGTTACTTAAAAAATCCAACGTTTTTTCCACGTACCTGTGTTTAGTGGGAACATGAATGTACAAAGTCTAAAAAATGCGTTTAATCAATTGGAAGTAACATGCTCCCAGTTTTGTCCGGATTTTCTTTGTGTTACCGAACACTGGCTGGACAACGAAATACTTCCTGGTGTGAACATCCAAGGGTATAAACTGGTGTCAAGTTTCTGCAAAAAAAATCGTCTAAACGGTAGATCAGCAATATTTGTGAATGAAGCGCTTGTTCCTGACCGTGAAGAAAATATTCTAGTGAAATGTGTCTTGAATGTTCCGCGGTGAGTCAGGGAGGTGACTCCTGCTTACTATTATCTATTAGATAGACTAAAAAATCTTCTGGGGTTTGCTCTCAAAAAAATTCATACTGTCATTTCAATGGAGATTTCAATGTCAATGTCATGAAACAAAAGCTTTTTCAGATGATATAGATTCTTTTCAACTGAACAATCATACTTCTCAGCCCACAAGAATGTTCTATCATTCTGATGGGAGAATTAACTCGTCTCAAATTGACTACATAATATATAATCTGGAAGAAATATTTCATGTTGAAACTCTGGATCTGGGTTTCTCAGACCATCTTGCACAAATCATTGAATTTCCCTTCAAACGCACCGCAAAAAAACAAACACATTGTGTGTGTGTGCAGAAAAGAATTCCACACCCAGAAGCGGTATCTGAATTCAAATATCTTTTAACTAAGGAAAAACTCACATTAAATTGTACAGGGGATATCAACAAAGTATTCAACCACTTTTCAACATTTTTCATGGTGTTTTGATACCTCTCTCCAAAAAGAAAAATCAAAATATCAAACAATAGGGCTAAAGATAAAAAATTAAAAAATTAAAAAAAAAATAGCATACAGTCTAAATACAAAACCATGAGAAATACTCTAAACAACCAAATTCAAATGGAGAGTACCAATCACTCCACTTTCCTGATCGAAAACTCGAATAACAAACCTAAAATGTTATGGGAAATAACACCAAATTGAACAAACAAAAAACATACAGTCATAATATGCATGTTATATCCTGGCTTGTGCGTTTGTTTTTAAAAAACTTATTATTTTTATTCTTACAATATTTTACTGATATAACAATAATACAATATTCACAATATTTTCAATATAGGCAAGTGAAGTCTGTCTAAATCGGAATAGTAGTGCTTGATCCTGGCTTTATACAGTGCTTCTCAAAAGTCCCCTCCCCCCCTCTTATTTTTGGAACGATTATACATAAACAAGTGAAATTTGGAAACTGTATATTAAAGGTGTCCCCTCCCCCCCCTCTTATTTTTGGAACGATTATACATAAACAAGTGAAATTTGGAAACTGTATATTAAAGGTTGTAAACTTCCCTACTAGTCATGATAGATGACGAAATCGTCAAAGATGACGTCACAAGGCAATTGTGACCAATAATTTTGAATGGAACCCTACGGCAAGCAACACCTCTTTTGAAAGGTATCAAAAAAACCCATTCAATGATACTAATTTTGTTTGTGTTTATGGCAGTTTTAATGGCTCATTAGTAAACATTAAAATTTAAATTCCATTCAGTATGATATTCATTACAGATTTAAGAATCAGTATCTACTTGAAGAAATTGCTCGACGTGACCTCCATTTACTTCCTGACAGAGAAATATCCTATTTTTAAACACTTCTCGTACTTTTGCAAATGTGTCTGCGGAAACAGCCTCACATTCTGCAACAATACGTTGTTTTAAAACGTCAATATTGTCAGGTTCAATGGCGTAAACCTTCGATTTAAGGTACCCCCACAGAAAAAAATCCAAAGGTGTGAGGTCCGGTGATCGAGCTGGCCATTCCGTTGAACCTCGTCGTCCAATCCATCTACCACGATACTCCTCATCCAATACCGTCTTACTGCACCGTGATAGTGTGGAGGAGCACCATCCTGTTGGAATGTTATTTCCAAATTGCCGAATTCATCTGGATTATCTTCCAAAATTTCAAGGATAAACGGTTCTATTGCGTTTTGCAACAGCTCCAGATAAACCTCACCAGTTAAATTAGTATTAAAAAAAAAGAGGCCCTGATGTGGTTTCCCAGGATACCTACCCAAACATTCACCTTCTGGGGAAATTGGGTATGTGTTTCACGAAACAGGTGAGGACTTGCGTCACTCCAATACCTCACATTCTGTGTATTTACATTTCCATTCGGATAGAAAGTACTTTCGTCACTAAAACAAATTGTTTTGACATAGTCTGGCTGTTGTTGTGAAAATATGGAAACTAAAATATATTTTCACAAAATTCTAGTCTTCGGTCTGGGTCGTCGTCTGAGAGTTGATGAACCATTTTTAATTTGTATGGATGAAATTTTTTTTTTTTCAACACCCTGTGTACTGTACTTCGACTGACTTCACAGGTAGATGCAACGTGAGTTGTTGAAGAAGTAGGATTAACTATTACTTCTGCCAGTATATCAATTTTTTTCTCATCAGAAATTTGTGGTCTGCCAGATCGTTTCGCATCATTAATACTACCCGTTGTTTCAAACTCACGAAGAAGCTCCCTTAAATAAGTCCTCGAAACGGGGCGATCGGGAAACCTCTCATTAAAAAAGCGTTCTGCTGCAAGAATATTTTGTCCAGTTTCACCAAGAATTAGGATCGCTGCTACTTTATCACCTAGAGCACGTACCATTTCGCTTCTTGAAGCACTCAAACGTTCGGCTCAACAGTTTAACAAATTATCAAAATGTACAAAAATAGTAAAAGTACCAAAAGCTGCTAAAACAGTTAAACGTTCGATCAACAATACACAAATTATTAAATGTACAAAAACTTGGAAAAATCACAAAAACGTCGAATTAGGGAGACTAACAAAAACGTCAGCTTATTTGACAACTATCCAGAGCGGAGCTTGAATTTGGAATTTTAGTATTAACTGATTTAATTCATCACAGCTTTGCGTTTTTTGGAAGCGAGTTGCCAAAACTGCCATAAACACAAACAAAATTAGTATCATTGAATATGTTTTTTCGATACCTTTTTAAAGAGGTGTCGCTCACCGTAGGGTTCCATTTGAAATTATTGGTCACAATGGCCTTGTGACGTCATCTATCATCACTAGTAGGGAAGTTTACAACCTTCAATATTCAGTTTCCAAATTTCACTTGTTTATGTATAATCGTTCCAAAAATAACAGGGGGGAGGGGACTTTTGAGAAGGACTGTAGATTCCTAGATGCTGACTCGAAGGTCTTCTGGCTGGTGCCGGTATTTGCTGCTTAGCTTGTGGGATCCGAAGGTTAATTTGAGGAAGGTGGCCCAACTGCGTAATCGTGTTGCGTAGTTGTGGACAAAGGGCTATTGTCTAGTTTGGATATAAAAACTTCCATTTTTATAAAAAAGTTGATGCTATATGGTGCAGCAGCTTTTCTGACGTAATTCTTTGAAAAATTTGGTGAGTTTAGATTGAGTTCGATGTCTTCTTCCACAGGTTCTCCAATTTGGACGCTAGGTCTTCTCCTGGGAAAGAATCTTGTAATGGGTCCGAAGTTACTTCTTGGATTTCTTGGTGGTGAAGGTGGTCCATCCTCTCTTAATGTCATTATTCCAATTCTTAGGTTCTTCTTACGTTTACATTTACAAAAACAATATAAAATAATCAAGGCAATAATCAAAGTAATTGTAAAATAGGTAAACCAAGAAATATTTTTAGTGACAAAAGGTTCATTAATTAATTTATCAAGTTGATCAGAATATTCATTCAATTTATATTGAGCGGTATTCAAATCATCAGCATTAATTTTATTCAGTTTCAATGGTTTCAGTTTCGGAATATTTCCTTTTTCAAGCAAGTCTGAACATCATTTAAATGGTATCGTTATTTCTCGAAATTTATATGTAACATTTTTCTCAGTGTATATGACATTTTCAGCATGAATTATTGTACTACCAATGAATGCATTGCAGTTTTGATTCATTTTCAAAATAGAATTTACGTTAATTATTTGAGTTTTTGGATCATTTCCTTTGCAATTCAAAGATACTGGTAAAGGGTCTGAAACTGTAATAAGCCATGTATTGATATTGATTTCATAAACATTATAATTTTTGCAAAGAGCAACGAAGTTTGACATGTTTTCGGCAATTCTAACAAGTGTCTGGAAATGTGTACTTCACACATTGCACTATTATCAATTGGATATGGAAGTACTTGTTTACAAATCTTGGTTTCTGGGTAAAGTGATTTACAATATTCAAAATTTGGGATTACAACATATGACAAAGAATCATCGTCTCTTCCAATATATTTAATGGAAGTGGGTAAAATGTGATGTAAACCTGTTCTGTTATCCAAAATAGGGATAGGATAAAGTCGGTAAACGGTAAAGATTTCAGGTTCTACAACAGGTATTTTTAAAATTAAAATAATCTTTGTCTCTGTTTGGAATGCTGAAAGTTCAATCAAATCGAGATACTTCGCAACATACGAGATTTTTGGTTGTAAAGGCAAATAATTCAATTGAAGTGATTGAGAAATTTCTTGGAGTGAATTTACAAGATCATTTGGTTTTATGATTGACGTATGAATAATTTTAAGTCTAGCAAAAGTTATTGAATTCAAAATACCATTGATATAATCTTCTAAAAATAAATAATTCTCCATAAGGGCTTCACAGATATTGATAGTTTTGAATTTGGCTTCAATCATCTGTACGTTATCAGTAATATCCATAATTGTTTTTTCTATTTCCTTAATATCTTCATCGACTTGTAATTTTTGGATTGTTTCATTAAAATTTCTAATAACAGAAGTAGTTACAGAAATTTGATTTTTCAATAAATTCTCAATCTGGTGTTCATCTTTATATAATTGATTAATTGAATTTGTGAAATATTCTCCGTCTGAAGCATCAAGGTTTCCAGATATGACTTTCCAGATGCTTCCTATATCATTTATAATTCCGCGTCTTATTCTGAGATTGAATTCTTCAGTATCTACTTTGATTTGATAATATTTTAATTCGAAGGAATTAGCAATTTGATTTAAAAGATTAATATGTGTTCTTATATCTGCATAAAAATATTTCATACGGGGGTTGTCAGTTTCTAAGAATAAAAGTAGTTCATTCAATATATCTTGATTGTAAGTGAGGGCTTTTTTACAAGGGTAAGATCTTAATATACGAGAAGTGTCCATTTATCGTTTGATATTCTTGCATGGCTTTCTTCGTGGTAGGAGATTCCTATAGTATTGCTTTTGAGATTATATTGATGCTTTGGAGATCATTGTTGATGCTTTGGAGATTATATTGAGGTGCGTATTGGCCTGTATATTGAGGTTGGTTCAGGTTAAGCTGAATTTGTTCTTGAGTTGTACTCAGCGGGAAGAGTATGAATACCAGGATTCTATGCATCCTGCGATAAATGAAATACTACTTTATTCGTGAAATGGTTCTATCATATCGAAATTAAATTTACTTTGTTGATTTGTTTTTAAATTTTTCAATAAAGCTGAATTTTTATAGACTTCGATAATTTCGAAGGGACCATTTGTAACGAATTTCTCGTGACTTCCTTATACATAATCAATTTCTAATAATTTTTCCGGATATCTTTACGGTGGTACGGGTCAGTAGTCACTGCTCAGATCGTGAACTGCAATACAGCGATCTTTATTATCGACCATTGAAAATGTGAACATGACAGTTTCTAATTCATGTCAAGTTGATCGAGTTCGTTTTGAGCATGTGTTTTTTTCATAAGTGTTTTTATAATAGAGAAAAAACCGAGGTTGGTTTGGAAAAAAAACAGGGAACTGGTGATTTTAGTCGAACCGAAAGGATGATCGTTCTCTTTTCCCGATTGAACCTCGACGTAGGCAGGTGTGGTGAGTGAACTGATTCTGGTACGTTACGATTTTTTAATTGAATGGCTATCGCTGTTGATATTGGTGGAATATAATTATTTCCTTTATTTTGCAATCAATGTTGTAGTTGATTAACAGTATTTTCCGCTTTTTATATGCTTGTAATATTCGAATTCTTGGATGGTAATTGCATGGTAACTGTTGGTCAAGTATAGATTCTATACTGTAAGATTTTTGTCACCTTTGGAATTATCAGTGAATTTCCGATCTTCATATTATTTTATATCTCACATATCATATATGATACTTCCTTTGAATTCCTATTAAGGTTGATTTGTGTTTTGGATTTAAGTAAGAAAAAAACAAAAACAAAATATATTTCGGCCATTTTGGCAAAGCATTTTAACGCACATGTCTATGTGGCTGACGTAGTATCCGTTCAGACCATTGGGGACTAATTTTTTTTGGAAATCAGTTCTACGCTTTTCCTTTTTTCAGGTACCTGTTAATTGGGAATTCCGACTACCGCTTACCTCACAGTACCAGGGGATTATTCCAAGGATTCCGATTGCAAAGGGTGTATTCGACTTTTCTGGGACAGTTATGCAGTTCCCGTATAGGACAGCTCTCTGGTAAGCAATTTTTTTATTTTCATAACTATATGTTTATGAGATTGATTTTGTTTTCTCTTGAGACAAAATTGCTTCTGGAAAGGATTGTACCTCTGGCTTAACTTGTCTCAGAACACTTGATTGCTAATGTGTTCCTCAAGCATAAATTTTGATCACATTTAACAAGTTCCTTTATCGTTTTACTTCATTCAATTCACAGTGAGGATTATTTGGTTTTCGATCGTTGTAGAATCAATTCATTTCAGTTACTACCTTGTCGCCAAGAGCAGGGAAATTCATTCAATTTTTTGAGAATTACCTGGCCTATCGATTTGAAAAGGGAATTTGCCGCCCTATTTCGAAATTTCGAATTTGTTCTGTAGTTTTGATCCAATTTGACTTCCTTTTACATATACTTTATTTCCAATTTTATATTCAGGTAGGTTTTCTCTAAAACGTATTTTGGATTTCTCTTTCTGTTTTTGTGTTCGTTCACAAGCTAATTTATAATAATATGAAATCTTATTATTTAAATCTCTAACATATTTACTAATTAGTTTTTCTTGATTAAAGGTTTTTTCAGGTGGTCTACCTGCTGCATGACCAAAAATAAGTTCATACGGTGTAAAACCATGTGTTTTGTTAGTTGAATTATTATAACACATTACCGCATAAGGTAATATATTCAGAGGGTGTTCGTCTGGGTTTTCTAATAAAAATTCATTCGTATCATTTACATTAATGTCGCATGAAATCTTTCGAGGGATCCATTTGATTGTGGATGAACGATACTTGAGAATGTAAGTTTCATATCATAGAGTAAACAAAGGTCTTTCATTAGAGTGTTATTAGATCCTTTTCCGGAATCACAATGGATTCAGAGGGGTGTTCCATAATGTTGGAAAAATATGAGAAGTGTATGAATTACTGATTTTGCTGTTTTATTTTCCAATGGGTATGCTTGAGTGAACTTTGTAAGTTCATCCCGTATAGTAGGAATGTAATTGTCAGTGGGTATTTGCATAATATCAATATTTATTCTTTCGAATTGTGTTTTTGGTGTTTCAGTAATCACAAATGGATTGCTTAAATTTAGTCTACAAATTTTTGATTTCTGAAAAATTTCGCATTTCTTTATAAAATTTTCAACATCTTTCGAAATTCCGTGCCGGTAATATTTTTGTTTTATTCTTCTCAACGTTTCGTTTATTCCACGGTGAAGATTTGCTTTTCCGTTATGGTACTGGTCATGGATAATGGGAATCATATCTTGTTCAGATATTGTAGCAATATTTTGACATATGATCAGTTTTATCTCTTCAATGTCAGCTAATATGTACGAAAGCATTTCTTGTGTCGGTAGGTCAGGGTTATTTTCTTTATATAATGAAAAGAACATCATTTGCAAGGCTTTGACAGCATCAAATGGAATGGGGACAACAAAATATTTTCTGTTTATGACTGATTTACTTGAAAGTACATTTACTTTTCCAGAATTGAAGTCGTAATTTTCTTCAAAAAAACTTCAATTACTTGTTCATGAAAATATGTAACTTTATTCTGTTGTATTACAATGATAATATTTTTATTAGTTTTTTCATCATGTTGAAAATTTGAAAATTGGATTTTTGAATAATCAGTTATTGATTTTGTTTGAAATAAGTTTACAAAATTATTCAATTCTTCTTCTATTGTTTCAGGGGCAATTTCAGTATCAACTGAATTATCTGAATCTTCATCGTCATTATTTGCTGAAATTTTTTGATGAAATTTTGTAACTTCTTTGAAGTGGTTTATTTTTATTCGAGAAAGTGCATCCGCGTTTTTATTATGTTTTCCAGGTTTATATATGATTTCATAATCATATTCTTCAAGTTTAAGTCGCCAACGTGCAAGTCTACTTCCTGGGTCTTTTATACTAAAAATCCATGTTAAAGGTCTGTGGTCACAATAAAGTTTGAATTTTCTTCCGTAAAGATAGGGTCTAAAATGTTTTACTGACCAAACGATTGCTAAGAGTTCTCTTTCAATCGTTGAGTATTTTGTTTCTGCTCCACATAAAGTTTGTGAGGCATAGGCTATAGGTAAATCTCTTCCTAAAGGCCCTTGAGATAATACAGGGGTTTTTTTTGTAGCAATTTTGTCATTGGTTTTGAAGTTTTTGCAAAGTTTGGAATAAATCTACGGTAATAACCTGCAAGTCCTAGGAATTGTTTAATTTCTTTTTGATCAATTGGATGAGGAAAATTTACTACTGCATTGATTTTATCAGGATTTGGTTTAACTCCTCCTTCTGAAATTATATGTCCAAGGTATGCAACTTCTTCTTTCAGAAATTCGCATTTGTCTGGTTGGATTTTGAGGTTAGCTTTCTGTAGTCTTTCGAAAACTTCTGTAAGTCGTGAAATATGGTCATAAAGTGTTGGTGAGTAATTTATTATATCATCCATATATACTAGGCACCTTTCATTTTGTATTCCAAGTTGAATATTGTCCATAACCTTTTGAAAACTTGAAGGACTATTTTTTAAACCGAAGGGCATCCGAAGGTACTCATAGTGACCGTTTTAAATAGAGAAGAAGGCTGTTTTTGGAATATCTTTTTCGTCAACTTCGATTTGATGAAAACCTGAGGCTAAGTCCAAAGTTGTAAAATATGTATATTGTCCAAGTTGATCTAATAGGTCAGAAATATTTGGCAAAGGATATTTATCATCAACTGTTACTTGATTTAATTTTCGATAATCAATTACTACTCTCCATTTTTGTTTCCCGGAGGCATCCAATTTTTGGGTACCACCCAAACTGGAGATAAGCAGGGTGAAATTGAAGGTCTAATTATATTTTAATCAAGCATTTTTGAAACTTGGTTTTTTACATCTTCCTTATGCAGGTATGGGTATCTATATGACTTGGTAAATATAGGTTTAGCATCACCTGTATCTATTTTATGTTTGATTTCATTTGTGAAAGTAAGATCGTCTCCTTCAAGATATAAAATATGGGTAAAATTTAAACATAAATTTTCTAACATTTCTTTTTCTTCATCATTAAAATGTTCAAGTCTTACGTTTTTTTGTATTTCAATTCTTCTACTGAAATTTTCATCATTTTAATTTTCAAAATTTTGATCTTGGTTTTCATTAAAACTTAAAATTTCTTCATAATTTTGGATTGGTTCTGAAATTATATCAGAAAAATCAATTGTTTTTGGAATAGCACTTGCATTGAGAACTGTTGTTAAAAATTCTCCTTTTTCATTTATTTTAATAATTGCATTTGGAATTCGTACTTTTTCTTTCGTTCGAGCAATCAGTATTGCTTCAGAATTTTTCAAATATGAATTTAGTTTTAGGACCTTTTCTGTTCTAGGTTCAATTTCAATTATGTTATGGATTTTCCTTGCGTTAATTGTTAGATTCGGATTTTTCGATTCAAAATTCACAATTCGTTCATTCATGAATTGGTTTGAGTAATTTTTTTGAATTTGGGGTTATTGTGGTAATTTCGGTGAAAACCGATTTTGTGACAATTTTATTTCAGTTGGTTTTAAATCATACTTTTCATTGTATAGGGGAAGAGTTTTATAATTCAAAATTAATTGTCTACTCGGGATGTCAACAATTCCTTCACAATGTTCTAGAAAATCACATCCCAAAATTCCATCGAATTCTATATCTAGATCATAAAAATATACTTTATGGGTATCATGAGTTTGAAATGGAATATATACCGATTCTGTGACTAAAATTTCTTCATTGGAAGTACCGGATATAGGCAATCTTTCTGGGTATCTCTGTTCGTATTTTTCACATGTTTTCTTTTTAAAAACTGAAATTCCAGCTCCAGTAACTATGAGGATTTTAAATTTTCGAGTTGCATCAATTATATAATACAAATTATGGGATTTCATTGTATTCAAGCAAAATTTTGGTATGTCGTTTCTACTGATAGATTTTTCATTCGGTTCGTCAATGTGTCTGTAACATGGTGTATAGTTTCTGGTTTGTTGATAGGCGGTTTGATTGATAAATGAGCTTCTTGAAAATTTTGATTATTTTCATCTTTTACAAGGAAGTCATTATGTGAACTATAGTGTTCGTATTCATCGTAATAGTTCTCTGGTTCATTGTTATATTCGGAACAATAAGTGTTTATTCCGTTGGCTGAACGAAAATTGTTTGCATTATCATATTGCAGATAATTCTGGTCGTTATCGAAGGTTATACTCTCGGTTTCTAGAGGAATTTGTTTTTCAGCAGTATAATCAACATATGAGCTATAATATGGGTCATTATAATCGTAATACTCATTTCCAGAGTTCAAGCAGTGTGTTCTCTGAATGTTTGGTCTTTGATAGTTCGGATTTGATTGTATGACTGAACTTCTTTGTTGGGAAAAATTCGGATTTGTCATTAATTGATTCGAATTTATTTGAGGGCGATTTTGATTTGGGAAATTTGGTCTTTGTTGGTTTTGAAAATTCGGACGAGGTTGATAAGTATTGGGTCGATTTTGGAAATTCGAACGATTACCAATTTCATTTTTTAAATTTGGACGTTTGAGGTTGTTGTGAATAAAATTTCGGTTTGAAATTTTGAATGGAATGCGACCTTTGATTTTGAGGGATTCGTGATTTTTGGGATTCAAAATATGAGAGTTGGGTTTCACGTTTGATTCTGTGAGCTGCGTCACTCATATCTTGAGGGTCACTGGCTCTAATGATTTGTCCAATTCGGGGTTCAAGTCCTGTCAATGGTGTATTCAATGACATGTTGTTAATGAGGGCAATTTGTGCTTTTTTCTGATCAAGTGTAAGATTTGATTTATCTATACATGAAATCATTTTTGCATTGTGTGTTTGAATACGAGAATGGAAAGCAATTCCTGTTTCTCCTGATGCTTGTTTCATTCTTTGTCAGTCTTGAATAAGTGAATTAAGATCTCGTGAATCACCAAAATGGGTGTTTAATAAAACTTTAATATCTCTATTACTTGTTGGGTTTTGAGAATTGACTAGTATTGCTGCTTGTTTTTTGAGTTTGTTTTAGAAATGAATAGCCAAAAGGTATTTTTGATCATTTGTAGCAATTCGGTAAGCTTGATCGCAGGTATTTGAAAATGTGGTTAATAAAATACTGTAAAATAATGTAAATGGGAAAAATGGATAACTTTGAAAAATAATTATAGACGATAATTCAAAGTCACTGAAATTGTTTGATGGAAACAGAACCTTTTGGAATGGTTCCCGATGACTGTGTGGTACGTCTGGCAGCGTTTTTTCTTCTTTTTACTTGTTTCTTTCTGGAAGATTTCTTTCTTCTTTGTTTGCGTTGACTCCTTTTCTTTCTTTTTTCTGAAGATTTCTTTCTTCTTTGGTTGCGTGGACTCCTTTTCTTTCAAGGTTTGGAAACCACCACCCTAGTGAGGACGTCGCCGTGTTCCGTCCAACTTCTGCCGCCGGTGAAGTCTTTTCTGTGTTCCGTCGGGGATAACTGGAGGTGAGGACAGTTGCCGTGTTCTAGGATGTTGAAGAATCCTACCGACTGCGCCAAATGTTATATCGTGGCTTGTGCGTTTGTGTTTTTGAAAAACTTATTATTTTTATTCTTACAATATTTTACTGATATAACAATAATACAATATTCACAATATTTTCAATATAAGCAAGTGAACTGAAGTCTGTCTGAATCGGAATAGAAGTGCCGACTAGAAGTCTTGATCCTGGCTTTATAGATTCCTAGATGCTGACTCGAAGGTCTTCTGGCTGGTGCCGGAGTTCTGAAGTAAACATCTTATCTCCTGCTTAGCTTGTGGGATCCGAAGGTTAATATGAGGAAGGTGACCCAACTGCGTAATTGTGTTGCCTTGTTGTGGACAAAGGGCTATTATCTAGTTTGGATATAACATGCATATCAAACTAAACAATAACATAACAAATGACACTAAAAAAATAGCTGATATCTTTGTGAAATTATTTTCAACATCTGCTATTGACCTGGTAAGAAGTAATTCATCTGATACAACTCCTCGCTGTTGTACGACTATGAAAACCTCTGTAAATACTATGTTCAACACACATTTTAAGATACATGAAATCGAATATATCATAAGAGAGTTAAAAAACTGTAGGTTTGAATGAAGTTCCGATATCACTCCTGAAGGAATGTGTGCATGAACTAGCACCATTTCTAACTAACTTAATGAGTCACTCAGTTGAAGTAGGAACATTTCCAGACTTAATAAATATCTCAAAGTGAACACCGATCCTCAAAAAAGGTGATCCGACACTGGTAGAAAACTACTTATCTATTTGTGTCCTGGACCCAATTTCAAAAATTATGGAGAAAGCAATGCACATAAGCCTGCTAAACTTTTTCGATAAATACAAATTACTATCACCTCATCAACATGGGTTTCGTTCGGGCCTATCAACTGAAACTGCCTCAACTGATTCAATACAAAATATTCACGAAATCCTAGATAGAGACTCTCTCGCAGTTGCTATATCTTTCAATATGTCAACAGCCTTTGATACCATTAATTCACTTTTCTTGAAGACGAAGCTTAATGCAATGGGTGTGAGAGACTCTATCAATGACTGGTTGATATTATTCACACAGAATCGTCATATCGTTGTTGATGTAAATAATACATATTCAGGCAAACGAACCACTGCACTAGAAACACTTCAGGGCAGTGCTCTGGGGCCCCTGTTCTTTTCGGTGTATACAAACGACTTGCCTGATTTTTTTGAGGAAGGCAGCTTATTTATATATGCTGATGACACGGCGAGGGTAGTCTCAGGAAACTCTCATGAGAAAGTTACCCGTAGAGTTGAAATAGCAATCAGTCAGTTTTCGCTATGGTGTGAAATAAATCAATTTGTAGTTGACCTGAAAAAAACCCGTTATATAAAATTCAGTGGTAGATATAAATCACCTACCATTGACCCGAGTATACCATTTGGTAATTCAAATATACAGGTAGTCAACACTCTCAACTTTCTGGCCACCATTGTTGATTCGAATTTATCTTGGAACGACCAAATAAATCACCTTTGTAACAAGCTCCAAAAAACGTATTTTGCTATATTCTCCCCCAGAAGATATCTCCATGAAAAAGGTTTAATTAACGTCTACTATGCTCTGGCATTCTCAACAATTAGTTACAACATAATCTGTTGGGGCCAAGCTACTGAGGTAACCAGAATCTTTACTGCACAGAAGCGCATTATCCGCCTCATTTTCAACCTAAAGTATCAAGATACCTGTAAAAAATCATTTCAAGAAACATCGAATTTTTACAGTAACCTGTATTTCCATTTTGAAAATGTTGTGTCACATCCACAAAAGCAAATACCATCTCAAGAAGTGCCCAGAAATCACCAAAACATAGCCGGAGTCATCTCTACAACTTACTGTTTGGATCTCTGAAAAACCAATCTCTGAAAAGATTCAAAACTGTACTTGAAGAAATCCTCATCTCAAATAGTATCTGAGTTTCAAACATACTTAACATCCTTAAAATGATGTTATATCTCACGCATCTATCTTTAACCAGCCTGGCAAACTCCACACAATATTGTATTATCAAACTATGAATTTTTCTTAATGATTTTGTACTTATCTGACGAACGTACATGTAATATGGCATGAAGCAAATAAACTATATATCTATCTATATACATTGAAGTTCCTGAGGGGAAGAACGGCGTAATTTTTTCTTCTAAGTAGCTGTAATGACTTGATATCAGGTTAGCACTACCACAACTTGAACGTGAATTGAATATCAAATACATTTTTATCAACATTTGTCGAATAATTGTCGAAATACGTTGAACATAATAAACATACAGTAAAATATTGATTTAATTTCCTGAAGCAAAAGAACGACGCACATTTTTTTGTGTGTGGCTGTGCTGGATTTGTAGATTGTAGGTCGATATGGCTGTTTCGCCTCTTTGCACCTCAATCTATAATATCTTTCATCTATTTGAGGCCCAGGATTGCGAAGTTTATCAGTGTCCTGAGAGCTAGGTTTCTGTTGTCTGAGGGCGTTATCAAAACCCCATCGAGGAGCTTAAGCCTTTTGCAAAATAGCGCTTCTGCAGTTTCAGCGAAGTTCTCGCAGTAACGGCACAGTTCATTTTCTGATCTATCCATTCTTCTGAGGTGATACCACAGAGGACAATATCCGGTGAGCAGTTCCGTTACCAGTTTCAAGTCTTCCTTGTCGAACTCGAAATGCTGTATTTGTGTGTGTATTCCAGTGGTTTTTGATGTGGTCAGTTTCCCAGCGCCGAAACTCTCCTCTAATGGCCTTGAAGAGACCACAGAAGGGTTCTGGGCCAGAAAATTGAGTGATTGTCCCTTCCTTGGCGAGGCTGTCTGCTTCTCCATTCCCTTTGATTCCGTTGTGACCTGGTACCTACATCTAGGTGACCTGAAGTTGTGTTAGGGAGAGTTTGTAGTTCCAAGTCAGTCTAGACTCACAAGTTTGTGACTTTGGAGCTTTCAATGCTGCTTGGATAATTTTTGCCCCCCTGAAGCCTTTCGCAACGCATTCTTGGGCGCACATTTCTATAGAATGTGTTTCTGCTAGGACCCGTCACTCCAGCCCTTCCGTCCATTTTGGAACCATCAGTTTACCATACTTATTCCTTTCTGGTTGAGGCCCGTTTATTGTGAATATACGGTGGTTTTTTATTACCACTTCATAATTTACTTCAAAGTCGTGCCTAGCTGGCATGATATCTGATGGCTTGGACCTGGATTCTAGGAGAATATTTTCCAGAATCTTCTGATCTCCAATCAGGTTTCCAGCCCTCAAGTTTGAGGCCTGGTGCAGTCTCGAAGCACTCACTGCCGTTTCCTTCATTACACACAAGTGGCACGTGAACATTGCCTCTGTGATTCCCAGACAGGCTAACCGCTACACTTTTTGCAGCTTGATTCGTGCCAAGTACTGTTGGAATTTTGGCCACCATAATAATGATGCATAGATGATCATGGGTTTAATGATCATTTGGTATGACCACTATTTCACTTTTGGCTTCAAACCACAAACCAAATACTCTGCGTCACATCCACGTTGCCATTGCAGCCCTGAAAGGGATGAGATTGATGTGACTGTTCCATGTTAGTATTTGGTCGATTATAACTCTCAGGTATTTGACTTCCTTGGAAAAAACTGAGTTCCATTCAGGGTTAGGGATTTCAGTCCGTACTTCCGCCTCTTGATGGATGGAACCAGCAGTGTTTTGCTAGGATTTATATTAAGTCCTCCACTCATCAGCTTCCGCTTATATTTAGGGCTGCCTGCTTGCGATTGGATATTATGATATTATCCCCCTTTACCCCTAATAGTAACGACCAGGTCATAAGCGTAACTTTGAGTCGTGATTCCAGAGTCATGTTGCTTCACTATCAGATTATCTACAGTCAGTGACTACAGCAAAGGCGATAGGACCCAACCTTGGGGGCAACCTATTTCTGCTGTCATTTTGACCGTTTCCTCCCCAAGTGAAGCTACAATAATTCTGCTTTTCAGTATTGCATCAGTGAGGTGTTAATATTCCCTTCCTCTGGTGATCTAATGATGGAGTCATGTGAGGCACATAGAGCCATTTCTTTGGCAAGGAATGTCTTTTCAATGCTTTCAACTAAGCAATGTAGAGCATTCATCGTTGATTTGCCTTCTTGATAGGCCCTGCTAACTTGATATCAAGTTTGCACTGCTACTACAGTTAATTCGAATATTTTCACCAATGCTATCTGCTGTATATCACTTGAAAACAGCCGAAAACTCATCTAACAATTGTTAAATGAGCAAAACATAAATTTCGTGCAAATTTTGAATTTTTTTAAGCGAGAAACAAGATGGAGTACAATGAATCAATTGGAAATTCCCTCTTTTGGAAATGCATCCTGTATCCCAGTTGAATATTGTTTTTTCACTGTATGTCAGTTGAACATTTTTTCTTCCAACCGAAAAGTCACCTAACAATTTTATTGTCGAATTCTTTTGCTTCAGAAAATTCAAAAACTGCACGACAATTATGTTTTGGTGATACGACAATTGTTAAGTGAATATTAGGATGGAAGAAATAATATTTAACTGGGATACATGTGCTTTTCAAAAAAAAACTATGGCGCGATCAGTCAGAAAGGTAGACTTCAGAATTTATTAATCGATTGTGAAATTTCCACAAATCAAGCTAACGAATCAGGAGTCAAAAGTAATTAAAAATTTTCATTGAAAGCAAAAATATAAATTCTATTTTTGTATAAACCTTAAACTTTTTTTTTGCATACACGTCAAATTTACGACAATCATTCGAAAAATACTGGTCTAGATTTTATCGATTTCTGAGCAAGTGGCTTTGCTATAGGGGTAGATTATTTCGTTATCGCAGAGCTTTGGTTGGGGAGGAACTCGCAGGATTTTGATGGAACCCATACTGGGTTTCCAAAAAATGAATTCCAAAAACCACAACTTTATTCATCCACTCAACTTGATTCTTGGCTGAAATAAATATGTGAATTTAGTATGAATTTTTATTTTTGCTAAAATATTACCTCAATAAACATAATAATACACATGAAACACGGAGTATGAGAATTAAAATCGCATATGTACCGAAAACGATAAGCGAAAGGACAACATATAAAATATACCTCAGCTATATGATAGATATTAGAAATATCAAATACAAAATAATTTTCAAAAATGGGGAAAGTTCATTCTTCCATTCAATGATAAATTGAATCATAATCCCAAAAAATCATTTAATATCCTTTACACAAATTTTCCATTCAGAACCCTATCTCATTCTTTCCACTGTTTTTTATGTATTTTTTCTGGATTTTGAATTTTACTTTTTTATTGTTAGAAAAATTATACTCTTGGTCTTAAATACAGAGTTGAGTGATTTTTCACGTAATAAATACTGAATGCAAAAATCTAGGAAAGGAAATAAACAAAAACCCTTCGAACAACTGATTCCGAGAACATTAGAATCATTTCGAGAAATTAAACAATGATAGACAAATTGGTTGGTTGAAACATCTCTTTCTTTTGGGAAAATAATTCGTGAAGATACGTCGTGTCCCAAAAAATGTTCAATAACCACGGGTGAAAATTCAAATTTAAAATTTACTCATTTAAATCCACTTACAATTTTTTTTCGGGGTTATTAATATATATATATATATATATTTTTCTTCTTGTATTCTTGAACCATATATATTATATTTCTGTAATTTTTTTTTTTTGGGTTTTGGTTCACTTATAGGAATAAAACGTGGATGCAAATTTGGTACTATTTCATATTGCAATTTATTTTTTTATATAGAAATTATAACGTTTCGCTTATATATATATATATATATATATATATATATCGAGGGTATAACAAATTTACGAATAGCGTAATACTCAGTACATGTGTGTGTGTGTGTGTAGATTACCTCCTCGTGGTACACCCTGGGCAACAGCTTGCTGGCTTAAAGTTTACTCAAATTGCGAAGTGCATTGCATGATTGAAACACTTCACAGTTCCCCTTACGACGAGCTATCAAAAAGAAGCGGGCATTTTCATGGCCACCCGACTAAGAAAATCGGACCATCAGTTCGATTACTGCAACTCAATCGTGACGGAATATCCAGATCCAAAAGTGAATACATATCCTGTCCAGCCAGAGAGGAATCCATGGATATCGTCTGCCTCCAGGAACTCCATGTTGGCGATATTAATCAGCTGAATTACAGAGTGAAGATCGAAGGCTTCAAAATAGCCACATAATGTCCAACACTATCGGATCCGCTATACTAGTGAAAAATACCATCATGTATTTTTCTGCCGAGCCTATCGCCTCCACCTCCTGTCCTGTATGATACTAAAGATAATAAAACATTCCATTCGGCGAGATGGCAAAGAGACTCCAACCCTGATCTCTGTTTGGTGAGCAAAGACCAACTAGAACGACTTCTCCCAGCCTACCGTAAAGTACTCAATGAATTCTCCAGAAATCAGCATAGACCAATACTTATCAACAGAGATCCATAACCTCCACCTCCTGTCCTGTATGATACTAAAGATAATGAAACATTCCATTCGGCGAGATGGCAAAGAGACCACAACCCTGACCTCTGTTTGGTGAGCAAAGACCAACTAGACCGACTTCTCCCAGCCTACCGTAAAGTACTCAATGAATTCTCCAGAAATCAGCACAGACCAATACTTATGAACATAGGCATCCAAACAGCCAAACTCAAGAGATGGAATTTTAGAAAGGCAAACTGGAGACTCTTTCAATATGAGGTTGAAAAGAACATTCAAGAAACAAATGTTGGCATGGAACACTATAAACAGTTCGTGAATATCCTGCATGAGGAAACAAAGAAGAGTATTCCACGCGGCTTTCAGATCAGAAGGAATTATGAGGCTACAGGCGATCACCAATTACCATACCAAATAATGAGTTCCCTAGATTCCGCAAGATTGCAAAGATGGAGGGAAACTACCCACTCTAGTAGAAAGGGGTGGAATCTGCTACGAAGACTGGGCTCTGCTGTACCCCCTCCAGACAAGAAACTGAGCATTAACCCAAACGATATAGCAGATCGCTTGCAGAATATTTCTAAAATCAGTACCCCCGACAAGGCATTTGCCAGAGAGATCAATAAGGCTGTATCGGCGAACTTACGATCTCTTCCCCAGCAGTCGCAATGGTCGACCCCTTTCAGCATGAATGAACTGAACATAGCCCTGGCAAGGATGAAGCTACGGAAAGCTCCAGGTCCTGATCAAGTGTTCCCAAAATTCCTAAAGAACCTCGGAAATAGCAATGGCTACTAAACTTCTTCAACTTGATATTACCCAACGAATTCCGGTAGTCCAAGATCCTTGCGATACTTAATCCTGGTAAACCAGCAGATAGCCCAGCAAGCTACCGTCTGATTGCCCTGCTGAGCATGTGCTACAAACTACTGGAACGCGTGCTATGTAATTGAATTTTCCTAACTGCTGAAACGTTGACTATACCAGAACAAGCAGGCTTCAGAATAGGCCGCGCCTATGTAGATCAGGTCACTTCCCTCATCGAAGAAAGGAGTCAAAACTGCCTGGGCATTCATAGACCTACGATACGGTTTGGAAAACAAGGATTATATACAAGACCAAACAAGTTATCCCATGAAAAAGATCTGATCCCTCGTCTACAACATGCTAAACAACCGCAGAATAACTGTATATGTCAACGATCGAAAGAGCCGCACCCGAACAATGAAAAACGGCCTCCCGCAAGGATCGGTACTGGCCCCTTTCCTTTTCAACATTTAAACAAATTACGTCCCTCCTACCACTGCCCATAAATACATATATGCAACACAACACCAATCACTAGAGACGGGAAGTGACCGATAACAGAGGACCTTGAAGCTATGCATGAATACTACACTAAATGGTGCCTGAAACCAAACCCAGTGAAATCAGAGGTCAGTACATTTCATCTCTCGAACAAGCTAGCTCATAACGAACTGAATATCACATTTGGCGGAGAAAGAGTTGAACATAACCATAACCCTACATATCTGGGAATTACGCTCGACAGATCTTCAACATATTGTCAACATCTGACAGAGAGAGCACTGAAGATCAAAGCAAGAAACAACAATCTCCATAAGCTTGCGGGGACAACATGGAGAGCAGATGGGGACACTCTTAGAAATGCTGCTTGAGCACTGACCTACTCTGTCGCGGAGTACTGTGCCCCCGACTGGTACAAGAGCCACCACATAAATAGAGTCGATGTACAACTCAGTGAATCAATGAGAATCATCAGTGGTACTTTAAAGTCTACTCCCACTATGTGGCTATATCTGGTTAAACTGACAAACTTAGCCCCTGTGCAATTACGAAGATCAGCTGCGGCACACAAGGAATGGACGAAAGTCAGTAAAAATCCCCCTAACAGCCTACCGATTCAGAAAACTCTAAGCCATCTCCCTCCCAACCGCCTCAGATCCCCTTAACCAATATAGATGGACGATGAAATAAAAGATGATTTCTGCATGGCCCACAAATGGAACGAGCTTGTTTCTGGTAGACCTGATGTGAAGAACATAGACATCATCCATGAACCAACACTTCCAGTTCCAGGTTCAGACTTCCCACGCCAGATCGCTAAGATCTCTGAACGTGTTAGGTCTTTGAAGAGAAATGTTATCAATTAAGTAATTGAATACTGGATCTGATTTTAGTGTGAAGGACATGACATCACATTTGATAGGATTCAGTTCTAATCAGATATTTTAACACCATTCAACTACTCGACTCAGGTTGTCAGCCAGCTGTTGACAATCATCAATGTGATTCACGCAACCATATAATTTTAGGTCGTTTGCATATAGCAGGAAGTTCACATCAATGACATTACCAATGTTGTTGATGAAAATATTGAAAAGTAAAGACCCCAAGTTGGAGCCTTGAGGTATGTTGGATGTGGATGTTGCAAGATATTCGAAAGACTATATCGAGGTATCATGTGAATGGGTCAATCAACGAGAGAGATAATGCTCTTAGTTTATTGATCAGAATCCCATGATCAAGTCTGTCAAAAGCCTTGGAGAAATCAGTGTAGATGATGTCTGTTTGGGCTCGATTATCAATATTTTCGGAGATGCATTGAGTAACTGTTGTTAGATTTGTTTCTGTTGATCGGCCTTCCATGAACTCACGTTGTTGGGGATTTTGTTGATGTAATAAGATAAATTACGTTCCAAGAGAATTTCGAAAACTTTGCAGTAGTTTCATATAATCGAAATTGGTCTATGATTCGCGAAGTTATTTCTATCGCCTTTTTTATTCATGGAACAGCCCTTTGATAGCTTCCAAGCCGTCGGAATATACTCTGACTTTAGACATATATTAAAGAATATTGATAATGGTCGGGCAAGTACTGAGGCGCAGTCTCGGATTATACACGCTGGTACATAGTCTGGTCCCGCAGTTAATTTTGGTTTCACTAATTTGATGGCGTCCAGAACCTCCTTCTCACTGAAATTAGTAATATGTATAAGGGACAAGCCGTCATCACTGCAGATAATGGATTGAGAGTATAGGATTGACTGAATATGTCGGCAAACCCATTTGGAAAGACCACAGAAGTGTTCTGGGCCAGGAAATTGAGTGTTTACACCTTCCTTGGAAAGGCTGTCTGCTTCCCAGTTGCCTTTGACCTGGCACCCACATGTGACCTGATTATTTGTAGTCAGTTGTCACGAGTGTGTGCCTTTAGTGCTGCTTGGCAATCTGATAGGATATAGATTTTTGCCCCCTGGAGCCTCTTGCAAAGCATCGCAAATTTCTATAGCATGGGTTTTGTAGTAAGGGGAATATTCCGTCTTTTCCGACCGATTTGAAAGGTTTGAAGCTGTTAGTGGCCCACTCGATCTAGGCTAGGCACTTTGCAGTTCGTTTTCAACAGCCTTGGATCTAGTAAAGTGTGTTTGAATGGGAACACTTATGCTTTCTGTTATGTTCAGTAATTTAATTTATATGTTTTTTTTATTACACTGTATAATCCTAAGAATTTTTCGTTGTCAAGAATATGAAACAACAGTCATGAGAATTGTTGATGTCGGTTTTGTAGAGGAACTACAAATAAAGTGTTGAAAGATAAAGTCTTTGAATACATAGCATATTTGGCGACGAAAACAATTCGAACCTTCGTAGTCGTAGACACGATACCAAGAAATATAAATCGAATAAGTCCAAAATAGTGTATGTCAAAAACCTGTGAGTCAGTAACGTCAGTCTAGTGTCATTAGAAATGTTGCCTCTAGTGGGACAAATTGAACCATTCAATGCAGATAACGGAGATTTTGCGAGTTGGATGGAAACGTTGCAATCCTTGTTTTCATGAAAGATGTACCAGACGATAGAAAAGTACCTCTTTTAATCACGCTCATTGGCGCAGAAGTTTATGGAATTCTGAAAAGCTTAGTGTCTCCCGAATTACCGAGTGCTAAAACATTTGATGAATTGAAGTTTGTGTTAGAAGGTCATTTCAGCCCAAAACGAATAGTTATTGCTGAGTTCATTTGACTGTAAAAGAAAATAATGCTCCAATTTTTCGGAAACCGTACGCAGTTCCTATTTGCTTTACAAGATAAATTGAAACAAAAACTTGACGGAATGGTAGCTGATGATATTTTTACTCCTGTTTTGAATAGTAATTGGCAAGTACTATAGTTTTGGTGCCAAAGAAAAGTGGCGATATTAGGGTGTGTGTAGATTTCAAGGTGACTTTGAATCAAGTGTTACAACCAGACATATATCCACTTCCTAATATTAATGATTTACTCACGAAACATTCTGGGGGAGCTGTCTTCTGTACGCTTGATTCATTAAGAGTCTATAAACAACTGTCTGTTGATGAAGAATCACAGGAATTTTCAACAATTAAAAGTGAGTTTATACAGAAAGTAAAATAAAATAAGAAATAAAATAAAGTAAAATGAGAAGTAATAATTTTCAGAGTGTTTATAGAGCTGAGTAAATTAATGTAAGAAGTAAGAAAGCTGTCAATCAAAATTTGGGATTTTGTGTTGTTACCTCAAACTTCAATGATGAATACTTGAAAATTTGGTCCCTGTTATTGTTTATTGAGTAAAATATAAGCCATTATTGACAACACTACCAATATTATAAAATCTAGTTATTCAAAGACAAAAAGAAATTTAAAAAAATGCCAGTGAACACACCGTTTTCCGGTTATGAAAACAAAAATATGATGACGACTGCTTCATATCATGTCATGTATCATCCTATCTCGTCAATTTGTCTAAATTATTCAAAATGTACATATGCCTAACAACTTGTCAAGTAAAATAAAATAAAAGATAAAAGTTAACCATCTTTTATTTTACTTCTTATTTTATATTACTTCTTATTTTATTTTATTTCTGTATAAACCTGTTATGGATGTTTTGTAGTTTTGACTTTTTAAATTACTTTATTTTATTTCTTATTTTATTTTACTTGCTGTATAAACTCACTATAATACTATGAAAGGAAAAGCCATATGAAGGGAGAGAAAATAATTTGTAGTCAATTTATATTGAACCTTTTGTGGAGACGACTTTGTGTGCTTTATGCATTTCATTTCTTAATTAATACTATGTTTGGGCTGTATAGATACTCGAGATTGACTTATGGAATTACCAGCGCTCCATCTATTTTTCAAATGGTTATGGATACAATTTTGGGTAATCTTGAATATGTTTTAGCTTGGATGACATCTTAGTAAAAGGAAAAAATTATTACACTGCTATCACAATGTGTGTGAAGTATTGAGTCGTCTTGACAGATACAATGTCAAGGTGAATTTGAGTAAATGTATCTTTTTCTCAGAGTCGGTAGAATACAATTGATGAAAAAGGAATATATCCAACAAAAAGAAAAGTTGAGGCTATCGTGGAAGCAACTGAAACCCAAAAATCTCACCGGCTGAGAGCATTTTTGGGTTTACTGAATTTTTAGAAAAAAAAATTACCGATGCTTTCCACTTTATTGGGACCATTATATCACTTACAAGAAAAAGGGGTTCAATTCAGTTCATATCAAGCACTTTATCATCGGCAGAACGGCATTACTCCCAAATTGAGAGGGAGGCTCTTGCAATTGTTTTCGCTGTGAAACGTTTCCATAGATTCTTATATGGCCGGGCATCCACTACAAATCATACTCAATTCATCTTAATCTCTACCACTCACATCCGTATCTAGAATAACTCGTTGGACAATATTTTTATATGCTAATAAATTCAAAATATAGTATAAAAAGGGTTCACAGATTGGTCATGCAGATGGACTATCTAGATTACCATTTTCTGTGGGAACCGACGTTTCAACTCTGAACTCTTTTAATCTTCTCGAAAATGTTCCTATCACTTCTTCAGATATTGCTGAACATACCAGGCATGATGTTATTCTGGCAGAAGTCTATGGACCCTACGTGGTTGGCTTTGCTCACTTGATATCAATTTGAAACCTTACTCTGTGAAACGTCAAGAACTTCCAATTGAAAATGGTTGTTTAATGTGGGGAAATCGCGTAATAATTTCTTCAAAGTTGAGAAATGAAGTTCTTGACTTATTACATGAAACACATATAGGTGTGTTAAGACCAAAAATGTTAGCTCGATCGATATTCTGGTGGCCAAACTCAACATCTGATATTGAAACATTTATTGAGAAATGTGAAACATGTCAACTCACACAAATTAATTCCCCTAGGGTATATGAAAGGAAGTCACTCAATATTTAATCCAAAGATTTTATATTCCTTTGGAGAGCAATTGTATATAAAAATAAAAAAAAATTACGAGTATTGGTCACTTCATTAATAGTCAACAATAGTTCCCAACAAACTACTGTCACAAATGAAACAACAACTCCAATATGTCAATCCCAGTCACTCGATAATTCTAAATCTGTTATAGAGACCGGAAATTAAAATAGAGGCTCATGAATAGTCCAAACCACAAATCCATGGGAGATACCTGAAGAAACTAATGTATCAACCTCTATTGGAGATTCTGTTATCCCTCTGAGGAAGTCGCATAGAATTATAAGAGCTCCTGAAAGATCTTTAATTTAACGAGGGAAAAATGTTCAGTTATTTAATTTATATGTTTTGTTTATCACACTGTATAATCCTAAGGATGTTTTGTTGTCAAGGATATGAAGCAGTCTTTGTCATTAGAATTGTTGATGTCGGTTTTGTAGAGAAACTACAAATAAAGTGTTGAAAGATAAAGTCTTTGAATACATAGCACTCCGTCGTTAGGCTTATGTTATGAACTCTGGAACAGGAATAAATTTAATTTTTGGGACAAGCAATAGGGCTGCTCGCGATTTTTCATTCATGGGTATTGCAATATAGTAACTCACATGATTTCATAGTGAGTTCTTGTTTTCGTTCCCCATTTATCCAGGGCTCTTGAATTAGCCCTATATTCCTATTTTTCCCTATCGTGGGGGCTTTTGAGGATTCGACGGTCTCCTCGTTGCCTTTGAAACCTTTGTGTCTTAGGGAGAGTTTGCAGTCCCTAGTCAGTCTGGACACAGAACTGTGTGACTTCAGAGCTTTTAGTGCTGCTTGGCTATCTAATAGAATATAGATTTTTGACCCCCTGGAGCCTCTTGCAAAGCATTCTTGGACGCAAATTTATATAGCATGGATTTCCGCTTGAAAAATTGTGGTGGTTTTGCGTAAAGATTTTGAGAGCCTGAAACGAGGACCATTCACCACTCCAGCTCTTTCATCAATCTTGAAACCATTAGTATACCATACTGATGCATTCTTTCCTAGTTGAGGCCCGTTCGTTGTGAATATATGGTGGTTATCTATAACCCCTTTGTAATTCACTTCAAAGTTGTGCCTAGCTGACATAATATCTGATGTCACGAACTATATTCTAGGAGAATATTTTTCCGAATCTTCAGATGTGCAATCAGATTTACAGCTATCAAGTTTGATGCCTGGTGCAGTCTGAAGGTACTCATTGGCGATTCCTTCATTACACGCAAGTGCAATGGCAGAGGTTCAGCATTACTTCTAATGCTGCAGTGGGGCACGTGGATCCTACCCCTATGATTCCTAGACAGGCTGTCACTTTTTGCAGCTTGATTTGAACAGGGTACTGTAGGGTTTTGAGCCACCATACTAATGAGGCATAGGTAGTGATCGGTTTGATAATCGTTTGATATGTCCAGTATATCATTTTCGGCTTTAAACCTCTTGTCTTGCCGAAGACTCTGCAGTACGTCGAGGTTGCCGCTGTAGCCTTGGATTTTTTTTTATTGATATTACGGTTCATGATTTGATATTATCCCGTCATGTTTGCCCCTAATAGTCACTACCAGGTCATCAGCGTAACCTTGAGTCGTGATTTCAGAGTCATGTAGCTTCACTATCAGAATGACGACAGCAAAGGCGATAAGACCCCACCTTGGGGCCTTGGGGGCAACCTTGTTCGCTGTCATTATGACCCGAGTGCAGCTACAATGATTCTACTTTTCAGCATTGCATATATCCATCTGATCAGTGAGGTTTTATATTATACTGAAATGGATTCAAGTTCTTGAAAATTATCAAGCGATACCTTTTTTATTTTTCATATAATAAGTAGTTGTTGACTTATGAATGATTAAATAGATAGTTGAATTTCCTTCCAAAATCTAAATTGATACTTTACACAGTTCACCCATAATGTAAGCAAGGAAAGTGTACATTATTCTTTATCGTTTATTTCATTCTGCTGGTTTATTTCATTTCTTAATAACGAAACTTGCCGAGTGATGAAAATTTAATTATAATTACAGCGATACACTAATATAAAAATTGTCCTTAACAGTATTACACCAGAACAGTTGCACAACATGACAAAAACAGATACTGTTAATTGAGTTATGCTATCCAGATATACTAATAGGCAAGTTAATTACTCGACATTATCTCACCAGATTCTGTAGTCTTCTTATTTGCTTATAAAAAATATATCCAGAATAATATTTCGAAGATTGTTGTAAGATATGGTATAAAACTAAGCAATATGTAGGGAATGGAACATTTCGTTCGGATGGGATTGAATAATCCCTTGTCATCTAGCGTACGTCTTGTCCCATTTGCCATACAAATAACGAGAATTTCCATATTTCACACGGATTTGTAATATGGGAACATAAACTATTCCTCTTATGCACACTTTTCTATAACCCAGCTGTCACTCCACAAAATAATATTTATCAAGAAATGCTAGATAGATATTCTGCAAACGTAAAATCAAAACAACTTTTCAAATATTACTTCATATATCATATTTAAAGATATTTACAAGCTTTTATTTAGTTCCACTTGTTAGTTCGTTCGTTTGTTAGTTCGTTCGATCGTTAGTTAGGGTCAAATTTTGCAAGTAAATTTTGACCGACTTCTAGTCGTCCGAATAATTTGAAATTTTGCAGGTATTCATAATTCCGGTGACAATGCACTATGGCATTTTTGTTAGAGGAAAAAACAAAATGGCGGCTCCAAGATTACGGACGAGATTTGTAATTATGATCCGATTTGATTCAAAATTGGTATGTGGGGGTTTTCGGGGTCGGAAATTAGGAATTTTCCGTCAAAATCGATAAAATCAAGATAGCGACTCCAAGATGGCGAACGAGTTTTGTGATTATGGTCCGATTCGATTCAAAATTGGTATGTGGGGTTTTCAGGGTCGGAGATTATGAAATATTCGTCAATATCCATAAATTCAAGATGGCGGCCCCAAGATCGTGAACGAGTTTTCTGATTATGGTTATATTTTATTCAAAATTGGTATGTGGGTTTTTGAGGTCAGAGATCAAGATTTCTTCCAGCTCAAAACTTACAGGGAAGAGACCTTGTAATAACGATGCTCTATTAGAAATGAACAGATCAAGGCGAACTAACTAAAAAACAAAAAACAAAATAATAAATAAAAAACCTTTTTAAAGACAAGCTTTTATCTAAGCCTTGAACTATAAAAACTTATGAAATAAGTCTAAATCATCTCTGACAATGATTTAATTATTTTTTGTTAAATTATTTGGTTTCAAAAAGCTTGTCGCGCGAATTGTAATGAAATTGATACTTCGACAAGTTGTTACTCACCAACCAATTATTGTCCATTGAAATTAATTGGTACCTACTTTCATGAACACTTCGCGCGACAAGGTTTTTGAAACAAAATAATTCAACAAAAATCATTAAATCAATGTCAGCGATGATTTAAACTTATTTTATACGTTTTAGTACAAGGCTCAAATAAAAGCTTGTGTTTAAAAATGTTTTTTATTAGTTATTTTATTTCTTTGTAGGCAGTCACGTTAGGTATCATTTGAAAATTCAAGATATAAGGATCCGAAATAGCCTTTTTAGGAATTGTGTGATTTCCAGTTCGGAAGATATTGCTGGAAATGTGCCTCCAAACATATTTTTATTCTACATCAATAAGAGAAAGCGATCCCAAGGTTTGAAAATAACTTAATAATTGAACCGATTAACGAGAGTTATACATTTAGAAAAAACTATATCAAAGACTCCGAAAGAGAAACAAATCACTCAATTAGCGTATCAAGAAGACTAACAGAATACAAAAACAAAAAGAAATTTAATTTGTTAACCTAAACAATAAATTGAACAATTTATAAGGAGCGGACACTGAAATTCTGGATATCAATAATTTCCACAAACATAGGGCTTCTCAGATTAACCACATCAAAATAGAATGTTTGACTCACTTAAAAAAGGTTGATTGTTAATGATTAAACCTTGGAACAACGAATAGAAACCACGATTTCAAGAACTGACCTATAAAATATCGTGAGAATCCGAAAAAAACTATCTAGCAGAGAGTTTCTTGCTTTTTCTCAATCGATCCAAACGAATATTTATAAATTCCAATACCCAAGCAGTGTCACATATCGAACAAGACTATTTCTAATAATTATTTAAATAAAATAATAATAATATACCACGTTTTCATAATGAGCTGAAAAGAAGAATAGTGAATAGTTCACGAAGTCACTAAATATTTTATTGAACTGCAAATGATATCAACTTTTGTGTTTTCTCAACGATTACCATTGTGCCCCATATTTCTTGTGTTTGATCTCAGTATTTTCATAGGTATGAAAAATTCACAATCATAAATTCCAGGACAATCTGCATGGGGTTATGAATCTGTATGGAGTTATAAATCTATATGCGGATTGGAGAAATTATTTTATAAACGTGGTATATATATATATATATATATATATATATATATATTTATATATATATTATTTTATTTAAATAATTATTTTCTGCTTTTTAATCTTCCATGTGAAATTTTGCAATCGATTTCAAACATTTTGGTGACATTATGACATTGACATGTGGCAAATTTCAGTTTCATTTTAGTTTCTCTGAAAAAAAAATTGTTATACCTACAGCTCAACAATTTTAGCTTGGCCTCTGAGATGTGTCGAAGAAAAAGTGAAAGAGTCACTGTACAAAAGAGACAGAGAATGGAAAGTTCTTCGCAAAATTGCTAAATCTCCGTCGTCAAGAAGATACCACGAATGCACCGCTGCAACTGATATCTCGAGCGAGATGCCAAGCTGGAATTGTCGAGTTGTACCTACCAATAACAATTCGATCTGTTTAATTGTTATTTTCCTGAAAAATAGAATAATGAAGCAAGCAAAAGTGATTCTATAAGATTCTCATTATTAAATTATTAAATCGAATTAATTCCAGCTCTTTCTTAATTACCAATTTTGGATATATGACTCACTCATGGTGCTGGAGGTCCTAGTTGTTGGACTTTTCCATCTCTTTCATTGCGTCTTCATTGTACGGTATCTTGCCAGTACCTTTTGAGCAATCGAAGTCATCTATTCTAAATCCATCCAATGATCTAAAACGATTCAATGCGACATATGCAACAAATAGTGGTGATCCGAGGTATGCAACACCATGGTCCCCTGTCCATCTTCGAGATTGTTCCATAGTTTCGGAGGGCTGATTCTTTCTTTATTTCTTTTTCTTTCTTTCGTTCTTTCTTTCTTTCTTTCTTTCTTTCTTTCTTTCTTTCTTTCTTTCTTTCTTTCTTTCTTTCTTCCTTTCTTTCTTCCTTTATTTATTTCTGATGACACTACAATGGAGACCTAGAGTTAATCTGACGATGGAGACAGAACATAGTCGAGGAAAAAACTCAACCGTTTCAGCAGCTACCTCGTGTTTGGGGTAATTATAGTATATAACAGATAATAGTTGAAGGAGGTAAGGTTTTTAGTGAGTGGGTCTCTTACGGTCCTTTACTGCGACCCCTGAGGATCTATTGTGGCTCATACCAATTCAAATTTCACCAAATAAGTCCAGCTTCTTCAGGAAGCCGATTAGTTCAATACCCATGGCGACCTGGTAACGGCGAGTCCAACACCGACCTCTTCCAGCCCCATACAAAGCAAAACACGAAAGGAGGAGACCGATCGTAACGATCGTGCGCAATCAACTAACCACCATTACAAATTGAGGAGCACATCACGAAAACATCAGTCGAGTTCGAAACAATCGAATGAATTAGACATCACCTGAAGATGTCAAATGTGAATTTGCCGAAACGTCGTTAAATCGGATCTTTTGAGGACCAAGAACACAGAACGCGGACATAAACCCGAGAAACTATCTCAACACATTATACTCGCGAATATCTACGAAGAAACATATATATGTTATGTATATATATATATATATATATATATATATATATATATATATCATATATTTTATATATGTATATATATCATTATGATTGGGTAGAATATACTAATTTTTATTTATACCTATACTTAATAATTGCCCACATTACTTCGCTCCGCGTTGGAAGCTAATTGTTATTATATGTTATGGGTTGTTTTGTTTTGAGGTTTATTTCAATGAAATTTGTAAAATTATTTCTTTTATCCAATACCATAAAAAATTTACTAAATATTTGTAAAATTTTCATTATTTTTACGCTTTGTAATTCCCTTTGAAATTATTCTTATATACCATTGCCCCATTGATTTTCTAGAATTTCATATATTTCTTTTTTCTCCCTGCTTTTTATTTCCTTTCTTACCACGACTAAACTCAGTTGGAACAATATCAGGAGTCGGTAATAACTCTTTCATAGATGCACCCAAACAAATAATGGAAAATATATGTAATGATGAGTTTACTATGCCCAAGAATAATTTCAATTGCTATAGTCTGTTTCTGAAACCTTTTTCTGAGGATGAATTGTACACTCTATTGAATTCACGATTGAAAAACAAAAAATCTGCGGGATTGGATGAAGTTCCAGGATTTGTATTGTTGAGAGTATTGAGGGTGATTACTGAGCCATTGACAATTTTAGTTAATATGTCTTTAAAATCTGGAGCATTTCCACAAAGCATCAAAACTGGAAAGGTTGTACCTCTCTTCAAGAAGAATGATCGTACTCTATCAGAGAATTATCGCCCGGTAACTGTACCATATAGTCTCGCAAAAGTTTTTGAATATGCATTCTTGGATAGACTTTCATCATTCTTGGAAAAACACGAAGTCATAAGCAACAGTCAGCACGGTTTCCGTCATAAAATGTCTACATCTACGGCAATGTATTCGTTCCATAAACGCATTGCCCAGTTTATCGATAAGGATGAATGCCCTGTAGCAATATTCTGCGACTTGAGCAGAGCTTTCGATTGTGTGAACCATCAGAAGCTGCTAGATATATTGGAGAGTTTAGGCATAAGAGGTATACCATTAAACTGGATTTCATCTTTTTTGAAAGACAGGAAACAAATTGTCACGATGCAGTTCAAAAACGAAAGCCAAATCAAAACCATACGTTCGAGTAGTAGGGAAGTCGAAATGGGTGTTCCCCAAGGCTCCATCTTGGGCCCAATTTTATTCATTTTGTATGTAAATCACCTAGATGCTATAATTGGTACCGCAGATTACACTGCGTATGCAGATGACTTTTCATTGGTTTTGTCCTCCACAGATAGTGAACACCTGATATCGAAATGTATTGAAACACTCAATACAGTATCATCTTTTTTCAATAGCAGAAACTTATTTTTCAATATTAAAAAAACACAGATGTTAAGAATTCACTCCCGTCAAAAAACTATTGATGACCTTGAAGTTAAAATCGAAGGAAACACTATGTGCAATACACATGATGTGGTTAGGTTTTTGGGGGTGACTCTGGATGAAAACCTCTCCTGGAAATCCCATTGCCAACAATTATGTTCCAAACTAAATTCTTTAAGATATCTATTCATCAATTTACGAACTGTACTAGAAGTGAAACAGATGTTGAATGTTTACTACGCTGAAGTTGAATCAAGACTCAGATATGGCATTTGCCTGTGGGGCAATGCACCAGGTACGAAAGATATCTTTATTGGACAAAAACGAATCTTGAGATGTATCGCAAGAATTTCTGACAGAGAATCGTGTAGAACATTTTTCAAAACATTTTGTATCTTGACACTTCCATGCCTCTTCATTTTCGAAACCTGTGTCCATGTTTTCAAAAATAAGGGAACTTTTATACGAAATTCTGATATTCATGGTTATGAAACAAGGAAAAAGCACCATTTTCATGTAAATTTAGCTCGAAAAAAAATAAATTCATGTGCTCCCGATCATATTGGACTCAAAATATTTAACAATCTTCCGGAAGAACTGAAGGGTATTAACATATTTTCTTCATTCAAACATGAGTTGAAGAATTTTTTATTGAAAGAATGTTTTTATAGTATAGGTGATTTTATACAAAACTAGACCTTGTGATAATTAGACTTTGTGATAATTATGTTTGACGAAAGTGTTTCTTTTTTGATATTTTTATTAGTCTATTGTTGGTTTCTATATATACTATGCATGTCTTTTTTTTATATATATACATTCTTGTTTTTAAGTTTAATTTTTTATTTAGATATACTAATGTAACTGTACTAACTAAATGACAATTCCCAATACATGTAAACTATGTCGAAAAAATGGAAATAAATATTGATTGATTGATTGATTGATTGGTACTGGCAACAGAGCCACTCTGCCTTCCTTGATGTCGATAGAACTATTTCAGTTCAGTGTTTATAGGTGAAAGATCAGCATATCATTGTGGAAAGTAAACCAGAGATTATCAAAAACAATTATTTCCTTTATTCAGGAAAACTTATATTGACCTGGCCTGCGATAGATAACTTAAGCTATGAGCAATTGACAAATTTTCACAGAAAATAATGAAAAACAATGAAGTATATTATAAAAATCACCTCACTTTTTCTTTTAAGTTGAAAAATTGTTTTATAGTTCAATACCAAAATTGAACAAAGTTCTTCAGATATAAGAGTTATTTTGCAAAGTGATTCAGTTTGTGATGTGCACTCAAAAAGTTTATACCTGGAGTTGGATTGTCGCTGATGTATTTCCTGGTGATTTTCTGTAATCCTGCTTCATCTACTCCTCTCAGGGACTCTCTATTGCAGTGAAACTCTCCAAAATCCTTGAAATCAGCTTGGATAAGTTTTTATGTGGAAAACAAAAAGGTAATCTTCTTTTATCCTTAATTATTTTTTTGTCGAAATTTTCCAGAGGTTAAATTGATTTGTTATTGTTAGAAATCTTTCTTGTTATCAGTGAAAATACGGAATTTCTTTTCTCTCAAATTTTCAACAACCTTTTTTTTTTAAACTTTTCTCCTCCTCTCGCTTTGTTTTTTTTCCCTGGATACGATTTCTGTTTTGTCATTCTATTTGAATTTTTGAAAATCGCGCACTTCCTTGTCGCACTTTCACTAATGTGGTTGTTATTTGAGAAAACTTATCAACTAACATATTTTAAATTTCTTATAAACTAAATACAAGATTTTATCATAATTATCTTTGACGTTTCTGTGTTCCTACTTTTCCACAATTTCAAATCTTCCATCAACCCATCTCTGTTCCCTGATTGGCTATTTTCATCAAGACGTTTCTTGTTCTCCTATTGGCTATTTTAGTTAGATGCAATTTCATATACTGTATGTTTTAACATTATAATTTTGTTGATCACATTTAATCCAGAATAATTTTTTAAAACTAGACTTTTTGTTGTATTTCAAACAATTATATGTTGGAATCATTTTTGAAAATGAAAGAAAATTACTGCATTATAGTATTTGCATATATTTACCTATCAATGTTATACAGAGGCTTCAGAAAGTAAATAGAATCTCAAAAAATGTAAAAACAATATCTCATGAACTACTAACTATTGAATATTCATTATTTTTGCGTTTTTTTTAAGAAATTTTTTATTTTTCATCTTTTAAATATATAACTAGTCCTTCTTAACATAACAATATATATATATATATATATATATATGGACCGTTTAAAGAGGAACTCTTTCTTTAATTGTTGAACTTTCGAAAAAAAATACATTTTCAAGATATCTATAAAAAAACAAGGTCTAATTGTGAAAAAGGGTAACTTCTATATAATCACCAAAATGATTGACTAACTTTATATTTAAAATCTTGCAAACACACACACAAATTGAAATTACGTGGATAAAAACTAATGCACCTATAAAATCATGGTACATAAAACGGAAAATTCGTTGTCGCTTTGAGAATTCAAATTAAAGTAGTTTACAAGCTACCCATTTTTACCTTGTTCTTTCTAGATGTCTTTAAAATGTTGTTTTTTTTTCGAAAGCTTGACTATTTAACAAAGAATTTTTCTTTAAACGGGCCATTTCCTATCAACTGCAATCTCAAGGAAAATATCCTTTGGTGGTTTTTCAACTGGAATCCAACAAGGTGAAGAAAAACCAAACTGCAAAGGCTATCGAGCATAGAGAAAGAAAGAAATAAATAAACCCTTGGCGGAACAGGATTTTACATATTTTTAGAAAATACATTCAATGAATTTTTCCCAATTATTTACATCAAAGCTAGTATCTACTACATATAAATTTATCACATTGGCAACACTGGACCGTTTATGCCATTGACATTGGACTAGAAGTAGGCTAAACAAGTGGGGCGAGAAATAATTAGAATCTTCATTATAATTTTTTCTCATTAAATTATTAGTCGATGATTAGTTTCGTATGCGATATGAACATTCGTGCCATCCCGACTGCCGGGTGCCATTTGCATCATTATTAGATTGCAACTCGTAACAGTTTCAGATGAATATTCATAATTATGATTGATTATTCAAATATAGTTTCAGGAGCATATCGATTAAATGATCAATTAATTGGGACTTCCTATAATGAGTCTTTTCGAGCATGAGGAATGTTCTCATTTAATGTAATTTTATTGAACTTAGCGAAAGTTACTGAACTGAATGGTTTACGACATTTCTAGTTTGAAAGACGTGACAATAGTTGCAATAGACTATCATGTTGGTAATTTCAAATTAATGAAAACTAGAGTTACTTTCATATATGATTGTTGTTAACATTAATATTTTATACACTTTTACCAATTTCCGTGTTTTCAGTCCCTGCCTCATGTATATATGAATACTGTTTTGATGTTGAAAAGGGAAACATTCTCAATTGAATATTGAATAGAAAGATTTTTCTGTGAATTGAAAAATCCACGATAAAAATGAAGTTCTGATAAAATCTACAGGAAAAGTGGTCAAATGATGCCAGAGTGACTAGGACATTGAAAGTTTCATACTGTTGAGGTGGGCGTTCAATGTAGTGTATTTTTATTTCAAGTTGCATCGAGAAACGGTTAAACTTTGAGAACTCAAATTTAGTAGGTGAACTCAGGAAGGATTAGAGTACTGATTGAAAATATTGATGTTGAATTCTTTTTGAAAATTGAGATTTTTTTGTCGAAAATTGAAGGGCATAAGCCAATACATGCTTCTTTCTTATTCAAATGAATGACCCAAGAAAAAAGTTCAACTTCCGAGTAAAAGCGAATCTCCAGACAATTTGGTTTGGGGCATTAACTTGAAATACGAAATGGGCGGCGAATAGCCAAATTCAAACCCATAGCAAGAAATAGTTGCTATTTTACCAACATTCTTACTGATTTCTTAGTCCAGCCGTTTTCGGATAGAGAGCGCCATTGTAAATTTCATTCACCAATACAATGAAATAGGAATGTGATTTTGATAACGTCTTTAGAAGTAGCAAGAAAATGAAAGTTTCGGATTCGGAGATTATTCATAATCGTTTCATGGAGAGTAATTCGGGAAGGTCACATAAAAATCAACAATCAATGACGGGGTCCGGAGGTTCAATCTGTATAATATAACCAAGCTTTTCCTGATTGATAATAGGCACACAAGAAATAATTTTTCCAAACTTTCTTCTGAGGGTAGTGCACCTCTTTGCCAGTTAATTCATTCAATATTTATTCAATATTTCAAAAACTGTGTTTTTTCGCAAAACGCTGATATTTTTACAACTTTTATCCACCTCACCTTGTTTGTTTTCCTGTGATTATTATTTATTTCTCGATTTGTACATTCGGGGAAAATTTTGCAAATGAATTTTTATCCACATCTAGCCGTCCGATTAACTTTGGCAGGTGTTCGTAATTCCGGTGACAATCTGTTTTTGCTTAAATATAGATATCGGTCTGGCGACCTTCAAATAGGGGTATAATATATAACCCTATGTGTACAACTCATAAGGCGGAATTTTTACTCCACTTATTCCTAACTATATCGGTTGTTCGTAACTCGGTATTACTTCAACGTTTTAATAGAACAAATAAACTATTTCTCCTTGAACACGGATAGTTGACCGACTCAGAAAGTGATGTTTCAAATTTGTTGACAATTAATTTTGCCTTTCCGAATTCACCCATTATCAATACCAAAACAATTGAATACCACGTTTCACTCGGCTATTACCTGAGTTTCAAGTTCGCAATGATCCCGGCTGTGATATCTTTCTCCGATCCTCGAGCTTTTGATACGAATAAATAATTCTTTTAACAAGGTTTATATATTTTGTGTTTTTCACAGTTGTCCATGCTTGGCGATTTCCCTGAGCTCAAACAACGGTAAAAACGGGGCGTGGATACAGACGACAAAGCATCACAGTGTTTTTCATAAGATAAAGTATCTATCATCCCCTCAGTGGAGCAATAAAACGGATAATTACCAAATCACCTTCTCGAATCATAAAAGTAATACTATTTCAAAAACTTCCGGTGTGGGACTATAGATTGTGAAACTCGAAAACTTTTGCTCTGCACGTATTTTTCGGACACTTTTAATTCGTTTTATAGCTCGCGGCCGTTGTTCAAATTTGGTTAGTTCAAGAATTCGAACAGCGGGGAAAAAACTGTTGTTATGTAATCCTGTTATACGGCAGTGGCTTGAATTCGGCGTTTTCCCTGAACTCAAGACAATGGAAAACTGAAATTTACACTTTGAAGTGATGTAAACCAACGCGTAAGTTGTTTGTATTCGGCGTTTTCCCTGAACTGAGGGCTTAACTCAACAATTATCAGGGCGACAAATCTGTAAACTACTTGTGAAAGATTTCCCTTGGCGATACACCTGCAAGAGCTTAAATGATGATTTTTCCCGCGAGGACATTTTTGTCACAAAAAAAAACAAAATAGCGGACGAGTTTCGTGATTATGGGGGGCTTCTATTCAAAATTGGTATGTGGGTCGAAGATAATTATTGGTATTTGGGTCGAAGATAATTATTTTTTTGTCAAAATTCATTGATTAAAGATGGGGGCTTCAAGATGGCGAACGAGTTTTGCGACTACGGTCCAATTCTATTCAAAATTGGTGTGAAGGGGATTATGACTTTTTTGGCAAAATTCGGGAATTTGAGATGACGAGTTTTCTGATTATGGCCTGATTCCATTCAAAATTGGTATGAGGGGGTTTTTATGGTCGAAGATTATAAATTTCTTGTGAGAATTTAATGAAATGACGGATTTCATGAATGACTAGAAAGAATTAACTAAAAATGATAAAAGAATTTAAAGACAAACTCTTATACAAATGCATTAAAGAGGAAAAATTAAAAATAAATACAAAAATATTGTTGAAAGTTTTTATACAAATGCACTAAAAAGGAAAAACATATTTCTTCAATTGTTTGACCTAGCTTCGCCTTTGGGGTATTTTAAAAATTTGGGTCTCGAGAATTTCTTCACCAATATTGACCCAAAAATGTCGTATAATCGGTAGTAATACTATAAAAACTTCAAAACAATCAGGTAATACATCGAAAGCTTGTTGCATAATTACAAAGGGTGTCAGTTTGACAGTTTAAATAATCCGACCGCGGAATGATGTCCGACCGTTTAGAAAACACTTCCTTAGAAGAAATTCGAAAAAAACCTGGAAAAACAAGCTTTCTCAAGTGTAGGTATGTTAGCTCGATATATAATCTGGTCATATACCACTCGTGATAGATATTTTGGGTAGAGTATACTCTGATATTTTCCCGCCAGTATTGTTGCAGAAATACCACTCGACCAAATTTCTTCAAAGGAATTTGGTCTCGTGAGTTTCTACAACAATATTGAAACAAAAATGTCAAAGTATACTCACCAAAATATCCATTACTTTTGATATAAATACTGAAAATCACACGCGATATATGAGATTAAATTCAGCGAACAATATATAGAACGTTGAAAAAATATCATTTATTTCTTTATATTTTTTATTCTACAGGATCTTTCATCCCTTAGAGAACGTTGTCTGATTATTTCTTCCAGCACACAACCCATATAAAATATTTCTAACGTGGGAACCATTATTTCTCTCCACAAAATTTCGTCTCTTTCTCAACGAGTATTAAGGAAGGGAAATATTCAAGTCGTGCAGAATGAACCGTAAAAATACCACAGATATTGGAAACTGCTTTTTTGTGAAATTCAAGCAAAGTTTTTTTGATGTTTTTCTCAAAAATTATGAGCTGCACTTCCAACTCTGAAATATTCTGTTGTAATAATTCAACCAGTGAATTATGGCATCCAAAGATTATTCATTGATTTCTAAAAATTGGTTCATTCCCATTCAAACAAACTAACACATAAGTCCCAATCAAAATACATATGAACCTAGGGTTCAAAACTATATAAACCCGGTTGACAATGCGAGATTTTCAAAACATTCACCAGAAGAATATTAAAATTCAAAATCCAATAACGATTCCTCTGCCGCTGGCATAATATATTCTGCCGTGAAATCCGTAACGAGGATTTCCTGATTTCACCTTCACAAGTCAACCCAACTGGCATGTTGCCAAGCCCGCCAATATAATTACGAATCTCTAGGTTCAATTCTTTAAGCTTTGTTGGACCGCATGATAATGGATATAACAACGTTAGATTTATTTTCAAAAAATGTTATTTCGGAATAACTATTTCACGAATCATTTTTTCCTGATTAATTTCCAAACCAAATAATAATTGATACTCCAAAACAGCCATTACATGGCGTACGTTACTTCATCGGGAACAGTGCCAAAGAGTAGAACCATAGACAAATTAAAAATAAAGAGACTGTTTGAAACATTGGCCATCTTGACCACCAAGCATAGAGGCGCTGCCCGCAATCAACAGACGACTGATGACATGATAATTTTCCAATTTCGACATTTGTCAGAAGATGTCAAACCACGTAATGATTTCAGAATAATTCTACTGTTGTCATCGAAAAATTAATTATAGAAATTATACCATGGACTTGAATTATGAAAATGGAATGTTTTGTTATTCGAGTTGACGCTGAAATTCCTCGAAATATTCTTTCACAAGGTAAAATATAAGCTGCTTTTCACAAACTGATACTTATTTCCATCCATCAGTTGCAGAAATTTTTTCACAAACCGGTACTTATTGATGGAATCTTAACAGCAGCAATGGTTATTTAAGTAGAAGATAAACTTTTATAATGAAATAAATAAAGTACTGTGACAAGTTTTATATCTGTCTTCAACATATCATATGTACATAACTACCGAAAACAATAATCTACTATCTAGATATGAAAATATAAATTCTGCTTTCCAACACTCCCACTAGAATTCATATTTTCCGGTCTTCAAATCTTAGTCCCATTTTTTCGGCACAATAAACATGTTTTCCTTGAAAAACTGGTTTTGTGAGCACATCTGCAACCATTTCATCTGTACTGATTGATTTGAGGGATATATTATTCATCTCAACATTTTCCCGTATGAAATGATGGCGTAGGTCGATATGCTTGGTTCTTCCATGGTACGCATCATTTTTAGACATTGCAATTGCACTCCGATTATCACAAAAAATAACAGGAATATCAGTATCTAGTTCGAATTCAACCATGAAATTTTGTAACCAAAGAACCTCTTGACAACTTGCTGCTAGAGCCATATATTCTGCTTCAGCAGTTGATAAAGCCACTGTTGGCTGTTTTTTACAATTCCATGTAATAGCACCACCCTGTAGAATGAAAACGAATCCTGACACTGATTTTCTTTCATCAATGTCACTTGCCCAGTCGGAATCGCAAAAACCAACTAAGTTTGCATTTTCATTATTCGAAAACTCAAGTTTTGTTCCTGTAGTTCCTCGTAAATACCTGAAGATTCTTTTTACAGCATTCCAGTGACATTTACCTGGATTTTTGTTAAATCTGCTGAGATAATTCACGGCAAAAGCTAAATCAGGTCTCGTGGCATTGGCTGCATAAAGAATGCTACCTATCGCTTCCTGATATGGCACGTTTTTCATTTCTTCTTTTTCACAGTTATTTTGGGGACCCATTTCTTTCGACAACTTCTGGTTTGGATCGATGGCTGTTTTGATAGGATTACAATTTTGCATATTGAATCGATTCAAAATTTCTTCAATGTATCTCTCCTGGTCAATCCATAATTTTCCTTTTTTCTTGTCACGGGTTATCCTTATTCCCAAACAGAAATGAGCCTCATGTAAATCCTTCATTTTGAATTTCACCATCAGCTGCATCTTGACATCTTCTTTATGCTGCTTATTATTGGAAAAAATAAGTAGATCATCCACATACACGGCAATAAATAGCAAATATGGACCAGCTATCTTGAAATAAATGCATGGGTCGACTTTAGATCTTATCAGACCAATTTCTTGAAGAACTGTATTTAATTTCTGATTCCATGCTCTGCTGGCTTGCTTCAGTCCATATATTGCCTTCTTCAATCGGCACACCTTTCTTTCTTCTCCAGGAATAATGAATCCTTCTGGCTGGGTCACATAAATTTCCTCCTTCAAATCGCCTTGCAAAAATGCACTGACAGCATCCATTTGATCAATGTCCATGTCAAATCTGACAGCAAGTGCGAATAGATACCGGAGCGATTCGTAACGTACAACTGGTGAGAAAGTTTCTTCGAAATCTACACCTGGTTTTTGTGCAAATCCTTTCACAACAAGTCTCGCTTTGTATCTCTCTGTTACCGTTTGCATTTCGTTTTGTTTTGAAGACCCATTTGGTTCCTATGACCTTCCTGTTCTGAGGTAAATCTGATAATACCCACGTATCATTTTCTTCCAGTTGCCCCATTTCTATTTTCATTGCCTCTATCCAGAAATCTTTGTCATCCCTGTCCATAATTTCATCAATTGATGAAGGATCACCCTTTTCATGATGTTCCGCTTGATAGCACACAAAATTATCAAATTTTCTGGGTTGTGCTGTAGATCGACTTGAACGACGAAGTTCCGAAGGTTTTTCTTCATTATTCACTTGAATGTCACTTTGTGTAGAATTGCAATTCATCGGTTCGGATTCCTCGAAATGTGTTTCTTGAATTATATCTCCCTCTGTTTCGTTATTTTCATTCGTGAAAATTGGTGAAAATTCAGACGAAATTAACATAGGAACTGACTTTTCCTCTGACGTTTGGTTATCAAATTTATTTTCAAAAAAAATCACATCTCTCGATACCATTATTTGTTTCGTCTTCAAGTTGTATAAACGGTAACCTTTTATATTATCGGCATACCCCACGAAAATACATTCTTCACTTTTCGGATCCCATTTCCGTCTTTTTTGTTTTGGGATATGAGCCATAGCTTTACATCCAAAAATGCGAAGATGGTTCAGATTTGGTTTCTTTCTGGACCAAATTTCTTCAGAAGTGATGTTTCGGAGTATTTTTGTAGGAGATCTGTTGATCAAATATACAGAGGTTGAAACTGCCTCGGCCCAAAATTCTTTTTCCAGTCCTGAATCGGCTAGCATACACCTTGATTTTTCAACTATAGTTCTGTTGAATCTTTCGGCTATTCCATTTTGCTCTGGCGTATAAGTGACAGTTGTTTGGTGTTTATACCAGATTTTCGGAGGAAATTTGCAAAAGATCGATTTTTGTACTCAGTCCCATTATCAGTGCGAATCATCTTGATTTTCTTTCCACTTTCATTTTCTGCATAGCGTTTAAAATGTTCGAAAGATTCCAGCACTTGGTCTTTTGTTGCAAGAAAATAGACAAACACCTTACGGGAGAAGTCATCGATGAATGTTAAGAAATATCTTGATCCGCCAATTGATTTAACTTCCATGGGACCACATAAGTCAGAATGTACAAGCTCTAAAATTTCTGATGCCCTGTTCCCAGAATATTCAAAAGGAAGCCGGTGTTGCTTACCTTTTAAACAAGAAATGCATGTTTCATTGCTTGTATTTTCGAAATTTACACCATGTACAATACCGTTTTTAAGTAAAATCATACTGTCACTATTTAAATGTCCTAATCGTCTATGCCACGTAGTTCTGTCTATCACATTTCGCGAAGATGTAACAAGTGCAGTGTCTATCGGTGCACAATCAAGTTCATACATATTATTGCTCATAGTTCCGGTTGCAACCAAAAATCCGTTTAGGTCAAAAATTTCACAACCTTTCGCGTCAAAATACACTTTATGTCCGTTTTTAGTGATTTGACTAACACTCAATAAGTTTGTAGCAATGTCTGGTACGAACAAAACATCTTTCACAACCACTGTGTCTCTAGAACCATTTGCATTCACTTCTAATGACGGGTGTGAAAACAGCCACGGTTTTCTCATCCACGGTTTTTGATCTGGCAACACTGCCTTTCGTATGCAAACGCTTGATTAGAAAGAACTGTTTTGTGTTCCCCAAAAGTTCGCTAATCTCTTCAGCATCTTATTCTCAAACTGGGAAGGTATTATCATTAACGGGGGAAACAAATGATCGCGCAGTAGGAAAATGTTAGGTAATCAAATGTGATATATCAAGTGAGAAATTCTGTTTCCACATTAAGCGATAATTCGTATTTTGGGTGGGTGGGTGGTTGGTTGTGTTTGTCTTAAAATCGTTCGAAAAGAGGGCTGTAGAAGAAAATTTAGGAAGTGACCCGCAAAAGTCATTGGGCCGTCAGAGGAAGTACAGAATTTTTTAAAAAATTCAAAAATTCACTGAAACTTTATAAGGCGATGGCACGCATACTGAATAGGTACAAAATGATCTTATGCGTAATAACTTTATTTCCATACCCGCAAAAGTCATTGTCGGGCCGTCAGAGGGGGTACAGAATTTTTTTAAAATTCAAAAATTCACTGAAACTTTATAAGGCGATGACACGCATACTGAATAGGTACAAAATGATCTTATACGTAATAACTTTATCTCCACACCCGCAAAAGTCATTGTCGGGCCGTCAGATGGGTACAGATTTTTTTAATTAAAAATTCACTGAAACTTTATAAGGCGATGGCACGCATACTGAATAGGTACAAAATGATCTTATACGTAATAACTTTATTTCCACACCCGCAAAAGTCATTGTCGGGCCGTCAGAGGGGTACAAATTTTTTTAAATTCAAAATTCACTGAAACTTTATAAGGCGATGGCACGCATACTGAATAGGTACAAAATGATCTTATACGTGATAACTTTATTTCCACACCCGCAAAAGTCATTGTCGGGCCGTCAGAGGGGGTACAGAATTTTTTTTAAATTCAAAATTCACTGAAACTTTATAAGGCGATGGCACGCATACTGAATAGGTACAAAATGATCTTATACGTATAACTTTATTTCCACACCCGCAAAAGTCATTGTCGGGCCGTCAGAGGGGGTACAGAATTTTTTTAAATTCAAAAATTCACTGAAACTTTATAAGGCGATGGCACGCATACTGAATAGGTACAAAATGATCTTATACGTAATAACTTTATTTCCACACCCGCAAAAGTCATTGTCGGGCCGTCAGAGGGGTACAGATTTTTTTTATAATTCAAAAATTCACTGAAACTTTATAAGGCGATGGCACGCATACTGAATAGGTACAAAATGATCTTATACGTAATAACTTTATCTCCACACCCGCAAAAGTCATTGTCGGGCCGTCAGATGGGGTACAGATTTTTTTTTAATTCAAAAATTCACTGAAACTTTATAAGGCGATGGCACGCATACTGAATAGGTACAAAATGATCTTATACGTAATAACTTTATTTCCACACCCGCAAAAGTCATTGTCGGGCCGTCAGAGGGTACAGAATTTTTTTTAAATTCAAAAATTCACTGAAACTTTATAAGGCGATGGCACGCATACTGAATAGGTACAAAATGATCTTATACGTGATAACTTTATTTCCACACCCGCAAAAGTCATTGTCGGGCCGTCAGAGGGGGTACAGAATTTTTTTTTAAATTCAAAAATTCACTGAAACTTTATAAGGCGATGGCACGCATACTGAATAGGTACAAAATGATCTTATACGTAATAACTTTATTTCCACACCCGCAAAAGTCATTGTCGGGCCGTCAGAGGGGGTACAGAATTTTTTTTTTAAATTCAAAAATTCACTGAAACTTTATAAGGCGATGGCACGCATACTGAATAGGTACAAAATGATCTTATACGTAATAACTTTATCACACCCGCAAAAGTCATTGTCGGGCCGTCAGAGGGGGTACAGATTTTTTTTTTAATTCAAAAATTCACTGAAACTTTATAAGGCGATGGCACGCATACTGAATAGGTACAAAATGATCTTATACGTAATAACTTTATCTCCACACCCGCAAAAGTCATTGTCGGGCCGTCAGATGGGGTACAGATTTTTTTTTTAATTCAAAAATTCACTGAAACTTTATAAGGCGATGGCACGCATACTGAATAGGTACAAAATGATCCTATACGTAATAACTTTATTTCCACACCCGCAAAAGTCATTGTCGGGCCGTCAGAGGGGGTACAGAATTTTTTTAAAAATTCAAAAATTCACTGAAACTTTATAAGGCGATGGCACGCATACTGAATAGGTACAAAATGATCTTATACGTAATAACTTTATTTCCATACCCGCAAAAGTCATTGTCGGGCCGTCAGGAGGTACAAATTTTTTTTAAAATTCAAAAATTCACTGAAACTTTATAAGGCGATGGCACGCATACTGAATAGGTACAAAATGATCTTATAAGTAATAACTTTATTTCCACACCTGCAAACGTCATTGTCGGGCCGTCAGAGGGGGTACAGATTTTTTTTTTAAATTCAAAAATTCACTGAAACTTTATAAGGCGATGGCACGCATACTGAATAAGTACAAAATGATCTTATACGTAATAACTTTATTTCCACACCCGCAAAAGTCATTGTCGGGCCGTCAGAGGGTACAGATTTTTTTAAAATTCAAAATTCACTGAAACTTTATAATGCGATGGCACGCATACTGAATAGGTACAAAATGATTTTATACGTAATAACTTTATTTCCATACCCGCAAAAGTCATTGTCGGGCCGTCAGAGGGGGTACAGAATTTTTTTTTTAATTCAAAAATTCACTGAAACTTTATAAGGCGATGGCACGCATACTGAATAGGTACAAAATGATCTTATACGTAATAACTTTATTTCCACACCTGCAAAAGTCATTGTCGGGCCGTCAGAGGGGGTACAGATTTACGGGGAGACAAGATGAGTTTCCAATGGAACCTCCGCGAAACTCAAATTTTTCCAAATTGGGGCAAAATTTTGTTGTTGATCAAGACGCCTGCGTGGATGAACATAGGGGTGGTGGAAGGTTTTCCCCCGACTTCCGTTCCAAAAGCGAAGCGGAAGTAGGGGAGAGACGGGACGAGAAGAATGGGGGGGATAATGGTCCTGAAAAACTTTTGGCATAGTGCATGATTCCTTAGAAATAATTAAAGATGAGAGTTTAAGGCCGGGTAGTTTCCGCAGTCGCGAGGAGTCTGTCGCCGGAAACCGAAATCCCTGGTGGAGAGCGGCGGAGGGCTCGGCGCCTATTATGGAAATCACCCACGCGACGATTTTTCCCATTATAGGAATATCGACGTTCGTCCCAGTGACTCCACAATGACGGCTCCACAATGACTTTTGGGGAAGAAGGATGGAAGTAGGGGTGCAAATGATTGTTTTCTACCTATTCATTTCGAGTGCCATCGTTTAATACATTTTAGGTAAAGTATGTAATTTGAAAAAAATTCTTTACCCCCTCTGAAGACTATGACTTTTGCGGATATGGAAGTAAAGTTATTATGTATAAGATCATTTTGTACCCATTCATTATGCGTGCCATCGCCTTATAAGGTTTCAGTGAATATTTTACTTAAAAAAAAATCTGTACCTCCTCTGACGGCCCGACAATGACTTTGCGGGCGTGGAAATGAAGTTAATATGTATAAGATCATTTTGTACCTATTCAGTATGCGTGCCATCGCCTTATAAAGTTTCAATGAATTTTTGAATTAAAAAAAAAAAATCTGTACCCCCTCTGACGGCCCGACAATGACTTTTGCGGGTATGGAAATAAAGTTATTACGTATAAGATCATTTTGTACCTATTCAGTATGCGTGCCATCGCCTTATAAAGTTTCAGTGAATTTTGAATTAAAAAAATTCTGTACCCCCTCTGAGGGCCCGACAATGACTTTTGCGGGTATGGAAATAAAGTTATTACGTATAAAATCATTTTGTACCTATTCAGTATGCGTGCCATCGCATTATAAAGTTTCAGTGAATTTTTGAATTTAAAAAAAAATCTGTACCCCCTCTGACGGCCCGACAATGACTTTTGCGGGTGTGGAAATAAAGTTATTACGTATAAGATCATTTTGTACTTATTCAGTATGCGTGCCATCGCCTTATAAAGTTTCAGTGAATTTTTGAATTTTAAAAAAAAATCTGTACCCCCTCTGACGGCCCGACAATGACTTTTGCGGGTGTGGAAATAAAGTTATTACGTATAAGATCATTTTGTACCTATTCAGTATGCGTGCCATCGCCTTATAAAGTTTCAGTAAATTTTTTGAATTTAAAAAAAATCTGTACCCCTCGACGGCCCGACAATGACTTTTGCGGGTTGGAAATAAAGTTATTACGTATAAGATCATTTTGTACCTATTCAGTATGCGTGCCATCGCCTTATAAAGTTTCAGTGAATTTTTGAATTTAAAAAAAATTCTGTACCCCCTCTGACGGCCCGACAATGATTTTGCGGGTGTGAAAATAAAGTTATTACGTATAAGATCATTTTGTACCTATTCAGTATGCGTGCCATCGCCTTATAAAGTTTCAGTGAATTTTTGAATTTAAAAAAAAATTCTGTACCCCCTCTGACGGCCCGACAATGACTTTTGCGGGTGTGGAAATAAAGTTATTACGTATAAGATCATTTTGTACCTATTCAGTATGCGTGCCATCGCCTTATAAAGTTTCAGTGAATTTTTGAATTTAAAAAAAAATTCTGTACCCCCTCTGACGGCCCGACAATGACTTTTGCGGGTGTGGAAAAAAGTTATTACGTATAAGATCATTTTGTACCTATTCAGTATGCGTGCCATCGCCTTATAAAGTTTCAGTGAAATTTTGAATTTAAAAAAATTCTGTACCCCTCTGACGGCCCGACAATGACTTTTGCGGGTGTGGAAATAAAGTTATCACGTATAAGATCATTTTGTACCTATTCAGTATGCGTGCCATCGCCTTATAAAGTTTCAGTGAATTTTTTGAATTTAAAAAAAAATTCTGTACCCCCTCTGACAGCCCGACAATGACTTTTGCGGGTGTGGAAATAAAGTTATTACGTATAAGATCATTTTGTACCTATTCGGTATGCGTGCCATCGCCTTATAAAGTTTCAGTGAATTTTTAATTAAAAAAAAAATCTGTACCCCACTCTGACGGCCCGACAATGACTTTTGCGGGTGTGGAGATGAAGTTATTACGTATAAGATCATTTTGTACCTATTCAGTATGCGTGCCATCGCCTTATAAAGTTTCAGTGAATTTTTGAATTTTAAAAAATTCTGTACCCCCTCTGACGGCCCGACAATGACTTTTGCGGGTGTGGAAATGAAGTTATTACGTATAAGATCATTTTGTACCTATTCAGTATGCGTGCCATCGCCTTATAAAGTTTCAGTGAATTTTTGAATTTTAAAAAAAATTCTGTACCCCCTCTGACGGCCCGACAATGACTTTTGCGGGTATGGAAATAAAGTTATTACGTATAAGATCATTTTGTACCTATTCAGTATGCGTGCCATCGCCTTATAAAGTTTCAGTGAATTTTGAATTTTTTAAAAATTCTGTACTTCCTCTGACGGCCCAATGACTTTTGCGGGTCACTTCCTAAATTTTCTTCTACAGCCCTCTTTTCGAACGATTTTAAGACAAACACAACCAACCACCCACCCACCCAAAATACGAATTATCGCTTAATGTGGAAACAGAATTTCTCACTTGATATATCACATTTGATTACCTAACATTTTCCTACTGCGCGATCATTTGTTTCCCCCGTTAATGATAATACCTTCCCAGTTTGAGAATAAGATGCTGAAGAGATTAGCGAACTTTTGGGGAACACAAAACAGTTCTTTCTAATCAAGCGTTTGCATACGAAAGGCAGTGTTGCCAGATCAAAAACCGTGGATGAGAAAACCGTGGCTGTTTTCACACCCGTCTTCTAATGTTATTATTCCTGTCTTCAGTACAGGTATCCGTGCTTCATTGGCAATAACAATTTCGGATTTATTAAAAATTGATTTTTCTAACCAATCTTCTCTTCTGGTCATGTGCGCTGTGGCCCCTGAATCAATGTACCATTTTTCATTATCAACATTGTTTCCCAAATGTCGAGAATGGAATGATTTCGGTACACCTGATTGACATCTCACTTTTGAACCATCACATTCATAGGACTTATGACCATATTTATTACATTTATAGCATCTCGGCCCTTTTGATTTGTATTTGTGGTTAAAATGCTTTTTTCTATATTTCTCACTATTACTGATGAATGCACCATCATGATGGGATGCTTTTCCAACAACGTTCGACTTGATATCTTGTAAAGTTTCGTCTTGATCGAATCACCTGTTATGCTTGTGCCTGAACTTTCAATCCCCATAATCATTGGTCTGTATTCATCTGTGAGGCCAGCAAGCAAAAAGTTCAACCCATTCCTCACTAACTCGAAATCCAATAGCATTCAGTTTGTGAGCTGTTGAAATGATCGTATTGACATATTGTTCAACAGTGTCCGCATTTTCAAGTTGGGTTGTGATCAATGTTCGGAGAAGACCTACTCTTCTGGTTAAACCTGAATCTTCAAAAGCTTTGTTTAACTTCTCCCACGCCTCTTTTGCAGTTGTGGTTTCTTGAATATGAACGAAAATGATTGGATCCACGGACAGAATTATTTTCGATCGTGCTTTCGTCACTTTCTTGGTATCGTTTTCTGTACCAAGAACACATTCCCACATATCCTCGTGTTCGAGATAAGACAGCATGGCAAATTTCCATGTTGAGAAGTTCTCACGACCTTTCAACTTCTCGATTTGAAAATTTGAACTTGAACTTTTCATTTTCTCTGGAAAGTTTCTTCTCGGCAAAATAATTTCAGCACTCTGCTGGGCCCATAACCTGATGGAATCTTAACAGCAGCAATGGTTATTTAAGTAGAAGATAAACTTTTATAATGAAATAAATAAAGTACTGTGACAAGTTTTATATCTGTCTTCAACATATCATATGTACATAACTACCGAAAACAATAATCTACTATCTAGATATGAAAATATAAATTCTGCTTTCCAACACTTATTTCCATCCATCAGTTTCCATTTCCTATCACCATTTGAGGAAGTACGAAGTACATGGTCTCCTTTGTGCTAATAAATTAACAAAATTATTGAAGGTTTGTTGTAAATGTAATTTGTTCATATTTTGGTTGATTTGATGATAAGCGACTGAAGAATATTTTTATTTTTGTTGTTTTTCGGAGTTTTATTATTGTTTTGTCTGTAGTTGTACCTTGTCCTAGATACAATAAAATGTGTTTTTATAGTGTTCAACTTATTATTCTTGTTTTATAAGATCTTCAATTTTGTTCTTGATATCATGAAATAAAGATTTACTTTGAAACTTTATTTTAACCACGAACGAACTAACAGATTCTACGAATCGATTACTGTATATATTTTATTAGTGATCGATTTGCCGTTCCTGTATTTCATACGATACAACCATTCATATGGCAAATCGATCACTTATAAAATATATACCATATCAATCACATAAAAGTAATACATTTGAAAAACCCGCCTTATCTCAATCGGTCTTACCAATTGTACTTAGTTCGGCCAGTTGCGAGATATGTCGCCACTATCTAAACGTGGTGCCAACTTTTACTACAGGTTTGACAACTCTTTATTTTTAGTTTCTCTATGAGTAGAACTATAATCGTTCACAGTGCCCGCTAGCCATTAACTTCTGCCACAGTTGATGACTCCTACCCACCGTGGCGTTGGATACTTCTAAGATCGCCTCCAGCATCAGCTAACATCGTAGCCGAAGATCGTCGCATGCTATGACCAGTATACGTTGACATAGCGTTAATCCCAACATACTGCACAGTGGTCATCTACATGTAGTAGGAAAAATATGTCACTGGTAACATGTATTGGACGTAAAAGCATATACCTACTACTGATATTATCAAGTATGAAAAATATTACCCGAAAGAAATATGGCAATCATTTATTTTTCACAATTCAGAATTAATTTACCAGACCTGAAGATAAAATTTAAACATAATTAAGCCCAGAGTTGAAAATTCCATAGTTCATTTATTTATTAGTGATTCATCATTCAGTATCACATTTATTGAAATACAGTATTTCCTGCATATTTAGAGTTCATCGCCGTTCATTAACCAGGTATAGGATTTCAATTCAATTCCTGAGTACTGAATGGCAAGAAAGCTGATTCTGCAATAGGCAGCGCAATTAATCATGACTCAACGATATTTTCAATATTAATTGAAATGATTGTTTTCGGCTCGGTTCTTTTTATTGTGCCTGTTTATGCTGCTAGTCCATGATGACACATCTCCTTCCCTTGGTTTTTATTATAATGTAAGTGTTACTTTCATTCACTTCTTTTGGTCATTGTTCACTTCACTATTTTGATATTCACCATCATGTTATTTTTTGCACTTTTATAATTTTTAATGAACCATAATAGTTTTGTTTGAAGGTTGTAGACGATGTGGTAACTTGATTACTATCGTTTCGGACGTCCATCGTCTTAAAGTATTTGAAAGGTTTTCACGACGTTTCGAATGCTTGTATCTGCAATCGTCTTCAGGTGAATACTGACAAGTTTAGGTGCTACTTACCAATTTATATGACTGTCGGCGCAATAATGCGTGCAATTCCGCCATGTGCAGCGGTGCGTGTGATTTCGCGCGGTGTGGTGGTGCGTAAAGTTTCGCGCATCTACAGCCCGCCAGAAAGAGCAATCAGGGGTTTCCATACGTTCTTGATCTCAACGCTTGGTTGACTAAAGGCGTTATTGGCTTCGATGTAGGCGGCCTCTTTGAACTTTCGTTTGAACCAATGCTCCTCTCTATGTAGAACACTTGCGTCATCCCATAGAACTCGATGGTGCTCAGTCCAGGCGTGGTCAGCGATTCCCGATTTTGATGTTTCTCCACGTTGAGTCCATTTCTTGTGCTCAATCAATCTTACCGATAACGGTCTCTTTGTCTCTCCAATGTAGGAATCTCCGCATTCACATGGAACTTCATAAATGCAATTCTTACTGATTTCATTTTTGTTGTCAGGTTTGGTCTTGGTCAGGAAACTCCCTAAAGTACTGCCGGATTGGAAGCAGCTCCTGATGTTGAATTTGTTTCCGATACTTCTGTTCTTCTCGGAGACACCTCTGATGTACGGAAGGTAGATCACTGTGCTTTGTTGTTTCTCTTCAGATGTCTTCGTTCTCCGGAGTTGTTTCAATACTTCTTCTATGAGTTTCTTGGGATAGCCATTCCAGTGGAGGTCCTCTCTGATGTGGTTTAATTCGGCATCTAGTCGTTGCATATGTGCGTTGCTCTCTCTACCAATGTTCTCACGATCCCTCTCTTCGTCGAACTCGGATGGTTGGAGCTGTAACTGAGGTACTGCCCCGTATGTGTCTTCTTTCTGTAGACGGAGGTGCAGATTTCATTGCCTATTCTCTCAACGTTCACATCGAGGAAGGGTAAGGCACTGTTGGTTTCCATTTCCATCGTGAATTTGATCGAATACCTGATTCTGTTAATTATTGAGAAGAAATCCTGGAGATGTTTGTCTCCGTGATTCCATATAATGAAGGTGTCATCCACGTACCTCAACCACACCTTTGGTTTGTATTCTGCGCCGACAGTCATATAAATTGGTAAGTAGCACCTAAACTTGTCAGTATTCACCTGAAGACGATTGCAGATACAAGCATTCGAAACGTCGTGAAAACCTTTTGAATACATTAAGACGATGGACGTCCGAAACGATAGTAATCAAACATAATAGTTTTAATTTCACTTTTTTATTTCACTATACCAGGGTGGTCACAATCACAGAAGTAAAAATGTTTTAACCTCTCGCAAGCAAAGCAAGATAATTAGTGGGCACCCTAAACAGTTAGGGGGCCAGGGCTTCACAGGGTCTCCCAAAGTAGGGCGCGACAATATCAAAGGCATTAACACATAAACCATCCCCCATAACGGCAAAACTCCATGAAAAATATGTTTTCTTATCAGGTATTGTCTTTTATGTTATCAACATTCAGATACGTTAACTCATTATATTACATCGGCAAGCGCTAACTACTCCCATTTTTACTGCAACCTTCATTATCATGTATTTATTTCCGGGAGCGTCCAGCAGGAATTATTTGATCTGTTCTTGTTCAAGTATCTCGACCATTTTTGGTATGTAGGATCGGGATTTACTGTTACAAAAAGCATTACCATAATTATCAATATCTTCATTTCTATGCACTCTCAGAATTGTTTTGAACATGGAATATTTTGTCCACAGTGATAAAACAGCAAATATTTCACCAGCAGCAAAGAAATAATGCCAGAAACACATCTTTATTTATCATTGTAATTTCTTTTTTCTCTCTCCACTCGTTAATTGAATTCCTGCTTCTACTAACTTAGACAAACTTGTATCTTGAGCTACTTTCAATATTGTTTGTGGTATACTACTTATTACACACGCTTTATTAGCTCCACCTGTTTGTATGAATTTATGTAACGGAATCTGAAATTAACTTTCATCCACTTCATTTAACTTTTATTTATTTTTATTTCATTAGATTATTATTATTATTGGATCCGCGTTTCTTCCTTCATATTTATTTGTTATTTTTCGGTTAAACTCTTGTTTGTTATTAATTAAGTAAACTTCATATAACCTCTATTAAATACTCAAATGTGTTTATCCTGAAGAACTGACTTGATTATAAGATGTTTTGAAACTAACTTTTATTAATATTCGTTTGTCCTCTTATCTACAATCTTATGATTAGGAACTATCAGATAGATAGATAGATACTTTTATTGGTCTCTTTTGGTTATTTGCATAACATGAGATACGTCAATAGAATGAAAGGTAAAAATTCAATTTTGTCACTTATAATTGCACGAGAGGTTTGTATTTTATCGGGTAAATTTGGGTTGTTCAATGAGAAACTCTCGCCTAGCAATAAGACGAGAAAAACCGTCAACTATTAAAATCGCGACACCGAAGGTGGAGCGTTTTTAGGTTGACAGTTTTTCGAGTCAAATTGCTAAAGGAAACAGTTTAGAATTTGAACAACCCAAATTTACCCGATATCAATACAAACATCGAGTGTAATTCGGCAGGACAATTAAATGAATAAGAAATTTAGAAACATATCAATGCAAACTTTATTTATTTTGACAGCCAACACCGCGATAATTGATAAACAAATGAATAAGTGAAAAAACCACTAGTGCATTTGTCGCTGTAAAAGTTGCAGCTAACTTTTGCCGCTGTCAAACTGACAATTGCACTGTGGCATATGCAATTTTTCATACATGAGTTGAATTGTCGCAATTTTTTTTTTTTTAATTCTCTAGCATTTTGCCTCTAGGAAATTCAACTCGTGCTTCGCTTTCGTGGTTTGATCAGATAATGAAACCGCAAATCGCACTCAGTAAAATTTCCAGGCAAAATACTTTCTCGAAAATTTCTAAAATAAAATACCCAGAATTACTGTCGAGAAGAACAGGTATTTTATCCCGGAAGACTAATAAAACTTCACACCGAAGTTTTTGTACTATTTTATTCATAACCAATTCAGTTCAATTTCAATACAATAGAAAATGTGGGAAAGTTTATGATAAATTTTGACATTGCAAAAATTACCATTTGAAGCTGTCATCGGCATGTAGCTTATCAAGAAAACGTCTTTAAGATGGCAAGTTTTTTTGTTTACTATGGTAGATATAAGGGGAATACCGATCAGGTGGGTGACTTACAAATAAGGCCCCAACATCCAGCACCTCTAGCGGATGTCAATCGATACTAAACATATTGGTTGATTTATGTTGAAATCGACCATGTGAATGCGGAATAATCTGCGACTCAAATATAAACTTTAGTCGCTATCTTCCATCGTTCAAGATAACCTCTTGGGGGTATTGATGTTTTACCGCATGAGGAAATGCGACAATACTATCAAATGCATATTTTCAGTTCTTTGAATGTGCTGTCGCTGGGAAACTATCAAATAAGCAGGCAAAAAAAATTCAAAGTCATCATTCAACAATCACAGAACTGGTGAACTGATTGTTGATTTCTTCATCATTTATTCATGGATCTAGTTAACAATATACCTAAATTTGAAAAGCAAAGACAAACCAATGATTTCAATGCGAAAATCCATGATTTCAAGACAAAAAACATTACTCATAACTTTCACTTAGAACGAGTTTTTATTATATCTGAGACGGATATAAACGACAAAAATTGTGCAGAATCTGATTTTGATATTTCTATTATCACACGCACCTTTGACTTACCTTGTGAATCTATCGTTCTTTCGATAGCATCAAAATTGGTAGGGTTGTCTTTAAAAAAAAATTGGTTCCTCAATAATATTTGAATATGCCTCTTTTGGAAACTCATAAGATATTGTCTGATTAATGGTGCGGATTTCACAACGGACAATCAGTATTAACTGCAATATGTTGTTTTTACAACGAAATCATAGAACATATTGTTGCTAGCGAATTCCTAGTGGCTTTTTTTGTGACCCAAGCCGGATATTCGACTGCGTCAATTATGAGAAATTATTAGCTATAGAAACATATGTCTTGAGAGGAACTCCATTCAAGTGGGTGTAATCATTTCTTGAAGGATGGATGCAATTTGTATGAGTGCGAACATATTCTAATAATATAAAACCTAACGTAGTGTATAAATCTTGAATTGGGAATTACTCAAGGTTCTCTGTTAAACCCAGTGCTTTTTTTGTTTTACCAACCCTCAGAATTTAATGAAAACTTGTACGAGTTAAGATCACGGGGGCCTTACCCTTTATAGTGGGATCCGAAACCACTCTTGGGGCCTTGGAATATGTTTCACCAGCTGTGGGAGTCGAAACCGCGTCGGGCGGAAACAGTGAGTACAAGACTAACGCTCGTACCACTGAGTCACTAGCCCCTATACTTCAATCAAATTGAATCTGTAGTAACGAATTCTCACCACTCTGCCTATGCGGACGATTTTATCAACAATTATATCTGTTCCTAACAACGATTCAGTCAACGAAAAAGTACTGCGTTTTTAGTGAGAGTATTAGATTTTCCATTAGTATCCGTTTATTTAATTGCAGAAAAAAACAAGATTTTGAGTAAGAAAATGAAGACTTAAATAATGTTGTAGATCAAACAATTTTAGGTAATATACAACAAAGAGTCAGATTTCTGATACTGATCTTTGATGAATTTCTAAGCTGGAAGTCACACTGTCAGAAGCTTACATCCAAACTAAATTCACTGAACTTTGATTTCCTGAATATCAGTTACTTTAAAAACCAAGAGCAGTTACCTGCCCTTTATTATGCTCAAGTATATTCGATTCTTGGATATGGAGTATGCTGTTGGGGAAGTCAAAAACACATATTGCTTACTGTAGCACATATCCCATCCGGAGATACTTGTAAGCCGCTTTCCGAATTATATAAAATTCTACCACTACCTTGTGTATACATTTTTGAAATGTATTTTATATTTTTTCAAGAATGAGTCATCATTTCTAACACGAATAGACATTAATTATCATAATACTAGAGCAAAACACTATTCCATTTGCGAAAGTGAATACAGCATATTGTTCTGCCTTCATATGGGTCCCAATATTTTCCATAAGTTACCTAAACATATTCTCAGGACAAAAAAGAGACCTAAAAATATTTGTATTGATAAGTGCTTTTACTCGCTTTCCGATTTTTTTATGTAATTATTGGTGTATTAATTGAATTTTCTGTATATTCTTCTCAAGATTTACAGCTTTTAGATTTAACATACAATGTTATCGTCGAAAAAAGTAATATAAAGACCACATGTTGCAACTTCAGGAATAGGATATATACAGTGCGCGCGTAAAGTATGGAAACATGAAGATATCTTTGACACCCCGTGAGATACAATAACAAAATTTTGGTCATGTATATCAGATAGACCAGCGATTTTAAATTTTATATTTCCGACGTTGCCAAATGTACAGTTTCTGAGATATACGAACAATATATTTATTTTTAAAAGGGACAACCCGAATATTTTACAATTGTCTGTTACATTTTTTTATTGCCGTTGCAGCATACGAACTGTTAATGGCCAATATTCCATTAATTTTAAGAAATTAGGAAAAATATTTTTATTGCAGCCGCTGATATTAACATGAAGAGAAAATAAAATGGGCTACTTGGTATTTGTTAAAGTTTAAAAAAGTCTTTGCTGTTTTTGTACTGATAAACATGATACGGTTTCATTTCGTTAAATCAAGTAGGTTTTACTGTCAGTAGGTACGTCGTGATAGTTTTTTTTAAATAGGCTTAACAGCTATAAAAAACAGAGTAAAATACAATGGTACATCTAACAGAGCGTCAAAGAATTGAAATTGTAATACTAAAAGGATGTGGTGACAGATAATACCATAATATTATGAATTTTGAGTATGTTTCATTTGCGACATTATTTGTAGGACACGAACACACGAAGAGGTATGTGGAATATTTAATAACAAGTATGAAGACAGAACTCCTATAGCACGTGGTACTGTATCTGAAATTATTCATGAAATTGAGGAAAGTGGACATGTACCAGAACTCCCAAAAAGTGGCCGCCCTGCTATTCCAGAGCAAACAAAAACTGTTTTTTTTTTTATCGATGGTTGAAGACTCTCATAAGGCTACTAGAGTTGTTGCAACCAAAAATCACATCAGGAATTGAACGAAGACGATCCAGATCGCAGAATGGAGTTCTGTGAAACAATGTTAAATAGATTCGACACTAATCCTAATTTCTTTAATCAAATCCTTTTTTCTGATGAGGCTACTTTCCAGTTAAATGGCATGGTCAATAAACGAAACTACAGGTACTGGTCAGATGAAAATCCTCATTGGATGGTGGAGGCACATACGCAGTATCCACAAAAGAACAATGTGTGGGCAGGAATTATTATTAATACCATTATTGGACCTTATTTTTGGAGAAGAACCATGACAGGTGAAGAATACTTGGCAGTTTTAGAATCAGAGTTAATTCCAGAATTAGTCAGACTCTTTCCTGATGATATAAATCCTCATATCGTGAATAGATCAATTTGGATTCAGCAAGATGGAGCGTCTCCTCATTATCTTCGAAGCGTTTGAGAGTTTCTCGACATTACATTTCCAAATCGTTAGATTGGAAGAAGAGGATCTATCGAATGGTCATCAAGATCTCCGTATTTGACACCTCTAGATTATTTTTTGTGGAGTTATTTAAAAAGCAAAGTGTATGTGAATAGGGCAAGACTATCCAAGGACTGAAAGACAGAATTACAGAAGAGACTAATTTCTCCGGAAACGATTAAAAAAGTCTTGGATGAATTTTCATTCAGAATATCATATTGAACATCTCCTTCAATGTTTTCTTTGGGTATTGTTTTCTGTTTATACTGCAATATTAATTACAAAATAAAACTGTTTTTCCTAATTTCTTAAAATTAATGGTCAATATTGGCCATTTACAGTTTGTATGCTGCATCGGCAATAAAAAACTGTAACAGAAAATTGATAAATATACGGGTTGTCCCATATAAAAATAAACATATTTTTCGTATTTCTCAGAAACTGTACATTTGACAACGTCGAAAATATAAAATTGAAAATCGCTGGTCCATTTTATATACATAACCAAAATTTTGTTATTTCATCTTACGGGGTGTCAAAGATATCTTCATGTTTCCATACTTTACGCGCGCACTGTATATCCAAATTTGGGAAATTCATGGCATTTCTGAATTGGCAAAATATTGGCTCAAACCAAAAAACCCAATATTTACAAGATAGATCAAAACAGATTTCGTGGATAAGAAAGGTTGCCAAATCATTAATTGAAGTTAAGATAGAATGTTTTTTTTTGTTAGACCCTAATAATCACTTGAAACTTTTAGAAAACACTTTTTTATGAATTTTCCAAGGTTGCGCTAGGAACAGAAGTCAGACTCCCACTCACCAGGCGGCAACGCCTTATCCGGCTATGTTGGGTTCTGGCCGGCGAATTCAATATTTTCCAGCTACTATTAATCCAATCAATAGGAACTAAAAAAGGCCTCTGTCCTACAAAAGGTCGAGTAGAAATGATTTTGATATATGTTATTTAGTTCCAGACCCCTATGAAAAATCGAAGTTGTCGACCTTGGAGGGAGGTCAGCGCGGTCCGCCATCTTGGAATAAAGGTACAAAAAATATTTTTTTTCTAAATAATTCTTCAACGGTTTATCCTAAATGTTACAAATTAGAAGCAGACTAAATTTCCTACATTTTTTGTATGAACACTTTTTTGTAAGTCTGGTGAGTAAGGAGTTACAACGAGGGAAACGTGAACATACTTCAAAAAAATCGTCCAACTTAATATTTTCACGGGAAATTCTCTAAAAATTATAATATTGATAATATTATCATCACAATAACATCATATAGCGGAGTTTTTATCGAATTGAAGTAATTTTTCTTGTTCCGTATATTTTTTTTTACAGCCACTGTTAGAATTTATACAAAGTAGGTATTATTAAGAAGAGGGCTTGGAGATCGCTCCAAATAAAACTGAGGCAATCGTCATATAGGGACTCAGAAGAAGAAACGACATCTCTTTCGAGCTCGGCGGGATCACCATAGTCCCAAAAAAATATGTAAAATATCTCGGTGTCTGGCTTGATGATAAATTAACTTCTAATGAACACATGAAAAGGCAATGTGAAAAAGCAGACAGACAGCCAACGGCACTCACTAAAATTATGCCTAACATCCGTGGCCCTAGGTTCCAAAAGAGGAGGGTGCTATATGGAGTAGTGCAGTCCGTCATTCTATACGCAGCATCAGTCTGGAAGAGAGCCGTAGGGATGGGAAAATACCGGTGTATGGTGATCTTGTCCCAAAGGAAGATGCTGCTCTGGACAACAATTGCATATAGGACAGTGTCGTCGGATGCCCTATGCGTTATAGCTGGAGTTCCGCCGATAGACCTGATGCCAAAGGAAAGGTCGCGACTTGACGACTGCGGGGAAATCACGGAAGACGAATCACATTATTTTAGATTCTTCTCTTTTTAACATAACTACCTTCTAAAACAATACACTTTTCAACAATTCGTCTCAAAAGTACATTCACTTTTATTAAGGTTTGGAGAGTAATTTCCTGACACACTTGCCTAATTCTAATGCAAATTTTCTCACTATTACGCGGCCGAGTAGCATACACTTTATTTTTCAAGTGTCCACACAGAAAAAAGTCACAAGGGGTAATATCCGGCGATCTGGGGGGCCATAGATCAAAAGGAGAATTTCTACCTATCCTTACTATCAGAGAATTATGTGCAGGGGCACAATCTAATTGAAAGATTAAGTTTTGTCTCTATGCTAAAGGCAATCCCATGAGAAAATCATAAAAAGTCTGTAGTTAAGATAGTTACCTTGCAACCATAAGCAAAATTCAAACCGCCGTTCAAAATCACCATTTAACAGAGTATGTAGAAATTTAGGTTTGAATGTTCTAATCCTATTGCGTTTCAAATACCTCAATAATTTGTTTTTCGTTGAATTCAGTATCCTCGCTACTGCCCTTAAACTACAATTTGGGTTGTTTCGAAATTCTGCTAAGATACGTTCGACGTCTGGATAGTGTCTTTGATTTATTGTACCTCCTTGGTCTTGTCTTGAAAACCGCTCCAGTCCTTGCGAACAATCTGTTGATTTTGGCAACGGTATCGTGAGAAATTGGTGCTCGATCATGATGCCTTTCATTGAATTTTCCAGCACCCTCTTTCATTATTACCAAATAAGCGGATAATTTCTACTTTTTCTTCAATTGTAAGAACTACTCTTCGGTTTTGTGCCATCTTATTAACATGGCCTAAATGAAAGCTTGTCTTTGAAAAGGTTTTTTATTAGTTATTTTATTTTTTGCTTTTTAGTTAGTTCGCCTTAATCTGTTTATTTCTAATAGAGCATCAGTTACAAGATCTCTTCCCTGTAAGTTTTAAGCTGAAAAAAATCATGATCTCCGACCCATAAAACTCCCACACAACAATTTTGAATAGAATCTGACCATAATCACAAAACTCGTCCACCATCCTGAAGTCGCCATCTTGAATTTATTAACTTCGACGGAAAATTCATAATCGCCGACCCCGAAAACACCCACATACCAATTTTGAATCAAATGGGGCCATAATTACAAATCTCGTCCGTCATCTCGGAGCCGCCATTTAATTTTTGTCTCTAACAAAAATTTCGTAATGCATTGTCACCGGAGTTATGAATATCTGCCAAATTTCAAATTAATCGGACGACTAGAAGTCGATCAAAATTCACTTGCAAGATTTGACCCTAACGAACTAACGAACGAACGAGACTTAATAAAAGCTTGTAAAAAGTTATCTAAAATAAGCCCTAATATCCTTTTCCCAAAAATTTACACACACACCACATAACCACACATCTTTTACATTTACATTTATTTTCAATAGGCAATAATAACGATGATAAAGGGTAGGCAATTTATAGTGAATAACCCGGTACATGATCCCCAAGACACGAACTGATGTATTTTTTATTTTCAGGAAAGATTCCAAACTCACGAGGTTGAATATCTTGAAATATCAAACCTATTCCATTATTGTTTAGTATTAACCAATTTGAATATATTTATTTCAGCATATGCTTATCTCATATTTTTTTCGGATTATTAAATCCCGAGGGTTATTACCAGATTACCAATCCTTAATTGCTTCTCTTGTAGGACATTATCCATTCTTCACCACAAACGAAGGGCGATGCACTGTACCATGCATTTAAGACCTATCACCAAGTCCAAAAGTGATGTGGAATCCAAAAAAATCCATCCGACTGGGGCTGGAAACTTACCAATTGGCTCACTTCAGTAACAATGTCAGGAAAACCTGCCCTAGATGCCTTATTGAATGTCATTTCATTCAATTGCGGTGGAGCATGTGGCTGCATAAAAGGTGGGTTGAAGTGCTCTGTTGTCTGCGGATTCATGCGATAATGCACCAGAGGTCATCATCGAGAGCGACGACGAGATGAGGCAATGACATGGATGGAAACCCATATTCATATTGTGGAAAATTGGTTAGAAGATAACACTGACAACGAAGACGATTATGAAGGCATCAACATCAACCGACCTGAATAATCAACAAGAAAGGAATAATAGAAATATACTCAGGGACATAAATGACGGTAAAAAAATAACATCTCCGGATTAGGCGTATTGGGGATACCACAATTTAAAAAGCGCACCGTTTACTCTACCTCATGGTGGTGTAGCAATGAGTTGACTTTGAATTCACTAAATTATGATTATATAATGAATAGTTGCAAATTATTTCTTAAAATGAGAAAAACGAGCAGTTGGACAATTTTTTGGAAGAAAGTTCACGTTTCCACCGCTGTAACTCATTAGACATCAGACTTACAAATGAGGTTAATCCAAAAAATATAGGGAATTTTTGTCAAAGGAACAACCATTGAGGGGTTATTTCACAAAAAAAAACAATTCTTTGTACTTTCAATCCAAGATGGCGGACTAAATAACATCAAAATCATTTCTACCCCACTTTTTGTAGGCCACACACTGGAATATATGCGACCAATATAGAAACATGAAAGAATAACCACGAGAGACAAAAGAACTGCACAGGCTGTAATAGCCAAGTCTTCACAAACCAAACGGCCACTAGCACCTGCACTATGGTAGTGCAAGAACAAAGTAGACCAGAGGCCAAAAAGCCAAATAGGTCATGAAACTGAAAGTTGCCAGGTCAACTCCCTGGAAGAAGTTGACCTCAGGCCCAACACCAGAATAAAGCACATACGAATATCAGGGGCACCAGAGCACATGGAAACTCCTGATAGAAGGTGGACAAGATCCCATCCAGGTCAAGAGGGCCATCATTGAAGAGAACATTCCTTAAGGTCCATGAGCCAGGGGATCCAAATACCACGGGCAAGGCTGTTGTTGAGTCGAGCATAAAGCCGATGATGAATCCCCTGACCAGGAAGTACAGAGGTACAAAAATGCCCCAGATCCGAATGTAGCACGCCACCAGCTGATTCGAGGACAAAGAAGGCAAATACGGAAGCAACGAGAGCCTAACATATGAAAAAGTCGCAATAGTGCATATTGGCTTCTTATTCGAAATAATCCCCAAGGAAGAACACCGAGTACTGGGGCATCTTGTCGTTACGTGCGCGAAAATAGCAAGAGCCAAGTGACTTCCTTCCTGAGTTCATGAATGGATATTTTTTCGATAGCGTTGGAGGCGCGCGATATTCCAGAGGCACGCGCCTGCACTACATTAAGACGGGTGATATACCAAGCGGATATTCAGCTCTCGAAAGTGCGAGCTAGCACTCTCATGGAAAAAAAACTAGAATGTGGGCCTTCTCCATGGAAAAGGAGTCTCGGAGGAACTCCAAAAACTCGGTTTTGCTACTTTAGGATAGAAAAAATTAAATTTCGACTCAAAGAGATGGGACCGTGGACCAAAGTGGGGTCAGCCCGCTTGAAGCGAAAATATACACGAAGAGGACTCCTGTACCGTTGCCCTGCCTCAGGGGAAGGCAGCTCGGAAAAGTACCTTCAGTAGTTCAAATCGAAGGATCAGGGTACTACTGGCAAACCTTCACCATGTACCAGGGCTGCAACAGCCATAGTAGTTGAAGTTTTGAAAAAGAAAGCAGAAATCCTAGCTCTACGGCAGAAAAGTCGCTGGCCTCATCCAAATTTACAACCAGGCCTTGCGCATGTATAGTATTCAGCAGTAGACAGAACTGAACAATATCGATGAATTGCACCGATGATTTTGTGTGTGATCCTGTCAACATCCACGAAAAAAAGAAGGAGAAGCTGGATGCTATCTTTCACCGACTTTCCTGGAGAGGGTGCCTGCCCCACCAATACTGGGCAATCTAGTGGGCTACAACCTCCAACTCATTATCGGATGTGATGTTAACGTACACCATACAGCAATTAATCTACTTTCATTACTACTTCACGTGAAGAAGTCTTTGGTCTGACACTATGTATAGGGAAACTGAATTGTCTGGGCCTTAAGTGTTAGATGGGATGTAAACAAATTTTGTGCATACAAATGCCCAGATCTGGAAGGAATTTGCCCGGTCCCACTACAACATTTATGCAAAATCCTCAGAGTGCATCTGGCCTGAGATATCTTTAGGAGGGCGTTCTATCACCACTGCTCTAGCCAACACTGGTGGACACAGAAGACCTAGCAATAGTTGATGAAGGACAATTAATTCATAGGCATCATATCAGAATCACATAAAGGGTAATAATATACATAGTAGGCAGATGGTGTGAGCGGGAGGAATAATCAGTAAATCTCCAAAAGAGCAGTTTCGTCACTTTTGCCAGGAAGAGAGTATCAAGAGGCCTCAAACCACTTCTATGAAGCGAGATTCCATTCGCCATGGAATTTAAGCACCAAAGGGTATTTTCACCACAGACTCACATGGAATCTTCATATTCCAAAAACAACACAAAAGGCCAAGATTTAAATTTTGAGCGCAGTTTGTTTAAACAATTATTTTCAACCAAGCATTTTTCATTTTCGTGCATTTGAAAAATCATAACGGCCTTTCGATGTGTTTAGCTATATCTTTAAAACTATCAGAGATATGGTAATGGACATTTTATAGAAAATAAATGTATCAATCATTTATTGTATGTAATGAATATTCTTATTACAAGAGAGTTGGTGCTATGGGATTATTATAAACAAAGGAAATGAAAATTATAAAAAAAAAATTAACACCAACTTTTATTTATTCTGTAAGTAACAGATTCTGAATCTTGCCGCGCAAGATTACCTAGGTTGTATCCTCGGCAAGATTTTGAATCTGTTACTCACAGAATAACCTAGATCAAACAACCAAAGAATTTTTTGTTATTGCATTTGTATAAATAAAAGCTTGTCTTTAATTTTTTTTAAGATTTTAATTTTTAACTTTTCAGTTCTGTTTTTATTAACAACTAATAAATGCTAAAGAAAAAAGCCAATTGAAGGGGAATAAAATAAGAAATAAAGTGCACAAAGTCATCTTCACAAAAGATTCAATATAAATTGAAACAAAATTGGTAGACCACAGGCGAAAAACAACTACCTACTTTCCTAGCAAATACACGCAGAACGTTGAATGATATTCACCTGAAAATCCATGCAAACTTCCATATAAATAGAAATTGATTGCAAATGTTTCTTTCTGATAAGCTCGATTATGTTTAATTTATGTCGGGTCCGCCTAACAATCCGCATACCGGTTTCAGGCTTTCTGGCCCTCATCAGTACGGAGTAGTCACCAGCCAGAGATCCGGAGAGCTCTGGCCGAAGCGAGACACAACATAAACAAAATCACCATCAAGCCTACAACATCTTTAGGTACGCCGGAAAAGATAACTTTTAAATGGGGGTACCTTGTTTCTTTAAATATTTCTTTTTGTTTATTCTTAGTATTTATGATGTTAAATAACTAGTTTAGTGATTTCTATCTAATTTGTTTTTGAATTTTGACCTCCGATCCCGAATACCCCCAGATACAAATTTTGAATAGAATCGGACCATAATCACAAAAATTGTCCGCTGTATCAAAGCCGCCGTTTTGTTTTTTTCCCTTACAAAAATTTCATAATGCATTGTCACTGGAATTATAAGTACATCTGCGAAATTTCAAATCGATCGGACGATTAGAAGTTGGTCAAATTTAACTTGCAAGATTTGATTACATACAGACAGACACCGGGATGGGTGAAACTAAAAATAAAAGCTTGTTAAAAAAATATTCGACCCCAATAACCCCCACATACCAATTTTGAATAGAATCGGAACATAATCCCAAAACTCGTCCGCCATTTTGGAGCCGTCATATTGAATTTTTTAATTTAGACATAAAATCATAATCTTCAACCTCGAAAACCCCTAGATACCAATTTTGAATAGAATCGGACCATAATCACAAAAATTGTCCGCAATATTGGAGCAGCCATTTTTTTTCCTAGCAAAAAATTTATAATGCATTGTCACCAAATTTAACTTGCAAGATTTGATTACAGACAGACACCGGGACAGGTGAAACTAAATAAAAGCTTTAAAAAAAAAATTATATTCAGTGTGAGTGCGCGTAAATACATTTCAATTATAATAGTGAAACTTAATATGAGTATATAGTGATATTTCTATAACTAGTGATGAGTACCAACCAGGAGATCAACAGAGAAAACATGTAAATATGCAAGAAAAAGTCTGTGAATTTTTTCATTAATAATGAATGACAGTAGTTTCAGTATATTCATGATAATAATAACTAAGTAGCGAAAGAAAGCGAGATTTGTTAGGAATCCAAGAAAGCCACCATCCGCCTACAGCTGTTCCAAGGTTTCCCAATCATCAGGACGACTTGTGGTCGTTCTTGAATTCGTACCATATATCTCTAGTGCTAATACCTACCGGCAAGTACAAAAATGTTAAATCCACAAAATCATAGATGAGACACCTATGATTCTTGGGGTGATGGTGGCTTTCTTGGATTCGTAACAAATCTCGCTTTCTTTCGTTATTTGTTTTGCGTTACTCTGAACGCACGAGGAGTACGACTTTTGGTGTCGTGGATTGGCCTATACTGACATCTGTTGGTGACCTATCACTAGCACGAAATTTCGTGTCACTGAGTTCCACGTCAACAGGTCTAAGCTTCACCCCACGAATCATAGGTGTCTGATCTATGATTTTGTTTTGTTTTAGGATCACATATGAGTGGGAGTTTAGTATCAGATTATCCATATTGAGTAGTTGTACAAATGCTTTACTAGGCCGTATGCTGGAGTAAACAGGTTACAGGAATAAAATATGTTCTAGAGTCTCTCTGTGTTGCAAGTTACAGATTGTACATAGTTCTTTTGTACTAATGATGTATGTGGAGCCAGAGAAGGACAATTTCAAGCATGTCTTGCTACAAGTCCGCATTTGCGCAACGATTCTGCTAATGTGTATTGGGCAAGGAATCTTCAAATATTTTTGACTGGTGCCATAAAGCGTAAGCGACTGGTAGGTATGGGGATAACTTGATTGGTTCAGTATTTCTAGATCACATCTGAGTAGCGTGCCTTATAGAATTTAATGATATGGCTGGTTATTTTTCTCGATGGATTGCCCATAAGAGCGCCCCACTTGCGGACCGCCCACCATGGATGCATCAAACACGCAGCATGCAACATACGATATGAGGTGAATGTTGTATGTTGCATAACCGCGCACACAATTGATTTCCAATAAATGAAATGTCTTCAAACTAGGAGGGTGTTATAGTAGCTTGGCACTATTTGCGAAGACGACGCAAACGAAAAAAAAAGCATTGTTGTTTCTGGATTCCTCCTCTCTTTGTAAATAATATAATACATAGCCCAGCTTCTGATACAAAAGAGCAATTAACACTCAATCCAGTTTTTTTTAGAGATTTATAGAATGAGTCTCCGATGCTTTGATCTGTAACTGCATATGATAGGACTACTATGATAGAAAAGCAAGATACTCATTATCGGCAGGCAATTTGCCCCAAAATTGTAGGTTCATATGCAAGGGCGCTGTTCTATCGCCTTAACAAAACTAATATTGACTATTGGGTATTCAGTAGACATATTCGCTGTTCAAACACGCAACAATTACTGCGACGAGACATGCAGTTTATGTTTTCAGACATATGCATGCGCTGCACTGGTGTGCGATGGTTCCATTGACATCCACGTGATTATATTGTTTTTATGCGGCACAAGTCTATACGTGGTATTTTGTAATATCTTTTGATTTATGATCCTTTCACAATATCTATCAGATTTAGTTCAATGTAAAGTGTGGCTTTAGCCGGGGAAGTGGTTGTTTCCTGTTAGATATTACAAAAAATATTACTAATCAATTATTAATTGAGAATGTTTCCCTTTTCAACATGAATACCTTCCAAGAGGTTATCTTGAACGATGGAAGATGGATGGTTGGTTGGTTGGTTGGTTGGTTGGTTGGTTGGTTGGTTGGTTGGTTGGTTGGTTGGTTGGTTGGTTGGTTGGTTGGTTGGTTGGTTGGTTGGTTGGTTGGTTGGTTGGTTGAAAGCTGACGAGCCAGAGACAGGGTTGGCACTTAGCTTCCCTTGACACTGCGACCAGCTGGGGTCTATTGTATCATTCTGTCGTCAGTGGTTCCTCATTCAAAAGGTTTGTGCCTTTTGGTTTAGTGGCCTGTTGATAAGGTTCTTCGGATTCATGCCTGTTTCCGGGCTGATCTCTCCAAAGGTTCTGTGTCGCCTACTACTTAGGGCGTCACAGTCGAAGATAAGATAGTGACTAAAGTTCATCTTTCCGTCGCAGATGATTCCACATCTGATTTCATGAACACCCTGTTCATATTTTCAAACAAATCAAGTTTGTAACTATTTTTAAGCTTTGATTATAAAACCGATTATTTCTTTTGAATTTTTCGATTTTTTTTTTTTTAAAATTAAAAAACCAAATTTAAAATTTTTGGAACAAACCAATAACTCCAATAGTTCAAAAATAAATGCATTATTCATCTGAATTCTACTCCGTTTCATTTCATTTTAGATTATAACAATTAAAAACGCTGCACGTTGATAATCTCATCGAGTATAGTTGTCAAAAGGTATCCAAGAAGCAAAATAATTGCATAAGCTTTTGTTTAACAACAAAATGTTTAACTAACAATAGGATCATTTTATGAAAAATCTTTGAAAAAATGTGTTTCCTGTGGAGTTTTCTTTCCATCAAGTATCTAGATAATACCATAATTTTTTTCAATTTTTGTAATTGATATTTGATGGTATAAAAAAAATTATTTGCAAAGGCCGGTTTCAAGGCAGCGTAATGGCACAGCGTTCAATGCGTGGAGCACTATTTTCAACATAGTTTTCGAGTTATTTAAAAAAACTGAACCCTTTTTGGGAATCTTAAATTTTTTATAACTTTTGCAATTGTTTATGTGCGGGTTTGAAACTTCCGCACATTTTTCTCGATGTCATTACGAATCCAATGAACCCTAAGACGTATTTTAATTCCCAGTAGCAAGAATACAATGGAATATCAAGTATATTTTGACGAATTGAAGGGTTCATTATTATCACTAAGTTCTTATCAATTACGAAATCCTTACTCACTTGGAGAACATATCACTCAAAGTTAATACAGAATCATCCTTCTCGAACAAGAACCAATTCGATGTTTCCACGAAATACTGAAGAATTTCCGCTTCCCTCAAGGGTTTGTCCAAAGTTTTCACTTTCCAGCCAGTTCCAATTTCACCATCGCTCTCATTAGTGAATCTCATGCAACCCGTTCTTCTGGCGATTTTCACGTATCTTGCACTATATTTCAATTTTCGATTCATCGTATATTAGCACGTTTACTTACGCGGTAAGTGGTAAACTGCATTGTTTATTTATTCAATTTATTATTGTTTCGTCGAATTTTACGAAATGTATGTGTATGTTTATGATTAATATTGGGTCTGAGGACATGAATTACACGTTGTGTGTATGTTGAAATAATCATTAAGTAGTGATTTTTTTTCGGAGACGATTGAATGGTTATTAGTCAATAAATAAATATATGGTCAATAGATGATGACAAAATGTATTTCAAGAACAAAGCTCCTTCCCCCAGCCCTGTGCTAGAGATTATTACATAGGAGTTTTTTCCTTAAAATAACTCTCCTTCAGAATATACAGGGGTATCTTTATAACAATAAGACAATAGTATATCATTTTAGGGAACAATGGAGTGGTTTTGAGAAATCCGGAATATCTTGGGCCTATTTGTTTGAAAATATGAAAGGGAGGAATCATCTGCAACTGAAAAATAAACTTGAGTCACTATCTTCCATCGTTCAAGATAACCTCTTGGGAGGTATTCAGGTTGAAAAGGAAAACACTCTCAATTGAATATTGAATAAAAATATTTTTATGCAAATTGAAAAATATATGATAAAAATGAAGTTATTTACTACTTCCCCAGCCTTCTAAATCGACCGAAAAAGACGGAATATTTCGCGCCTTACTACAAAATGGCCTTGAGATAACAGAGCCCTTCTTGAAAAAGCTGTTCAAGGCCAGTTTCATTTTTGGTCACATTCCAAAAGCCTGTTGGAGGTTACGGTGGTGTTCATACCAAAAACTGGTAGACGTCCAGCAGACGAACCAAAGTCTTATGGCCCCATTAGTCTCACCTCCTTTATCCTGAAAACAATGAAGAACATTATAAACTGTTAAATATAAGATGTGAACTCCTCTTGGACAGATCGCTTCACAAAAAACAGTTCACCTAAGAAGCAGACAGTTAATGCTCTACAATGCCTGTTTGAAAGCATCGAAAAGACATACTCTTCCAAAGAAATGGCTCTATGTGCATTCATAGATATAGAGAGTGCTTCCGATAACACCTCACAGACTGATAGATCACTGTAGGAAAGGAATATAAACATCTTACTGATCAAATGGATACATCCAATGCTGAAAATCGGAATCACTGTAGCTGCACCTTTGCTGTGGTCATCGACCGTGGATAATCTGATAGTAAAGCTATATGAATCTGGAATCACGACTCGAAGTTACGCCCATTGCCTGGTCGTTACTATTGGAGGTAAGTATGACGGGATAATATCCAATCGCATGCAGACAGCCATAAGCATGATAAGAAGCTGGTGAGCAGAGAAGGAAATAAATTTCAATCCTAGCAAAACAGTGCTTCCATTGACAAGCACGCGAGAGTGCTAACTGAAAGCATCGACCCTGAATGGAACTCTGCTAACTTTTTCCAAAAAACATGGAGTTTGAAGCCGAAAATGATATATTGGTCATATCAAACCTATGGACATCTATGCATCACTAGTATGGTTGCCAAAAATCCAACAGTACTCAGTTGAACTGCCTGGGTATCAGAAGGCAATATTCATACTCCCCACTGCAACATTAGAGGTAATTCTGAACCTTCCACCACTGCGATTATGTGCAATGATGGAAGGGGCAATGAGTGCCTTCAAACTGCACCAGACATCTAACATGAAAGCTGGAAATCTGACTGGACATCTGAAGATTCTGGAAAATATTCCCCTAGAATTCAGGTACAAACTATCAGATATTATGCCAGCTGGGCACGACTTCGAAGTGCATTTTGAAGTGGTCATGAACAACCTCCAAATATGGGATTCATCAGTTTGGTATACTAATGCATACAAGTTGGACGAAAGAGCTGGAGTGGGAGTAATGGGCCCTAGTTGTAGGCTCTCCAAACTCTTAGGCAAAGCCCCAACAATATTTAAAGCAGAAATCAATGCTATTTAAATTTGCGCCCAAGAATACTTTGCATATATCCTATCAGATAGCCAAGCATACTTGTGTTTAGACTGACTTGGAGTTGTTAACCTTTCACGATATAACTGGCTACAAATAATCAGATCACTCTGATGTGGGTGCCGGTCAGGAAATTAAATATGGTTCCAGGACAAAGACAAACGAAAAGGCTTCTAAGCCAACCGCCAAAAAAAGCTGAACAGCTCCTCTAGTTGATTAAAAAAGTCTTGAAACTGGTAACGGGACTGGTCACCTGACATTGTCCTCTAGGTATCACCTAAAAGATAGATCAGACAGAGAACTGTGCCGTTACTGCAGGAACTTCGCTGAAACTGCAGAACACCTGCTTTGCGACTGACAAGCGTTGTTTTGGAAAAGGCTTAAGTTTCAAGATTTCTAGAAAAACTTCGAGTGTGATTTGAAATTGTAATATTTTTTCAATATCTTGGATTTGAGAAAGTGAACAGAGAAAATCTATGAAACGTAATCAAAGGAAGTATATTTTTTATTTAGAATTCCTAATGTAAGTTTTTTTGTGAAATATTTTAGGCAAATCATTTTTAAAAGGTACGTTACTCACAAATTAGAAATTTTTCCAGTTAATTTTTATCCAGAATGCCAAAAACGCAGTAACGTATTGGGACAAATTTGTCCTTCTTAGAACAGATAATTAACTTTTTTTACTTCCAGCGGGAGAGATACCTCAAAGTATGATAAACAACAACTATTTTGATCACCTACTTCTGTTTTAGAAAATAATAATCTCGAGCAATTTTAAGATTCATCACTCCACAAAGTTTACTGGTAAAAAATGGTAGGATCAGCATTTGTTGTACCGTTTTTTCATGATATATTTATTACCTTAGATACCTTATAAGTCATTGTTTATCATCGCAAGTAGGTATTATAATACTATAATCGAATCAGTGAAATTTTTCACTACTAGATCCACTCCGATTTTGATAATTTTTCAACTATTGGAAGAACTTGAGTTTTTGTGTTGTTTAAACAATAAAAAAATAAGGGAATTCCAATTTGAGCTCTATGTTTCATAAAATTCAGAATAGAATTCATGACTGAATAATTGATAAATAACAAAGAATTATTGAAAAATACGTAACGTCATGACTTCGAGAACAGTCTCGAGGGATCGACGCTTTTCTGGAGAATTGGGCCGTGCTATATACAGTGCGCGTCAAAATTATGGAACAAATTCGATATTTCGCAAGCCATGTACTTTTGACAAAAATCCTAAAATAGGTCGATTTTTATTTTAAAATGCCGATTTTTTTATGTATATTCTCAAGAGGTTATGTCACTGGTTTTGACATGGTGACGTAATCGGTAATTTTTTTAAATTTGAATAGATGTCTTGTGATACCTCATCTGAAAGGCCTTCCAATACTGCATTCAATGATAATAATTAATCAGATTTTTTTTTTGTACAGGGTGAACAAAAATTAATATTTTATTTCAATAAGAGAATAACTTTATATCCAACAAAATAGAACAGTTAAATAAGATGTTTGGAATGCCATCGACCAGTCTCTTGACAATAAGCAAATCTACGGACACATTCCTCTTGCACATCGCGAATAACTTCCGGAGTAATTCTGTTAATTTCGATCCTAATTCGATTTTTCAACTCTTGTAGATTTTGCGGCCTATCTACATAGACCTTCGATTTCAAATAACCCCACAAGAAAAAATCCAGGGGCGTAAGATCTGGAGATCTTAGGGGCCACTCTATCGGTCCGCGTCTACCAATCCACCTCTTAGGAAAACAGTTATTCAAAAACTCGTGAACATCACGTGCATAGTGCGGGGGTGCACCATTTCGTTGCAACCAAATACTTTCATTTGGTGAGTTAGAATTGTTGGCGTTTGGAAAAATATATTTTTATTATTATTACATTATGATTATGAAATTCTTGTATTGTCATCGGTCCTTGATATGTGTGACAAATTTCAGATTATTCGAAAGATTGGAAGTGGGTGAATATTTACTTCCAAGATTTTATTACATTGTGAGTTATTTAGTTACAAGTAAAGATAATGAAAGCGTGTTGAAAAATACAAAATTTTACTTTTTTGAGCCAGGGCTCTAATACCTTAGACTGCCCTGGCAGACTAGTGAGTCAGTGCTCTACTACACCAATGGATCCTTTCCAAATATTAATAGTTAGCTATTGCCTAGTCTAAAATGGAAACAAATGACAATCTTCTTTACAAAAAAATTGAATATCAACAAATATTCTTCACAAATTCTAAAAAAGGTGAAAAGGTTAAATAAACTATGGCTACTTTAAGTGAAACCCAACGCATAGAAATTTTAATTTTTATTGGATGCGGAGATAGAACCAGAACTCAGCAAGAGGTATGCGACTTGTTCAATGCGAAGTATCCAAATAGACCTATCAGTCGTTCAACAGTCAGTAAGATTGAGAAAAAATTTAGAGAAACTGGTCATGTCAAACATATTCCGAATGCTGGACGTCCTAAAATAGAAGAAAACGTGAAACTTGATGTTCTATTGGGTGTAGAGAATAATCCTCACAATACTTCACGACAAATTGCAGCAGACCTTGACATATCCCAAAGTTCTGTATTACGTATTCTAAAAGCAGAAAAGTACCATCCATACAAAGTACAGCTACATCAACAACTCAATGATGATGATCCCGATCGCCGTGTGGAGTTCTGTGAAATAATGCAGGATTTGTGTAACCGCAATCCACGTTTTATAAAACAAATTCTGTTTTCCGATGAGGCTACGTTTTGCCTAAATGGTTCAGTAAATCGTCAGAATTGCAGATATTGGAGAAGGGATAATCCTCACTGGATGATGGACGGGCATACTCAATACCCTCAGAAAGTCAATGTTTGGGCAGGGATAATAAACGACAGGATTATTGGCCCGTATTTTTCCGAAGTAAATCTCACAGGGGAGCGTTACTTGGAATTTTTAAGAAATGAACTCATACCTAGCCTTGCCGATATTTTTCCAAACGCCAACAATCCTAACTCACCAAATGAAAGTATTTGGTTGCAACAAGATGGTGCACCCCCGCACTATGCACGTGATGTTCGCGAGTTTTTGAATAACTGTTTTCCTAGGAGGTGGATTGGTAGACGCGGACCGATAGAGTGGCCCTCAAGATCTCCAGATCTTACGCCCCTGGATTTTTTCTTGTGTGGTTATTTGAAATCGAAGGTCTTATTTAACTGTTCCATTTTGTTGGATATAAAGTTATTCTCTTATTGAAATAAAATATTAATTTTTGTTCACCCTGTACAAAAAAAATATAATTAATTATTATCATTGAATGCAGTATTGAAAGGCCTTCTAGATGAGGTATCACAAGATCTATTGCAATTCAAAAAAATTACCGATTACGTCACCATGTCAAAACCAGTGACATAAACATAACCTCTTTAGAATATACATAAAAAAATCTGCATTTTAAAATAAAAATCGACATATTTCAGGATTTTTGTCAAAAGTACATGGCTTGCGAAATTTCGAATTTGTTCCATAATTTTGACGCGCAGTGTATAAGCAGGACACCACGCGGGATGGAGTTAGTTATTCAGTTACTTTGGTGAAGATTGTACAGAGAAATAAAGTCTATTTAGTTCAGTGCGTTTAAGTTGTAAACAAGTATTGTATTGAGTTGTGATTGAAAGTTAAATAAAACGGACATTTTAGTGGAATATTTTTTTATTGCCAAAGAAACCCAGTTTCGTAACAATATACAAACACGTTCAATAAAAACCGACTTTTTGTAGTGCAAGTAGACTGTCTCTGATAGAAGAATCCATCCAAGGTTAAACTCCAGATGTTTCATTGTTTCTCCTGTATTTCCGCCGAATACACGCGCAATACATTTATGATTTTAAAAGTAAATACATGTGTTTTGATTTAATTATGTTTTAAAAGACTTTTTCAACATTCACTATTGAACTTATGAGCGAAAACATGAAAAAAAAAACATTAGTGATTACAATTCATTACAAAAGAGTTATTTGAAAACAATGGGAGAGGTATTCAAATGTAATTTTTTCTCAGTTTATGGCAAAAATAATTGGACTATTTGTATTTTCAAGTGTGTTTATGTATTTCAGAGAATTAAGCTTTCATTATGAAATATTTTTATGCTGCAATAACATTCTTTTTACAAGCTTTCATTTAGTTTCACTTCTTAGTTAGTTCGTTCGTTCGTTTGTTAGTTTGGGTCATATCTCGCAAGTTAATTTTGACCGACTGCTAGTCGTCCGATTAATTTGAAATTTGGCAGTTGTTCATAATTCCGGTGACAATACATTATGGAATTTTTGTTATAGAAAGAAACAAAATGGCAGCTCTAAAATGGCGGACGAGATTTGTAATTATGGTCCGATTTGATTCAAAAGTGGTATGTGGGGGTTTTATGAAATGTTTGTCATAATTTATAAATTCAAGATGGCGGCTCCAAGATGGAGGACGAATTTTGTGATTATGGTCCAATTTGATTCAAAATTGGTACACGGGGGTTTTCGCGGTCGGAGATTATGAATTTTTTGTCGAAGTTCATAATTCAAAATGGCGGCTCCAAGATGGAGAATTCTCAAGATGTTAGCCCCCCAAGTGTAATATTTTTAATTTTATAGTAATTTTTTCGCATTTTTTTTTTCGCGCGTTACATTAGTCGTTAAGATTAATTGCTATAAAATATGTGTTGAACTATTCTTCGAATGTTATTCAATGTTTTATATTATACGAAATATATTTTTATTTTCCCCCGAAGTTCATTTCATATCTAAGATCAACAAGATACTGTATACTCTGAAGCAAATTGTTTTTGCATTTGCATAGATCAAGAGAGTTTAGCAGCACCGAGTACTTCGAGTTAAGGTATGGATAAACTCTCAAGGTTGCCAACACTGAAAGCAGTTCCTGCAGAATTGAAGCAGAAACCTTCAATGAATTTACTCAATAGTAGCAAGAGCCTAGAAGAAAAGTAATTTTTGGATAGTTTGTTGGCGGTAATTCGGTCGGAATATTGAAGAAAACCAATTGCTAAATTGACAACGTTTCGAAACTTTTTTTTATCTTCAGAACTCTAAAGTTAAGAACAAAAACATATATGTTAAAATGGAATTTTCGAATGGAGTATTGACAGAATAACATACAATACGTAAAATAACGATCTTTGAAAAGGAAAAAATCTCACAAGCCTTGCAGAACATTGTAAATCATTCCTTCACACCTTCGACTTCAGTTCAGTCAGTATCATTGGACAACAGACAATTTAAAAAAAAGACTCATGAATGAAATCATTGAAATAACAAAGCATAAAGAAAAATGTGTTAACAAAAGATCTGATATCGAAAATCTAAACAACTCCCATTTTAACCTAATAGAAAAAATCAAACACAAATTGTGAATCATTAACAGATAACTTTTTCCAATACTCCTAATCTTTCTCATTAGTCTTTTTACATTAAAAGAAAACGATTCATTGCCAGTTCAGTTTGTTCATTTCATTGTGTGTGTATTGACGTCTAAATTATTTATACTACCACTTTGAACTCGGAGAGCCACCCTAACTGTAAGTAATTATATTATCAATGTTAGTGTTCTGTATATTGTCCGAGGTTTTTTCCTTTTTAATGATCGTTATTTTACGTATTGTATCTTATTTTATCAATTTTAACATATATGTTTTTGTTCTCATAATTCAGAGTCCTGAAGAGGAAACAATTGAAGTTTCGAAACGTCGACAATTTAGCGATTGGTTCTCTTCAATATTTCGACTGAATTCCCGCCTGAATCCTATTCAACTATGTAATTTTTCATTGCTAAATGGCATGGCGCAGTCCGCAGCACCGGACAATATCTTAAAAATCATTTTCGAGAAATTTCAAGAAAAATCATTTTTTCTCCGATTGACAGCAAATATTAATTTTGCAGACACATATCAATCAGCAAAGTATTACTTTTCCTGCCTAGGCAGCAAAGTAAGGACTTTCCTGCCTAGGCAGCAAAATAATTATTCTCAATGGAAATAAAACATTTGACATTTTTTTACAAAAAAAAACATTCATTTGCAATTATTACATGATACTTTTAACAAGAATTTAAAAAACATACTTTTAGTTGTTACTAACATTGATAGTAAAATTACTACAATTTTGAATAAATAGGCCACCTTTTCTTTCCATTATCGTTTTCTTTACATTCACTATATTACCAGTTTGATTCGCCTCATAAGTAGTTCCTACATTTGTCAAAACTTTTTCACAAATACTGGTTTTACTTGCCATTGAATCCCAATGCACCCTTCTGCTATAGTTGAGGATTTCCACCCACCATGTCTTTTCAACATTATTATGTCACCTCCTGAATTTACAAGTAAAGTGACAGAACTTCTACGGAGGCAGTGTCCCGTATATTCTTTAGCATTCGGCAACTTTAAATAGACAGCTATTTCTTGAGGTATTTTACCAAATTTATGGATACCAACAAATTGCTTTACGGATTTACCTTTTACGTATTTAAAAAAAAATCTTGTGTCTTTCAATTCAGCAGGCCGAAGAGCTATATATTTTCTAACAACATCTAAATATTCCATTATTACGAAAGACCTCGAATTCTCCGTCTTCGTGTTCAATAGGGATAACAATAGTGTATTGTTCATATCTTCAATATTTTCTAACTTTAAATTCAATAGTTCGTTGCAGCGACATGCACCTGAAATTCCAAAAATCAATAAAACCTAAAAGAATGGATTATAAGTATTTTCACTTCATCGTATAAATATCTTATTTAAAACTTACTTTCGATAATAAATATTCATCATCTGGAGCATCCAGTATAAAGTTTGTAATATCTTGTTTTTCGAAAACTCGGGACTCCTTTGCCTTGTAGCCTTCGGATGCCCGTTTTAAATATGCCCGCAACTTCAAATATCTTCCTATATCTACGCCAATTTTACATTCATAGTTGCCTTCAACATGGAATATACAGACCAAAGTGTAGAACTCTTCATTGTTTTAGATAATCCAGCAAAATTAGCAAGTAATACATTCTCCGAAAAAGTCTTCATATTTTTCTCCATGCAATAATCCATAAATCGTTTATAATTTCCTTCATATTTCATCCGAGACTTCTCCGGCAACAAATTTAACTCAATAGTTTTTGCCACCTCCCTTATTTCTGGAGACAAAGCTGTCAGAAATTTCATAAGTTGTCAAACTATAATTATTATGGACATATACGTTTCCATAGCAACCAACCATTCCAACAATTGCGATTTCTATCAAATTTTGTTTTAATTTATCACTACAGGATAAATAAAAAGATTGTAGGAATTGTAATTTGCAAATACAATATCCTACATATATCATTATAAACAATCGGAGAAAAAATTATATGTTCAACTCGGCAGCAAAGTAGATTGACTGCCTTAATTCCTAGCCTCGCTACGCTCGGCTATGAACTATCAGCCGCGGCAGTCAATCTACTACTTTGCTGCCTAGTAAAACATATAACTATTATTTTGACAAAGTATTCATAATTAGTCATTAAAAAATTTTGCAAAATATTTTCAAAATTTTTGAATTTGGTGTTTAAAATATTATCTGTCCTAACACTTATGTTTCTTCATTGATTCGACTACTTTATGGGTAGAAAGATATACCATTCACGGGAAGAACTTCAAAAATATATTGAAAAATTCATCTAGCTGAAATGTAAATTACAATGACGGCCTAATTTACCTCTGTAGATGAGAATTCTTCGACAAGAAAAATATAGTATATAAAGAAAGAAAGCAAGAATCTTCATTTAACCTAGTTACAAAAATTTATTGTTTCCGGCAAGTCAATTATGGTAAAGAAGAAACTCAGTATATATGTAGTTTCGAAGTTAACAAAATATAATATGAGAAACTATATAAATTTCAAATTTCAAACCGTTAATCACTCCAGTTTGTTTACGATGAGTCAATGTTGGCAAATAAAAAGAAAATAAAAACAGATAAAACAGATAAATAGTGTGGCTACAAATACATGTACATAAAAGATAAAATAAAGGTATATAACATAAAATAAAGTATATAGAATTCAAAACGATTGAACAATCCAGTGTTTTGAATAACCTCGAAAATTGTTTTCTGCCGGTGATATAGCGGTTTCCCTGATAGTTTTGTCGCTCAAATTCTGTGTGAAATATTCTTCAACTGTATAGAAACAATGAGACAGAATATGTCATTTGATTATGGATTTGAATTTTCCAATATTATTTTATGATTTGATACTCCTAGGTAAGTGATTGAATAAATTCAAATCTAAAGAATTTCTTGTCGATTTAGTGATTCTGTGATGAGGTGATCTCAGGTGATCAGCATTTCTTGTTCAATAGTTATGGACATCTGCTTCGGTCTCTAGGTTTTTATTGATTGATTGATTGATTGATATTAATGAAACAAAATATATAATGATGGAAGGGGTATTATATTTAAACTTTTAAAAATGTCTTTACAATGGTCTCTGAAACCAGCACCGGCTACGATCCCAATAGTATGTTTTTACAAATGGAAAATATTGTACCATGACACGAGTTTCCCCACATTAACGTACCGTAACTGAGATGAGAATGAAGCAGAGCGAAATAACATGATCTCATGGTTTCTATGGATAACTGTTTACTCAAATTGAGAGTTTTCGGCATAGTTGTTGGACATGGCAGGACCAGTTTTGTTTCTCATCAATTACTTATCCAAGCAGCTTCACACTATGACCTTGAGCAATGTTCTTGTTCGTTGAGATGATGAGATTCTGGTTTTATCGTTGTTAAGTTTCAGTTTATTGGAAGTGAACCATTTTCTAGTTCGAGTAGTAGTTATATGACTATTTATCTTCAAATCTCCTATATTTGTGTTAGCATCGACCAAAGTTGTGTACATCCGCAAAAGCAACACAAGTCCTGGGATACATATCGGGAAATAAGTCATTCACATAAATAATGAATAGGATAGGTCTATACACAGATGATGAATTATTAATGCTCACACATTTTTTTCGATTTGTCAAGTATGATCTGAAGAAGTCGAGTGGTAAACTCCTCATTCCAAAAAGCGCCAGCTTTTCGTCCAGAACACAGTCGAAGGCTTTGGAGAGATCACATGATGTAATTGATACACTTTTGCCACCCTCCAGACCTTCCACTATGTGATTATCTATCCTGAAAACTGCCTGGGTTGTACTACATTTTTTTCTGAACCCAAATTGGCATTGGTTAATAAAATATTTGGATTCCATATACATCATGAGTCTTGATTTAATAATTATTTCAAAAAGTTTTGAGAAAATTGGGATTATTGATATTGGACGGTAGTTGTCAATTTTGTCAACGTCGCCTTTCTTTAAGAGAGGTATAACTTTTGTTAACTTGAAAACATCAGGAAAGTTCCCATCACGTACACATGAATTGAAAAGTAATGTTAGTGGGCGAACTCAAATATCTGTCAAGTTTTTTACAATTTTGCTATTTATATTGTACACGTCAGTGCAAGCGGAATTTTTCAGTTTAACGATAGCTTCAGTCACTTCATTTACAGTGATGGGCTCTATGAAAAATGAATTACAAGGAGTAGGTATGCCTTTCATATAAGTGATTGTATTAGTATCTGTTATTTTTTTGGGAAGTGTGTTGATTATATCTTCTGCAATTGAGGCGAAAAAGTTGCCAAATTGCCAAATTCAGAATTTTCAAAAACGTGTACAGTTCTATTGTTTGTTCCTTTCATAGTTCACTAATCGCCAACTATCCCAAGCCTTATTTTCAGAATTTGCAATATAACAATCACAAGTACGTTTTTTACTTTTAATTATTTTACATTTATAATGTTTTTCTAAATGGTTGTAAACTCTCAAGTCACGTGGATCACTAGTCGAGTCAGAAATCGTTTTAAAATATGATAATGTATCCCTCATGCTTCTCAAATTTTTGTGAAACCAATCAACAGGTTGTCTGTTATTATTTGCTTTACATTTCCTAAGAGAGAATTGTTGTTTTATAAAGGATTCAAAGTTTGTCACCAAGAAATTCGAGAGCAAATCAGAGTATTCAATGGATTTTCATAAATTGACCAGTCTAATTTTTCTACAGATGTTTTCAGTTTTTCGATGCCGCGAGAAGACATTGTTCTGCGCCAAACATTAGAAGTGTTATTTTTATCAAGTTTCAGAGTCATAATCTTGGCTCGATGATCGGCTATGCAAGCATCCAGTACTTGAGTTTTATAGTTTAGTTTGTTAATATATTATCAATGCAAGTAGATGACTGTTGGGTAACCCTCGTATAGTCTGCAATTGTAACGTCAAGACCAAAAGACTCAATAAGGCTAACTAGTTCCGGTGAATATTTTCGAACGTTTATATCAAATTCGCCAAGTATTATTACTTTTCTGAAATTTTTCGTAGAATATAATAACATTTTTTCTAATAATTAAAAAAAGTATCCAATGTTTCCATTTGTTGATCTATATAAAGTGATGATGGCGGTTTTAGATTTTACGAGTTCAATAGCGCAAAACTCACCATCAATTTCTCTAGAGAATTCCACTAATGAAATTGGTTAATAATCCAGTTTATCATTTGTGAAAATAGCGACACCACCATGTATTCTCTGAGCTCTACAGTAATATGAGGCAAGGCTGTATCCTGGTAGATTCGCAGAATTTATGACAGTGCTGTCTGGCCAATGCTCAGAGATACAAATTGTATCCGATTTTTGTTCATCCAAAAAAAGAGCTAGTTTGTCTCTCATTAGACAGACACTGTATCTTAACATGAAAAATGCTAAGGTCATTCTCAGAAAACAAGTTTTTGATAACTTCAGATAATATGGAATTTACTATGTCACCTGGGTGATATATCTATTCTTAGTTGAATGAAATCATCTTGGACTCAAAATATAGGGTTTGTTCAAAATCGTACATATTATAATGTTGAATTATTGAGATCTCCGGAAAGAGAAATAAATATGATTTCCCGTATAAAGTATACAGTAGACCAAATTGAGTGAAAATTATCACCTCGTAAAATCCAGTTGATAACTTCGCTGACCGTTTATAGCATTAATTACTGTAAACCACTACAGATTTTACTTTATCGAGTTTGAGGTATATATAATAGAATCTATTAGTAGAACAGTGGTGTGGTGAGTGTCTGGGCAGACGCAGCCAGCATGTATGGTGAACAACTGCAAGATATTTTTTTTTGCAATAGTCGAAAGTACCATCCACATAAAATTTTTGGCACAAGCAAATCTGCTTTAAAATTGTTACAACAACCAATGAAAGTGTTTAATACTAATAATTTATTATTTAATTGGCCACATAGTTTGAAATATTATATATAAAAATTAAATACTTGCTTAGATTAATTCAAATAATTATTATTTGTTGAATTTGTTTCACCGAAAGATTAAACAGTAGAAGTAAATGTCTTTTGCTTGCTATTTTGATGTGATTTTCGAATGATATCTCGTACATTTTCAAAGATGTAACTAAAGTTCGGAAAACTCTTTTTTAATGTTCAAAAATTGAAGAAGTAGAAAAATCCAGGTTTCTTTACTCGAAAAAGTGTCCGCAGTCACAGTGTTTATCGAAACCATTTTTTTTATAAATCCGAACTTATTCCAAATCAGTGATTCACAATTAGTGCAAAAAAATAATATTCTCATATTTGAAACTGAGAAAGAGTTGTCCAATCAATTCTCATTGATTTGAGAAAAATTATTTCTATAATTCGATTTTCTGTGACAAATGAAATTTTAATTCAGAAAAAGGTTTCTTAGATGTGTAAAATTACAAATGCGTTAGGTTGCAAAAGGATCACATTTTGTTTTTCAACTCAAGTAAATGGGAAGTTTACACAATTCATAGAAAAGGGGTTTCCACTCAATGCAAAAATCTTCTAAATATGAAGCCATACGGTTTCACTGCTAAGAAACCATTTCAGCGGACTTCAGTAGCAATCAGAATTTTACGTTGGAATTGTGGAAAATTACCAATGCTAGACATTTGCTTTGGTAGAAAACTTCAATAAGAAACAGAATAAATTAATAACAATTAAACAAATGTTCGAACAGATTTAGGCAGACAAAATCTAATTGTTTATCAACACAAAAGGAATTTTGAGAAAACAATGATATGTCGTAGATTATCTCTGGAAAGAAAACGAAAAAATCTAAAATTTAAAAAAGTTGATGAGGCCAGTAGAGTAGTAAGTAGAAGAGGAGATTTTGTATATTTAAGTGATTAGCAAAGGGCTTTCGACTAACGTCATCATCAGTGCTTCCTGAAAATTAAATACTCTGATTGATATGAGATGAAACATAACAAAGGTTGGAAAATGTGGAATAATGATAGGCGAGTAGTTACATAGTCAGGTAACAGGAAATGTTACAATAAAACAGATGTTTAGGTTCAACGAATAAATTGTGTTGAAGATACCTAAGACCATATGGGAATGTAATAGTTCATGTGTCAAACGTCAATTTGGGAGGAGATGTTACCAACTTGAAGAAGTAAGAAATGAATTCGGATTCCCAAAAGAGTTTGAAAGGTTAGAAAAGAGAAGTAGAATTGAGTAAGGTAATAATTAAGTGATGATCCTTTTATGAAGGGGAAAGAAATCTCTATTCCAATCAATTTGGGAGTTAACGCAAAGGTCATTTTTGGCTAATTCTTTAGAGATCTCCAGATCTTCGAACAAGTCCAGTCTCAGGTAGTTTTTATTGTTTATGTTGTGCAGAATTTTGGAATCTTTGTTAGGGCTAAAACTATGGTTGTTGAATTCCAGGTGATGTCCAACTGCAGATTTGTCAGGCTTCTTCAAGTGTTCATTCATTCTAGTGTTGAGAGGTGATGAAAGATGAAATTTTCATATATGGAATAGTTTTATTTATAAAATTGGAAACGTCATTCCATATGTTGGAATCAAAAAAGTGTAAAGAAAAATATTTGACTGGGGCTAAGTTGTCCGGAGCAATGGAGTTGAAAGCTAATTTCCTTTCCTTGCGAGATTTGAATTTTAAAATTAGTTTATCAATGATGGACGGATTGTAATCATTGTTGACCGCAATTTGTTTAATTATGTTGACTTTATTGTTAAAATTAACTGGGCTCAAGGGGGTATATAGCAATCTGTTAACGAAACAATTAGAGGCAGCCATTTTGTGTTGAATGGGATGGTTGAGTTGGAGGGGATTATGTGGTCCATCTGGGTGGGTTTTCTATAGATTGAGAAGTTTAATTTGTCGTTGATTTTGGTTATGGTTAGATCAAGAAAATTCAATTTATTATCGGATTCAATTTCTAGGCTGAATTGTATTTTTGGATGTAAGTTATTTAATGAGTTGACTTTTCCTGTTACCTGACTATGTAAGTACTCGCCTATCATTTTTCCACATTTTCCAACCTTATGTTTCATCTCATATCAATCAGAGTACTGATAATGACGTTAGTCGAAAGCGCTTTGCTAATCAATTAAATATACAGGGTGATTCAAAAGTACTTTGATAAACTTCAGGAGGTGATTCCTCACAATATTCTAATATGAATTGTCTAAATAAATATATGTACAGAAACGCTTCGTTTCCAAGATACAGGGTGTTGAAGTTTTATTTTTATTTTCGTTTTTTTTTTAATAACTTTCGAAATACTGATCTTAATTAAACGAAAATTGGTATTGAGAGGTTTTTTGAGGTGTTTTTCGAACCCGATGTTATTATTGCTCTTACGCGTAGGGGGCGCCACCTACACGTCTTTTTCTTTTTTGAAGATTCATAACTTTTTTGAGCGTACTTCTAGCATTTTTCAGTAGAAAAATCAATTCCTCTATCATATCTACGTAAAAAAGCTACTACTGTTACAAGTCGCTATAAGCAACCGTTTTCTAGATATTTGGACTTGAAAATTTCAAGTCGATTATTTGATAATCGATGCGTGTTGAAGGTATTACTATTGTTGTGCATTTTTCACAAGAATGCTTAGGAAATGAATTTGACGTTCAAGTAGGTAGTTTTGGTTTTTTGTAGGGGGCGCCACCTATTCTATTTACTTTTACTCGTTTGAAATAATTATTTTTGTATGTTTAATGAAATAAAATAAAGGAAACTAAAGTGTATTCAAATAAATTGTTCAAAGTGTCAACCTTCAGCGAAGATTCAGGCATTCAGTCCATCGATTTGGATAGACAGTGTGAAGGAATTCCCTGGCTACAACGCTAAAATGGGTCGGAGCCCCATCATGCATAAACCACATGCGGATACGAATTTCTAATGGTACATTCTGAAGTAGTCCCGGCAATTCGTTTTCTAAAAAGTCTGAATGCCTGTAATTCAGTCTTCTGTCATTGAATCTCGTACCCGCTCAAAAATTATTGGTGTGTTTCTTATTGTTTCACAGGCGTCTACTATTCGGTTTCTTAGATCTTCCTTCTTCAAATGTCCCCAAAAATGAAAATCTAGCGGGTTTAGATCTGGGGACCTTGGTGCCCACGCCTGGTTAGGTTATTCTACACCCCTACCGATCCATTGATTTGGATAGACAGTGTTAAGGAATTCCCTTCTAATGGTAGGTACATTTTCTGAAAAGTCTTTGTAAGTTGCGCCATTCAGTCGGAACGGAAGGAAGAAAGGACCTATCAAGTAATTATCAATTATTGCCGCCCATATATTTACAGAAAATTGATACTGATAATGTCTTTCACTAACTGCGTGCGGATTTTCCAGAGCCCAAACATGGTTGTTATAAAAGTTTGTGATAGCATTTCGAGAGAAGTTTGCCTCGTCCGTGAAGAATACATATCTTAAAAATGGAGGATTTCCAGCCAATTTTCTCAAAAACTTCTGACACATAGTAATGCGTTGGGGAAAGTTTCGTGGCAAAAGAGCTTATACCCTTTGAATATGGTATGGATAAAATTGTTGATCGTGGATAATTCTCCAAACTGTGGACTGAGTAGAATTGAGAGCATCAACAATTCTCCTTGTACTTGTTCCTGGATTCTCCTCGAGAGCATTCAAAACAGTTTCTTCCAATTCTGTGGTTCGAACTGCTCGTGGTCTTCCAATAATATCAGCTGCCCTCTTAAAGCTACCTGTTTCTGCTAAACGACGGTGGAGACTGGTAAAAGTTGGGGCTGAAGGCAGTACTCGATTAGGAAATCGCTCCTGGTAAATACGTCTTGCTTCGCGCGCATTGCCATCCGCAAGCATTATTGTTTATATAATCCATTTTTCAAAATTAGTGTTTTAAAACTCACAGAAACTTCAACAAAACAACAAAACGTTTAACTGTCACATAATATGTAATTACCAAAACTACTTACTTAAACGTCAAATTCATTTCCTAAGCATTCTTGTGAAAAATGCAAAATAATGGTAATAACTTCAACACGCATCGATTATCAAATAATCGACTTGAAATTTTCAAGTCCAAATATCAAGAAAACGGTTGCTTATAGTTACTTGTAACAGGGGTAGTTTTTTTAAGAAGATATGATAGAGGAATTGATTTTTCTACTTAAAAATTGCTAGAGGTACGCTCACAAAAGTTATGAATCTTCAAAAAAGATAAAGACGTGTAGGTGGCGCCCCCTACGATTAAGAGCAATAATAACATCAGGTTCGAATTTGACACCTCAAAAAACCTCTCCATACCAATTCTCGTTCAATTAAGGTCAGTATTTCGAAAGTTATTTAAAAAAAAAACGAAAATAAAAATTGAATACCATGTATCTTGGAAACGAAGCGTATCCGGACATATATTTATTGGACAATTCATATCAGAATATTGTGAGGAATCACCTCTTGAAGTTTGTCAAAGTACTTTTGAATCACCCTGTACACTTAATACAAAATCTCCTCTTCTACTTATATATTATTTATGCACATTGCCCACCTTGGACTCAATTACCAAGAAATCATCCGACTATCCTGAATATACCTTCCAAGCCCTGGGTGATATAAAAAAACGGTTACAATATTTTTGCTCAGATACAAAAAAATTTATTATTATTAACTTTCGGACCGTTTCTCATTATCACCCGATAGACCTACCAAAAAATGTTATGAGTGAAAATCCCTTCTAAATCCTTCAATAATCTCCTTTTCCAGATAGTTTACTAAAATTTGTTTTTAAACAAAAATAGGCAAAGTTACATTTGAAGTGAAATAATAAATCTCCACCTATGGTCAGCATTTTCGATCAAAGCATCAATCCTATTATGTTTTATCAGGGGTGGATCATAAACCCCATCCTCATCCAAGTATAGCTACCTAAGTATAAATCTGAGATAATTTTAATATTTAAATTTGCAATAATTTTACTGTGCAGTAGGATGTCCGTTATTTCCCAAGTTGTTTTTTTTTGCAAACGCCCCCCAAATTTTCAGGTTATGACCTAAAAAAAATATCAGACCCAAATAAGCTCTTAATATTCATGTTAACCCGTGCCTGAATCATAATACATTCCCCATTTAAATAACATGGGATTTTTACACTTTCGGCATTTTATTTTTTTCCACTGGGATAAAGACAGCTAAAAAAACAATCAAAGCATATTCTTGTTGGAAATTTAACGGTCTACAAAAAAAAACGGGTTGCTTTTTTCGATAAATTCTACCCTTTAAAAGGTATTCAAAGATAAAGTTGTGTTCATAGTGAAATTAATAGTTTTCCATTTTTTTTATCTCGTATTGCTTTTTGTTTGCAATAAAATTATGGAGTAACTGCAATTAGCCTTATATTAGAGTAATTCAATATAAAATTTAGTGTTTAAAGTTGTTTTTTTATCAAATTTGTATATTTTATGCAAATGAACAAAACAAGCTGAACGAAATAGCGTTTCAAATTTATTTTATCATTTAACGCCATATATGAGCGACCTGTCAAAACTTGTCATGTGACTCTAGCCTCTCAGTGAAGTGTTTATTATAGTAGAATCAGTTGAGCAGAAATTCTTATTTATCTAATTTTTCAAAAAAATTAATACATCTGTGTGCTTGAGAAATCCAATGTTCCTTTTGGGAGAACCTACCGAAACAATCACTGGCACTAAATTACCAACGAACAAACAAGTGCTGAAATTGTTATTTTATCATACAAGAGAAGCAAAAAGAACACTTCCAGCAAGTTATCAATTCGTTACGGAAGAAATTACTAAATTCTGGAATAGAGCTGGAATTAAAGTACAAAATACTTCAAGATGTGTAAAAAAATTGAAGAACTTAACATCAATTATAGAAGTTTGCAAAAAATCCGTATCCAACAGAAGTAAGCGAGTTTTCTGAGTGTCTCGAAAAATTATTTGACATCGCACATGGAAATGTTTAAGATATAGTTGATAAGGAAGCGTTAGAGTTTTTATCTGACCAAAGAACAGATAGAAAATACCATTTACGTATTTGCAAAGAAAATGACAATATTTGTCAACCATTAGGTAAGTGAGAGTTAAACGAGCATACTAATTCAGACGTGGTATAAACATTAGATTCTAAGATACTTTATCAATTTCAGAAAAACCGATGTTCGAACAAGATGATACCAATACCACTCGATTGGAAGATAATAAATCCAAAAATGACGATAATATTGATGTAGTAACCGACGATGAAAATTCAGGTAGATAATAAAAGTATTTGTGTGAAGTAGAAAATATCATATTTGTTGATAAATTTAAAGTAATAATTTTCTCATTTACTTTTTAGATGTGAGTTTACCATCAAGCTCTAAAAGCACAAGTGAGCAGCCATTGAGTGGTGAGCCGCCTTTAAGTGGTGAGACAACTGCAACTACTTCTTACCAAAGCACACTATCAATATTTAAAGTTCAAGGACGAAATTAAGAACCTAAGAATGGGAGAGGAACAATAAATATTTTCACCGAAGACGTTGTTGCTACCTTAGATAGTTGCAATATTTCTGATAGAAATTCTGTTCGATTAATATCTGCAATAACAACAGCCCTGGGAATTGACACTAGTGCTTCAATTTCGAACAAAATATATTTCAATGAATACAGGTCAAAATTTCGAAGAGAAGCTGCTGAACGAATAAGAAGAGAATTTGGTGATATTGAAGTTGGTCCGGCGGTAGTATATTGGGATGGAAAGTTTTTACCTGATGGTTTTTTTTGCAAAAAGGTCGACAGAGTACCGATCATAGTTAGAAGTAATACTATCGAAAAAATACTAAGCGTACCGGCATTACCAGATGGAAAAGGAGCAACACAGGCACAAGCAATTTTCAAAGAGGTTCAAGAATGGGGATTAACTGATAATATTAAAGCAGTTCGTTGCGACACTACTAATTCAAATCTTGGTTGTCGAAGTGGAGCGGCGATCAATCTGGAGCAAATATTACAAACGGAGCTTTTATACTTACTTACCTTGTAGACATCACATTTAGGAACTAGTTTTGAATTGTGTCTTCACTACAAAAATACCAGGAACTGATGGACCAAATGTTCCATTGTTCAAGAATTTCCAGGAAAATTGGAACACTCTCGATCAAACCAAATATAAGAATGGTTTAGCGGGAAATATAATTCCACAGAAATTACTCAAGAAGATTGGAGAAACAAATGACAAAGTTGATGAGCTCTTGTGCACAATATTGCCTCGTGATAATTACAAAGAGCTCTTAGAATTATGCCAAATTTTCCTTGGTACAATGGATGTCGACAAAGTAAAATTTTTCAAGCCAGGAGCAGTTCATCATGCTCGCTGGATGTCTAAGGCGATTTATACTCTAAAAATTTACATATTTCGAGATATTTATGAAGTAGATACAGAATTGAAAAAAAATCTATTAGATATTTGTTTATTTAGGCCCGGTATTTTCATCTCCGGTTATACTAGGAATAAATTAACCAATGGTCAGAATGTGCTTTTGCTTTATCAATAAACGTTAAGCAAAAGCATATTCTAACCGTTGGTTAATTTATTCCTAGTATAAACGGAGGTGAAAATACCGGGCCTTATAGTGTTTATTTATATGCCATTCTGGTTTGCGATTCCTCGTGCAGCACTATCTCCGAATTTAGATTATTTTTTTTTAAAGTTGTTTATCAATACAGGACAATTGATAAGAAAAAATCTGAGGCTGTTTTGCATAAATTTTAAAATCATTTAGGGTATTTAAATTCTGAAACAGCTGCTCTTGCATTTTTTGATCCAAACGTATCAGCTAACATTGAAAATTAAATGATTAAAGCCTTAAAAAATACTGAAGATTCAGAATTTGATTCATTCAAACGATATATTATCAATAGTGATGGTGAGGTTAAAAGTTTAGAAAAGAAAGATATGGATTTTTTTATTAATTCGAATTCATAAAAAAAATTTGATAGATTTGACATTAGTGAAGATTTTTTAGGAACAAATCCTGATACGTGGATTAGCAATGATAATTACTTGAATGGGCTGGCAATCGTAAATAATCTGCAGGTAGTAAACGATGTCGCCGAAAGAGCAGTTCAATTAACGCAAAATTATATCAATAACTTAACTACTCAAGAAGACCAGAAACAATATTTGATTCAAGTTGTAAGTGAATACAGATCCAAATATCCGACTGCAGCTAAAGAATGTAATTGTAAAAAAAAACACATTAAATATCTTGATACTGTTATTTATAAGCGATAATAAACGTTATTTTGTATCTCACTATTTCATTTTTTTATTTCATTATCTACCTATGCGCGTTCAATTGTGATATGAATGAGAATTATAGCGGAAATTAAAAAAACGATGAATTTAATTATGAACAACTTTATCTTTGAATAACTTCTAAATGGTAGAATTTATCGAAAAAAGCAATCAGATCTTTTTTGTAGAGCGTTGAATTTTCGACAAGAATATGCTCTGAGTGTTTTTTTTAGCTGTCTTGATCTCAGTGAAAAAAAAATGCCAAAAGTGTAAAAATATAATGTTATTTAAATGGGAAATATATTATGATTCAGGCACGGGTTAACAAGAATATTAAGGGCTTATTTGGGTCTGATTTTTTTTTTCAGGTCATAACCCGAAAATTTGGGAGGGGTTTGATAAAAAAAACAACTTGGGAAATAACGGACACCCTACTATGCAGCCTTAGATGTAATAATAAAAATAATAATAATAATAAACTTTATTGGCAATATAAATACAATTTAAGATGGTTACAATAATAAAGTAATCATAAATAAGTGTAAAAATTCAAAGAATGATTCTCAATTATAAAACAACATGCACTAAATATAATTAAAATCTAGTATATGTAATAAAACAATGTAGTTCGTATTCCTCACGATACAATAAATAAAATTATTCATAAATAACTAAATGAGAGCACAGGATTAAAAGTTAATGAAACACATATGACTGATGATTACAATAGTATATTATGAGTAAAGGTGTTAAAAATAAATTTAAAATGAGATTAAAATGTGGACATAAAGGAATAAGAGAAGATTGAATCAAATAAATTCACACATGGATACATACATATATAGAGCTGGACTAAACAAGACATATTAGAACGTTACTAAAGTTTCGGAGTATAGGGTTTTAAAATTAAAAATCACATTACCATGTCGGCAACTTTTCCCCTACGTTGGCTGTGAATGAAGATCTTCAACCCTTTGTTATATAGAATCAAGTTATCAATTTTTTGTATATGGAGAGGTATGGAGTTATACATTTTCGGAGCCATATATTGGTATGACCGCTGGCCAATAGATTTTTGCATTTGTGGGATTTTGTGATGGTGTTTTTTTCGAGTTTGGTGATTATGATTAGGTAGGTTTGAATTAATAGGTTTTTCTCGGTGGTATTTTATATTGATATTATTATAAAAAAGCTGACGAATATCGAATACATGTGCTTCATGAAATAGTTCTTCAGATGGATATTTATAGTCTTTGGACATAATCAGCTTGAGGAACCTTTTTTGCAGTATTTCCAGGGGATGAATATGTGTTTTCAATGCCCCTTCCCATCCGACTATACAATATCGCAAGTGGCTCTCAACTAATGCATGGTACAGTACTTTGAGCTGATGGAAAGGTAATATGTCTTTCAGATATTTGAACTTGTAGAGAATCATACGTAACTTATTACAGACATGGGAATCCCATTTGAGATTCGTGTCTATTATTACTCCCAGATATTAAAAAAAAATGTAGGCAGGATTATATACTGTTGACTCATTGTGGTAACCGTGAGACTATCGAATGATGGCGTGTTGGACCGATTACAGCTAAAAGGTAGGTAGTAGGTTTTTTGCAGGTTGACAGTAAGTAATTTGTTTTCTAGCCATTTTTTTATTGATGGAAGGTCTGTCTCTACTGTGTTTTTCAATTCTTGCCAGGTGTCTGCTTTATAAAATATTGCGGTGTCATCAGCAAAACCTAGTATTTCTCCACTGCTCCTGATAGAGAACATGCCATTGATGTAAATATTGAAAAGGATTGGGCCCAAAACAGTCCCTTGAGGAACTCCATACTCAATTTGCCTTTGATCGCTTTGCACATCATCCACTCTGACAGACTGGAATCTATTGGCAAGATAACTTTCGAAAAGTTTTAAACAATTATTTCTGATGCCAATATCTTCCAATGTCTGTACAGTGTCAAAGCTTTAGACAGATCAATTAATACACATAGACTTGGCATGTTCCCATCCAGAGCAGAAGAAATCTTCGTAGTTAGTGCCAACAACGCGTCTTGGGTGGAGATATTCTCTCTAAAACCATACTGCATACTCGATTTTAGATTATATTTGGATATATAAGAAGCTAACCGTTTTTTTTTTAATTTTTTCGAAAATTTTTGATAGATGCGTTATTAGAGATATCGGTCTATAATTACTGATCGCTGTCTCATCTCCTTTTTTGTAAACTGGTACTACTATTGATTTCTTAAGCGCTCTGGGCCAGATACCTTGTTCCATGCACAAATTTATAATGTATGTAAGAGGTTCTAGAATATATGTAGAAATTATTTTAATAGTTTCTGCTTTGATATCGTCTACACCTGCAGATTTTTTTGTTTTCAGTTCACTGATGATGCTCTCAACTTCTTTATTATCGGTTGGTAATAACACAAACGAGTTCACAGAAACTGCTCTATGTGGTTTGTAATTAGGGTCGTTTTTCACTTTATTTGCCATTTTCTTACCTATTTGGGTGAAAAAAGTGTTGAATTCATTGGCTATTTGCTTTTTATCATCTTTCAATTCCCCCGATTCATCTTTTATTGTTTTTATGTTGCGCTTACTTTTTTTGGTTTTACTTATTTCTTTAACTATTTTCCATAACATTGGTGCATCGGTTGAATTTAAGTGATTTGTTTTTGGTAATAGTCGAATTTGTTTTTTTTAATTAAATTTGTGAGCTTATTTTTATAATTTGTATATTGTGTTTTCAATTCCAAGTTATGGTGATCGTTTCGGAGACTTTTGAACAGTTTATTTTTCGTATCTGTTGATTTAACAAGAGCATTTGTTATCCATGGTGTAATCTTTGTGTTTCTTCTTTTGGCCCTCCTTACGGTTGTGCAATCGTTTATGGGTCGAATGAGGATATCTATGTATTCATTAGTTCCGGCGTTTGGATTTGTTGTAGAAAATATGGGGTTCCAAGAGATGTTGTGTAGCGTATTCTGGAGTTTGTCCTGATCAATATATTTTTTTAATTTATCTTCATTAGTTGCCACATGTTCATCCTGGTTAAGTATAATCTGAAGTCCAGTTGTATAATGATCTGTGATATTACTCTGAATTATTAAGGGAATGATTTGCTCTAATATGTAATATCTCCAATGAATATAGAGTATGCGGCGTTATTTTTATCATGGTTTTGTAAGTATTCCTGCAAATGTTTATTAAATTCTTTTGGATCTGTAGAGGGTGATCTGTAAGCAGCGGTTATCACTATGTTTCTGTTGTTTCTCTAGTTGATTTCAACTTTTATGGCTTTAATATTGTTAATTTGAAATATTTGATAAGTATAGTTAAATGTAGACTTGATGTATAATAAGACAGCATCATTTTGATTCAACCTCCCTTCATATCCTGGAATGTTATAAAGCTCAGGGTTTTGTATAATCCATGTTTCCGTCAATACGATACAGTCAATTTTTGGGTTTATAATATTTAAGAAGATTTTAAATTCATCGATTTTTTTTTATGCTTCGGATATTATTGTGGATAATAGTAAAATGTTTAAGATGTTCATTCACTGTTAAAATTGTATTCAGTTCATTGTTATCCTGTAGGGTAAAAGTATCTATTGTTTCTATTTCGAATTCTCGGATGTACACAGAGAGAAAATGTACACAACGTTGTGTAAGCACAGTTGTGCAGATATTTTACGCAATAGTCCAATCTTTCATCATAAGCGTTTTGTGAAATTCAATAAATATTTGTGCAAGGCAATTTGTATAGTATTTATGCACTTCTACATTGCCCAAAAATACACAAAAATATGCACATCTACCATTATACAATTATATGGAATATATCTACAACACACTGGACTAAAGTTACACCCTTTGTGCACTTTTCATTTCATATGCACAAATTGTATAATATTTCAACACAATTGTATAAATCGCCTCACTTAGCAATGGCGTCGTCTCACCCTACTAAATACGCACGCGCGGCACATGCACCTGTTTGAATCCTGATATTTGGATTGTGATTTCCCTATATTCACTATTGCCTTATATTTATTTGTGCTGTATGCCATTCCGGTCGGAGGTCGAAATGAGACTTGTGAATAATATACATATTTTTATTTGTTTATGTGTATAGTGCAAATGAGTACAACTATTTAAGAGTCTATGTTGATGAAATGTATGGTGTGTATGAATACTTGCGAGGTTGGGAACTTCCCGAGTTGATACCAACATTTGAAGGTAAGTCTCGCCATTTTTTTTATAACATGAAACCAAATCGTTGATATGATATTTCATGGTGTTATTACAATATGTAAATATGATCTACGTCACATCAATATTATTATTTTAATTCATTGGTATTTACGTGGGCCAACATTTTGCAGTTTTTGATGCCTAGTGCTCCTGAGTAAAAGCTTGTCTCTCATTTTTTTTACTTTCAATTTCATTATTCAATTCGTTTTATGATTATAAAATTTCAAAAAGCTATCATAGACAAAAAATTCCTAATTTGTATATACTACTTCATTCACATGTTAGGTGATATGTTATTTCGTGTCTGTCTCTTCATATTAATTGATTGATTCACTCAAATTACTTTCTAGAGCAACAAATTGATGTTGATGTCTTCGAAAATTTGAATGATGAAGACATCAAAGAAGTGGTACCAGTTCTTGGTCTTCATAAAAAATTTCTGAAGAAATACAACGATTTCAAATCTGTACAAGAGGTAAGTCTTTGATTATTCAATATAAGAACTGAGTTGAATAAAATGCGTTTTTAGGCTCTATTGAATCCAGCAATTATGGAAAACTCCTTGAAAGATAATAATTTTAGTGGTAAGTCTGATGTATCATGTGAAACACGGTACGATTCAGATTCAACAATCACCAACTCGTCGGATATTAGCCAAAATACTAGTGTGTCTACCTCTGACTTGATAGAGAACAACTTGACTCCTCTAAGATGTTACAGTGAAAAAGCGACTGTTGGAGAACCTTACGAGATGGAAGAAACATCTCCTTCAAATGTAAATATATTTTCGTATTTCAGTATTCCATTTTAAGTCTTATTTTTATTTTTCAGAGTGTGAAACATTTATTATTAAGTACCGATGAAATTATTATGTCTTCTTATGAGAAGAATAAATCGTTTCTAAGGAACGATTTATCAAGAATGATCGTGAAAAACGAATTGAAGAAATATTCAGACAAAAAGAAGGCTCTAGTTTTGATTTTCCAAACAGCATTAATTATTCATAACTGTTTTTCAGAATCAGTAGCGCAAGATTCAAAGAGTTGGCAAAAGAGGTGTAAACCAGTCACAGCTAAAGGAAAACTTTGGAGTGCTTATGTTTTTACCAAAATAACAAAATGTAACCATAAGTATGCTTCAGTCAAATATCGCTGTATTAAAAATATTTTGTATAAACAGCTTGGCAACGTTTCATTTCTCGAAAATGGTTGTAACTCAGTTATATCCTCATATTTCAGTCCAAAAAAATACCTGTGCTATATGGTATAATATCAATGGCACACCCTCTATATTAGTATTTGTGATCAGTGTTTTTGTGACTTGAAGTTTTGGAAATATTTTTGTTCTTCAAGAATTACTGTTTTATTTTTGGTTCATTTATGTTTCGAGTTGTGATATTGTGTTTCTGTTCTTTTTTATACCCAGAGTTTATAATTCAGTTTTCTATTTCTGTTATTTTCTAATTTTGATGAAATACACATTATTTTAATGACATATTTTCATTTCAACCTTTTGGAAAATGAAGACTTATTATAATGCAGAAAATGACATTTAAGCTTGTATTTCTTAACAGAATAAGATATAAAGGAGCGATCTGGTAAAAACTGCTCATTCTTATCATATTTCTTATGGACGTTATACGCCTTAAGTGTATTATTCTTTCTTAAAATTATAAATATTACCTGCAAAATTTGTGCATGCTTATACACAAATATGCACAATATATTGAATATACCTACACAATTCATGTATGCCGAGTACACAAATTTGTGACATTTTTTTAACCCTATATGCACAATCTCAAATTGTACTAGATAAGTACAAAATTGTTGCCATTTTTTACATTTTATGTTTATGATTCTTACACAATTTATGCATAATAGTACACAAATTGGTGACATTAGTCGCACAACATACTGATTGATTTTATAGATTTTGTGTATACCGCAGGTAATAAGGCACAAGGTGGTGCAACAATAGAACATACATTGTGTTTGGGTTTTAAACAAAATATTTACTTTTTATTCATTCCTTGTATCCGGTAGGTACATGATATTGGTTGATAAAATTGAACAAAACTAGTCTGAATAATACAACACTGAAGTGTATCGTTTGTACACAATATCTCTAATACAATACTATAGAAGAATAATAAACAAATTGGTGCTGTCAACTTTTTAGAAACAAATTGTGCTGAAATTATTCACAATTGTGTAGAAAACATACATTTATTTCTTTCTGTGTACTGTTCCATTACAACTAAGAATCTATTCAGATCAGCATAAGTAATTGGGGAGAAAACAAAACAACTAGGGGTTCATGGGACAGGAAACAATCAAAATGTTTTTTAACCTAATTTCACAGAGCGTGTGTCTCTAAAGCATCATTTATAAACAATATTAAAATACAGAGAACCTTACCTTCTTTCTTTCTCTCTAAGTTTCTCATGGAACTCCCTGCAGTCGCAAACATTCCCCTTGAAAATGAAATCCGAACACATGGAGTCTATCAAACTGGTCGTCAACGTTTCGGCATCTTCCACTTCATCGTCGGTCGCCATCAACATGAACTCGGGAAATCCGAAATTGGACCGGAATGGAGATTTATAAAAATTGACATACTCAGCATTTATGAAGTTCTTAGAGTTCATAAAATTCGTAGTTTGCTGGCGCCTGTGTTTTTGAGTCACATGAAGGCGGAGTAACTTCAAAATGCACATTTTATTCGAATATCACCATTTTTATTGTGGAACGTAACACACTTTTTTGGTACACTGTCACGACCGGTAACTTTTCGACAAATTTCTTCGAAGAATAACGTTACATTTTTGGTGCACGAAATAACAACAATAATTGCCTAGTGTAGCGGACAGTGAATCTATAAAAGAAAGTAAACCTGTATTATTACGACGAAAGATAGCTTCGAACTGTCACTACTAAACAATTGTAACATAAACCAAGTAAGCGAGCCATTATTCACGCACGAAATATTAGCATTCAAAAAATAATTATTTTGTCACTAGACGAGAAAAGTGTAGCTGTCTTGGATTTGTACCGTACCAGTGGCGGACGACAATCATAAACGACTAATCTTAACTGTTCGGTGTTTCTTTTCCAGGTTATTCTTTGCAGTTATTCAGGTTTTGTCTGAAATTATCGGTTTCTTAACGTATATATTTATAACTTCAGCATTTACCTCTAAAGACAAATTGTAATTTCTTACAATCGTTGAAACAGATGGCCGTGTAATGAGATTCCTGCATTTCATTATTCTCTGCTTGACATAACAGTGTATTCGATGATGCAAGTTTATGCTTCCCGAAAATTATGAAGAATACTGATTTATTGATTGTTGTTTCCAGATAGCACGGTATCTCAACTCCGTGTCACTTCTGATATGAATCTAAATAAAGTATGAATTTAAACGATAAAATATATCTTTCATTTTTTATTTATTTAATTTTTTTCACTATTTATTGAACAGCAATCAGCAAGCTATTCTTACACGCTTTATATTAGCGTCACTTGTGTTTGATTGTAACCGACTCCTTTGGACTTGATTTTCACCCACTTCCAGACGTCCGAATGATTTGAAATTTGGCAGGTGTACATAATTCCGGTGACAATGCATTAATACATTTTTGTGTGAAAAAAAACAAAATGGCGGCCCCAATATGGCGGACGAGTTTTGTGATTATGGTCCGATTCGCTTCAAAATTGGTATGTGGGGGTTTTTGGAGTCGAATATTATGATTCTTTCGTGAAAATTGAAAAATTCAAGATGGCGGCTCCAAAATGGTGAACGAGTGGTTTCCGATTCTATGGTCGAAATTGGTATGTGGGGGTTTTTGGAGTCGAATATTATGATTCCTTCGTGAAAATTGAAAAACTCAAGATAGCGGCCCACTGTATATATTGACAACGTTAAAATCTCTGAATGACTTCTAAAATCGAGATTTGACTATTAATACAGCTGTACACATTAATGATTTGGAAAAGAATTGGAGTTACCAATAGTAATCACGGAATTAATAGTAGATCAGAACAAATAATAGTTTAAAAAAACACGCTTTTATAAATAAACCAAAACAAAAAATAGAAAATAAATAATAGTTTAAAAAAACTAAAAAACACTCTTTTTATAAAAAACCGAACTGAAAAATAAATAAATAATAGTTAAAAAAACGAAAAAACACGCTCTTATAGAAAACCAAACTAAAAAAATATATATTTTTTTAATAAATTAATAATAATGTAGATAAGAAAAAAATTTATGATTCAGATTAAGCACCCCACGCTTTTTTTTAAATGAAATAATTTTTTTTCTTATGTACATTATTAATTTATATTTATTGAAAAAATTCACACTATTCTTAATTAAAATTTATTAAAATTTATTTTCTATTTTTTTTATTTGGTTTTCTATAAAAGCGTGTTTTTCCGTTTTTCAAACTATTATTTATTTATTTTTTAGTTTTTTTTTATAAATAGCGTGTCTTTTAGTTTTTTCAAACTATTATTTATTATATATATTTTTTGTCTCAAGACACATTTGTGTGTTTCCGCCAAGTAACCCATATAGGTAAAGATGTTTATCTCGTGGACTAGTGCAGGAGAACATTAGTATTTTTTAGTGCAAAAGTCACACGTAAGGATTCGCATCCATTGTTTTTAATTCTTTTCAGACAATCTGACAAGTTAAAAATGCCAACTTTGGGATATTACTGGGTCTTCTTGGGTTCACAGAATGACATCGCCACCTGCAAATTTACCTATTATGAGCGTTGTCTAAGGTTGGGAGATATTATTTGTTGAATGTTCACGAGCTTTAGCATTAATTAAGGTAGGCGTTCAATGTATATTTTTACTCCAAGTTGCATCAAGAAACGGTTACACTTTGAGAACTCAAATTTGTGTGTTTCTGCCAAGTAACCCATATAGGTAAAGATGGTCATCTCATGGACTAGTGCAGGAGGACATTGGTATTTTCTAAGTGCAAAAGTCACACGGAAGGATTTGCTTCCATTGTTTTTAATTCTTTTCAGACACTCTGACAAGTTGAAAATGCCAACTTAGAGATTTGTGGAAGATATAACTGGGTCTTCTTGGGATTTCAGAATGACATCGCCACCTGCAAATGTACGTATTATAAGAGTTGCCTAAGGTTAGGAGATACGACATGTTGAAATAATATTGGTCACTAATATTTTTACCTGCTTTAGCAGGAATCAAGGAAGACGTTCAATGTAGTGTATTTTTATTTCAAGTTGCATCGAGAAACGGTTACACTTTGAGAACTCGAGGTCAACTCAGAAAGGATTAGAGCACTAACTGAAAATATTGGGATTGAATTCTTTTCGAAAATTGATTTTTTTATCGAAAATTGAAGGAAATAAGCCAATACTGGCTTCTTTTTTATTTCAAACGAAAAACCCATGAAAATAGTTCAACTTCCGATTAAAGCCAAATCTCTAGGAAATTTCGTTTAGGACATTAACTTGTAATACGAAATGGACGGTGAAGAGCCAAATTCAAACATAGCGAGAAATATTTCCTACTTTACCAAAACATTCTTCAATTTGGGAGGGATAAATAAAAATCAACAATCAATGACGGGGTCCGGAGGTCCAATCTGTATAATATAACGAAGTTTTTCCTGACTGTTAATAGGCACACGAAAAATAATTTCTCTAAACTTCCTTCTGAGGAAGTTTAGAAAAACGCTGTTATATTTACAAGCTTGTATCTAACTTGCCCTGTTTGTTTCTCTGTGATTATTATTTTTTCTCGATTTGTACGTTCGGGTGAAGTTTTTCAAATGAATTTTGATCCACTTCTAGTCGTCCGGTTAACTTTGGCAGGTGTTCTTGATTCCGGTGACAATCTATTATGAAATTTGCGGACGAGCTTCGTGATTATGGGGCGCTTCTATTCAAATTGGTATGTGGGTATTCTTTGGGTCGAAGATAATTAATTTTTTGTCAAAATTCATTGATTTAAGATGGTGAACGAGTTTTGCTACTATAGTACAATTCTATTCAGAATTGGTGTGTCGGAGTTTTGCGATCGGAGATTATGATTTTTTGTCAAAATTAATTAATTTGAGATGACGAGTTTTGTGATTATGGCCCGATTCTATTCAAAATTGGTATGAGAGGGTTTTTGGGCTCGAAGATTATCAATTTTTCATAAGAATTTGATTAGATAACGGATTTCATGAATGACTAGAAAGAGTTAAATAAAAAATAACTAATAAAATAACTTTTTAATATTTTTAAAACGTTTAAAATGAGTTTATAAAACGTGTAAAATGAGCTTAAGTCATCTGATAATGATTTAGTTATCATCCGTAGGACTTTCATTTGGGCCCGTTCCAGGTCGCGAATGCTAGTCCCCAGACGGCTGAGGCATACAAAGTGACAGGCCTAAACATCATTTTATAGTTTGCTTCTCCTATTGATCAAAGGATAAAGCGCGCAGATTTTCTTTCATTTTTGACAATATTCACGTGCGGTTTTCAGGTGAGCCGACGATCTACAGCAACTCCCAGGTACTTGACCTGCTCTGACCATTCTATCTCCCTTCCAGAGATATTCACTCCCCTCTCCGGGTCGTTCCTCTTGCGACCCATCGAGATCGCTTGCGTTTTATCGGGATTCAACTTTATTTTCCACTCCAGATACCACTGCTGGAGGTCGTTAAATAACAAAAATTGTTTTACAATGAATAGAAAAGCTTTAATAAAAAATATCTCATTATTGAAGATGAAGTGATTGCTTGGTAATTCACCTATAATTGTTCATTTTTCCCTGTTTATAATTAAGACGCAATTATTTAAAACGCTTAAAATGCTTGTTTTGCTCCGATCCCCCCTAGTATTCCTATGAAATCTACCTAAAAGTCTAACGAGTACTTGCAAACTAGAACCAAAAAAATTACAATGCTTGTGTTTGTTTCAGATATTCGGAATCAACTTCAATAATTTCAATCCACACGACACTGGAATACAGAAACCACAATGAGAACAAATAGCATTTGAATAGCTACAAGAAAGTTTTACTATCTTAGCAGATGATGACTCAACTATTCAAATCAATTTAAACAAACTGAATTACCAGAATTTCAAGCTCGATTAAACTTAAGACAAGATGTACTAATTTTATTAATAATTCACCATACTCCATATAACTACCACTCCAATAAAAAGTGTTTTTTTAATTATTGTAACAGTCGAGTAGTTGAGAAATGTCTAGATTTGAATTATTGGTGAAAAAAAAACTAGAAAATAACTCAGATACCTTTTTGAGCTTATTGTGCTTAATGTTAAGTAAATTTCAATAGAAATATACCTAGTGGTCCTGTCATCACAACAAGACTGTCAATAAATGTTGATATATCTTCAGTTCAGTTTTATAAATATATATATATGGGTGTGTGAAATGCAAAAATTATAAATGTGACATCTATAATTTGGGAAATGAAGCTCTTGCCTAGTGAAGTGGAGTTCAATGGCAGGAAATTTCGTGCAACATTGATAGGTCACCAACAGATGTCACTATAGGCTAATCCACGACACCAATAGTCAAGCTTCTAGTGCGTTCCGAGTAACGCAAACAAATCTCTCTCTCTCTCTCTCTCTCTCTATATATATATATATATATATATATATATAAATGTAAATATATATACAAAACTAAGGATATTGGGGTAAGTAGCAATAAAAAAGTAAACTCTTTAAGGTATATCCAAGCTTTCGGAAATAATTATTTCCATCATCAGGGAAACTACAATAGATGAAAAAACCAATAGTAATACATATTCAAGTGCGTGACATTATGCTACTTACAACTTTATTGAGGTATTAGTGCCTTCCATCGGAGTTCTTACTGAACGAATTATGGATGCCTTCCACACCGTAAGAAACACTCGGAATTTTAGAACGCGTACGGCAGTCTATAAGAAGAAGAGTGGAAGGTTGTATCGCAGAAGGAGGAGGGCATTTCTAGAACCTTTTATAAAAAGTCAAGGTTCGTTAGGTATCTTATTTTTTAGGTTTCAAGGAAATTTGTAATTTAGATCACTAAACCAAATAAGTAGAGTTTTTTGTTTTCATTGTGATAATAGGTTCCCCCTTTTGTTAAAAGTTTTAATTAAATATAGCGAATTACAAAACAAAAACACTTTTTTTCTGGATAACGGTCGCAGATGCGTAAAAATTACAAGAGACAAAAAAATGTATAAACAAAACAAATAATTAATTGCAGCTGTTAGAATCCACCAGCGGCGCACTACAAAAGAGTTTATGGGGCAAAAAAGGGCATGACCCCTGAAAAAATATCTCCCTGTAGATTCTTACAATCATTCGGCATACTGCATGATGTAAACCCTATGTTTCAAATTTGATCTTAATACGCAAAAACTGAAAGAGCTATAAAGAAAAAATAAATAATCTTGAAATTTTAACGCTCTGTAGATCGGTAGCGAAGCGTTTGCAGACACATGTTTACGGAACAAAAAGTCTTATTTTGACCTGAAAAGTACGCCCCTGAAATCTTGATACTGAATTTTGAAACACCCCCGTATATATAACGTCATTTGTCAACAAAGTGGAGTCCACATTTTTCAACCGAATAGAACGAAATTGTGCACAAAAATATTTTCTATCGATACCTCGGATGAATTCGAAGATGGGCCGAACCGGTCCAGTAGTTTCAAAATGGCGGCAATTCAAAGAAAAAAAAATTCTCAATCTTTCAGTTTCCTATCAATATTGGCAAACTTTAGGTCTTTTGATAGAGATTTATGAGCTCTACAACTTGCATTCTGTTTTATTTTTTCTCTAAGATGTGCCCTCATATCAAAAACCGCTGTAAATTACCATCTACAAGAATCAATAATTTGTGTTCACCCTGTATGCTCCTTTTATATGAAGTTTAATCGCTCGTGTCAAACAAATACCATTTGAATTTTCATTCCGCCGACAAACAGAATATCACTGTATTTTTGAAAATATTAGATGGTATTTTTTTTAAGTGATATTAAGATTAAAACCCGATTAAGTACTATATCTATATCATTGTGTGCTGGTTATACTTCTTTCTTTCGATTTGAGTCAGATTACATAGAAATACTAGGAAGGATTTGGGGAGATTTGGATGTTCACCATCTTTTGTTTGAAAAGTTTAAATATTAAAAGCATACGGAGGGATGTGAACTCTTCTCCAATTTTTTTAGAAATGCTGTTTGTGTTGTCTAGTGAATAAATGTCCCATGTTTTGCGACACATGATTTGTTAGCTTGATTGATGGCTTTTCCAGAATCAATAATTAAATTCTGAAATCTACCTTTTCGACTGTTTATTTTTGTAATAAATCACATAGGTACTATATTGACTTTGACATTGGGGCTTCCTCTTATATAGGTCAATAACGACGAGAACATTCGCTAGATGTATCCTGATTATTCCTGAGTTTTCTTGGAATTTTGACGTCATGCTATTTCGAGTGCACCCTTTTATGATTATCTTTCCATTAGATGTGATTTCTTTCCAATTAATGGAGTAAAAATAGCTTAAAATTATGCATTATTTCGTAATTCTGGAGGACTCCATGGATTTTCCTAAGACCTTCTGATATTACTTAGAAATGGCGTGCAGAAAAAAGTTATAGACTTATATTTGTGCGCTGATTGTTTATTAATTGTTCAAACGATGACAAACAATTTTGTTAGGCGAATTTGAAATAACTCAATGAATTTCGAAATAATTTTACCCAAATTGAGGTCGCTGAACAAGAATATTATATTTAAAAAACGATGGCGTGGCCAGTCATAAAGGTAGATTTCATGAATGATAATTTAGGGCAATTTTTTATTTATGTGTTCATCTCGGAGAGAAACTTTTCAGGTAAAAGTTGTCGAGCTAATGAAGCTCTATCAAACGACTTATAGTTTGCCGATATTGGGTATGGAAATGAAATATTGCGAATTTAACAGCTGCCATTTTGAAACTACTGGACCATTTTCGAAATTAGCCGAGGTATTGATGAGAAATATTTCTATTTCATTCGGTTGAAAAATGTGGCCTCCACTTAACAAGTTTCGTTATATCCCATATATAAGTTTCAATATCACATTTTGAACCAGAATTTTTGGTCTTTGAAGCATGGCAAATTTGTATTTTTTTTTATTATTCAATATTTTAAGCTCTGTATTTTTCGAAATAAAATTTCAAGTTTTTTAAATTGCCCTTTTTTTTATTTGTCATTTTGAGAGTAATCTGTGAAAACTTCAGATGTTTATCTTGAAAAAAAAATTAAGATCTATAATTGATTTTAGACAGAATTCTGCTCTGACGTAATTCCATATAGGTACGTACTATTCCTATACATTTTTTCGCGTTTTAGTTAAATTTTTGTTGGCTTAATTTGTTCAATTAGATCAAAAGTTATTACAAATGTAGTGTAAAGCGCTCGTGGCTGCGTGCTCCTCCAGCGCAGCACTTCAAAATCGCCGACTCACATTTTCGCACGTTAGCAAAAAAAAATTGCAGCTTAGTTTTTTATTTAAAAAAAAAATTATATAGATTTTTTATGTAAAATTTTCCATTTTTGCGAGTGGCACCATTAGTCATACATTTTTTTTTAATATTCAATATATAATGTAATTTGGCAACTTATTTGTTAAATAATTAATCAAGCACACACTCTACGGTTGGTAACTTTTCATATGTTGTTCCCAAGATCATCACTAATGTACAGTAAAAAGTTACCACCGTTCCCCAACTTCTAACGGCTAAAATTTACTATTACTCCACTAGTATACGTAGAGCGTCAGGTAAGCACTAAACTTACCGATAAACTGTTCTCTCGTGTTCTATCTCTCTCTCTCTCTCTCTCTCTCTCTACATTCAAATATATTTTCGATCCAATATAGAGTACATCAAAAGATAAACTTATATTTCTATTCTAAACAAGAATTTTCAGCAGGAATCCATTTATAAAAATGGACATTCCGTCAATTTACTAAAAAACGTAATATTTCTGAATGTGATACAATTTACACTTATAGTAACAAAGAAAAAATATTTTACGCTGCGTATACCTTGTTTGAGGTCGTAAGATAAATATATGTTGGTTAGGTAAGCTTATTTATTTTCTAAATAAACGTTATCAAAGTTTTTAAATTACATTTGGAAATTTTTGGCGAAATTTTATTATTAATTCAATATTTTTAATAAAACCAATAAAACCTTCTTGAAGTGCATTTTACAATCTTCGGAAAGTACTATTGAAAAATCCTGATAACATATTTGGAACTAGATTTTTTTGTTTTTGAAGCATTGCCTAAAAATTCCAATTTGGCACTTTTTAAAATTATTCAATATTTTATCACTGCATTTTTTTACATGAAATTTTAAGATTTTTTCCATTCGCATATCTTCTCAAGTGTAAACTGTACAAATTTCAGATGTTTATCTTGGAAATTTAAAGAATGGCAGATCTTTAATTGATTTTATCGAAAATTCTACTTTGACGTAACTTCATATATGTACTATTCCTATCCATATTTTTTTTCTCATTCAAAAACAGAACACTTCGTTAGCTACTTTTTTCTTCTTTAATTAGAATTTTATTAGCTTAATTTTATCAATTAGATCAAAAGTTATGACAAATTAAGTGAAGCGCGCTCGTTGGTACGTGCTCCTCGAGAGATGCACTTCAGTATCGCCGCCTCACATTTTCGTACGTTAGAAAAAAAAATCTGCAGCTTACAGTTTTCATTTGAAAGAAAAACTTTATATACCTTTTTTATGTAAAATCTTCCATTCTTTCAATGCCAGTATCAGTTTTTCAAAAAAATTCAAAATTTTTTAAGATTTTCAATAAACAATGTAATTTTGCAACTTATTTGTTAAATAATAAATTAAGCACACACTTTACGGTTGGTTACTTTTCATATGTTGTTCCTAACATCATCACTAATGTACAGTAAAAAGTTGCCGCAGTCCCCTAACTTTCTGTTGCTAAAATCTAATATTACTCCACTAAATATACATTTTCCGATTTTGTACTTTCCTATGGACCCACTTATACAGGGCAAACCAATAATTCCACAATATACATAGCTACCATGCGATATCGGGCCATGTTCTCTGCTTTTCGCTGGGGTCTTATGCAGCCTGGGTGCTGTCGAGCTTTGTTGTAGCCCTCCCAAGTGGCATTTTAAGTGGACAGAACGTAGCGGCCACGATTCTGGAAAACTTTGAAGTGTTTGGCCACAACCACTGCCACGTAATATACACGGTTCTATCACGCGGCGGCTACCAAAATGGAGATCACTTTTTTGGTGGCTGCTACGTTCCGATCTACGTTCCTGGATCTCAGATAGCCACATTCCAACCACGTTGTGGTCACCTGGCAAAAACGTGGATATGTAGTGGCCGACACTAGACACGTTAAACAACTGACCGCGTTTGTGTAAATAATATGTAGCTCGATCTCTGTTCAGCAACATATTTTTGTGATAAATGTTCCTCACTCTTCCATTTTGCCTGATTCATTTCTAACACTCGATCAACTTTAAAAATATATAGCTTATAAACATACATACGCTTAAGTGAGTTTATTAAATTTGGATACTTCTGATCGAGATAAAATTGAAACGATTGAAAGTTTTTTGTGAAATATGGGTGTTGTAGCTTGATTGTGAGCACACGCCATCTGAATACACTTTATTTAAGGAAAACATTATAAATTTTGGAAATAACTCGCCTCTGAAATTATGTACTTAAATCCCTCAAACATTGTTTTATCAATCTTGGTTAGTTGAAACAAATATATACGTAACAAATTACTACGTTTGATGCAGTGCTGGTGACAAATAAATCTTTATTGAATATTTCGATCATTTCTCTAATAATGGCGACCCAGCATATTCCTGTAAATATGGCGGCTTTTGGAGAATATAACTTTAAAGTGGCAGAAAGTGTAAATATACCACTCTGAAGCTCCTCCCATCATAAAGTGCCCAGTGGAACTGAATTATCAACTTTTCCACCACTGGAAAGTGGCACTCACGTCGCAGGCCCATGAGTCACCACTTCAAAGTTATAACCTAAAAATTACAAAATAGGTCTTATACCCTTGAATGGGGCGAACACGTCGGGCTATTATAACCTGCCACTTCAAAGTTTTAACCTCGAAATTGTGGGTACATGTTCATTAATTGTTAAAAAAGGGCATGTAGCAAGTATAGTGGATTTATGCAGCTCCAATCAACAATTATAAATTAACAAGTGATGAAAATGATGGCATTTATGCAAACAGAATTACACTAATAAGTTATAGAACTGTGGAGTTGTTACCATAGATGGGAATTACGTGACTACAACCATACACATATACAATTTTAGTTATTCTTACTGTATAGTGGTAGATTTAGTGGTGATAACGTGATAACCACCGAGTCGAAGTTTCCGTCACTATAATGCTGCTTGCTACGGTGTGTCCTTGCCTCCGCTTTGCTCGTATCGCTTGACTTTATTTATTGAAAAGGCGGTGAACTTAGGATCTTAGTCTTTTCTCTAATGAGACAACTGAATGCAAATGCGTTCATTATTACTCCATTATTTTCGTCTACAGTTTGCCATAGTTGTCTCCGAACTTGATCTGCCTTGGGTTATTGAATGTTGGTGAATGTATTCCAATTTGTATTCCTATTATTTTTTTATTAGAGATTAATTATGTTGTGAGCCCTCTACTTTGAACAGAATTATTCTATTAGTAGAGAGCCCGGTAGAGTTATATACCTTGAACACCCGGACGATACTAAAGTTTTCTACAGAGTTCCTCTTGAAAACATATCCACGGAACGACAACTGTGCCAGGGTAAATCCTGCCGGCAGTATTTTTCATCAATTAATAAACAGACGCGTTATCTACCTTTTTTCCCGGAACATGAAACTGCTTGGCTATCTGAATTTGATATTTATTAAACCCAGATAGCCAAGCGGTGAAATAGCGGCTCGACAAACATAAGTCCCTAGGTTCAAAAAACCCCAATTCAACAAAATATTTGTTTTTATTTGTTCCTCCGATCCCCAAGAAATATAACAAAATAGGGTAAAAACCCTTAAAAACACAATTATTTCAAGCCGGCTTTTTGTATTGCGTTTTTCCGGAAACATACGCAAGAACTCAACGCTAATAATTTTATTTAACCTGTTAGCAGCAGGGATAACCTTTCCGCTTCCAGCCAGGAGGGCAAGCGAAGCTACCGGGTACCCTATACTTCTCAGCCACAAATTCCTTTCTTCCCCTAAAATCACCAGGAAGGAGAAAAATTTGTATATATCTAGATTGAGTTGTATAAAGTAGGATAAGATTAGAACTGTGCTTGAATAGGCAAATGAACGTATTTGAAATTGAATTGAATTTGGACACATAAAAGAATCACTAAATTGTGCATTTCAATGAGGACAACTAGGAAAACTCTCTGTGTCGCGTCCTATCCTGCCGCAACCCTCGGCACAGCGGCTATAAAGAGGTGTGAAAACTATCTTTTCATCCCGGACACAAATTGTGGGTGAGGATGTAGCTGCCCAAAAAAATATTGCCGGAAACCCCCCGGTACAGTGGGGCAAATCAGCAAGTGCTCGGGGCATTTTTGTGTGTGTGTGTCGGTTTTAATAACGCAACTGCCCTGAATATGATATAAAAAGCACTTTTCTCCAAAGGTGAAAAAACAATTTTTGTTCCCCAAAATTACAGCTACCGAGTCATTGGCCCAAAATTTTGAGAAAAACAAAACGACAGCTTTTTTGAATTTTTTGTTTCCCAATTTCAATTCAATTTCAAATACTTTTTTTTGCCTTTTCAGTCGCAGTTTTAATCTTATCCTACTATACACAACTTATTTTTTTGGGAATGGGAAAAATAAATACAAAAAAAGATACCCTCTATTTGGTTTAATTGGGATTTGAACCTAAGAACTTGTGTTTGGCAAGTCGCTATCTTACAGCTTGGCTATCTGGGTTTTATAAATATTGAGCCCAGATAACCAAGCGGTGTCATGTGTAGATAAAAAGTAGATAACTGGTCTGTTTTCATGAGAAACCTATAGAAAACTTTAGAATCATCCGGGGGTTCAAGGTATATAAATCGACAGGGCTCTTGGTCTATATGGTCATAGAGCCACGGCTCGTCTGATACCCTCCAGTTTTTTACCATTTTGCTTATATTTGAACCACCGAGTGTTTAATCTAATACCTCTTGTTGTTGTCTTACTCACAGCAGATTTATGAAATTAATTATCTAAATATAAACTGAGTATTAGCATATACCTTGGAATTTCCTGAACGAACAAATATATGTGAGAAAAATTTGAAGCACAGCAGTTGGATTTTGATTTCTCAACATTATTTTTTATTAAAGTGGAAATATTGTGTCCGAAATACATATAATGAAAGAAGGGAATTTTGTGGCATAGTGGACAAATTATTATATTAAAGAAAAAAGCATCCTCAAGTGGGAGTCGAACCCACGACCTTATGATCTCTAGCCATACGCTCTAACCAACTGAGCCATTTGAGGACATAGGAATCGTCACACACTCGTGAATCCCCTCCTTCCAAAATGTAATGTTCATGTTAGAAAATGGATCTCGGCGGCCAGTGATAAGTACGTTTGATCTTCGATTAATTTTTCTAACATTAACATTACATTTTGGAAGGAAGGGATTCACGAGTGAGTGTCGATTCCTATGTCCTCGAATGGCTCAGTTGGTTACAGCGTATGGCTAGAGATCATAAGGTCGTGGGTTCGACTCCCACTTGAGGATGCTTTTTCTCTTTAATTTAATAATTTGTCCACTATGCCACAAAATTCTCTTCTTTCATTATATGTATTTCGGACACAATATTTCCATTTTCACATTATATATTCGGCTAAAATCTCATCAGTGGTTAGAGATCATCTTCCTGAATCTGCTACTGAAATCGTCGAATTGTCATGATCTACCTATAGAGCTTGGAAGAGAAAAATGATTCGAAAGAATATATCCATTTAGAAAGATCACCTGTAAACTATGGAAAAATCCAGATTTATATATATATATATATATATATATATATATATATATATATATATATATATATATATTCATATTATGTGAAAATTTTTCTATTCTTACGAGTATTGAACTCATTGAACCGAGACATTATAAAAATAACATCATGTAACTATGCAGGAGACCAAATAATACTTACAAACCGCTCGTGGAATGCCATGACATTTAAAACAAAGGTTCATAAACATAGATGTACCCCGAAAATAGTACCTAATTATGAGTCAGAAAATAAATTACCTATTTATAAACACCCTAACAAAAAAAGCGACACCGCTGCAACAGAGTAGGCGAGACAATGTAATTATATTCAAAAATAAAACAAAGCCAATTTGGAATAGTATAGTAGATTATAGAATTTTCTCTGTATGTGGGAATACGCGGATATATAAACAGTTTTGGAACAATAAGAGTCATTCCATTCGGGTATTCATTTCAATTCAGTATATTACTTATGATGTGCATTGGCATCTTAAATTGAGCTATTTTGATTAGATCGTGTTTAAGTCAAAAAGATGGAAACTTTCGATTGTACTTCAAGTTATATTCAGATACAAACAAGTTGAAAAATCTACTAGTTATTAGAACTCACACTGATGAGTTTATTTATCAAGATATAAAAAGTAAATCAACTTCAACATCGTAGCTACAAAGGAACCGAGTCGAACTGCATACACTGATATGTAGTTAGAAGAATTCATCCGAAATTCATCATTGCTCCAGAAGTAAATCAATAATTAAATACTTATCGGGATTTCTAAAGATTAAACTAAAAAAATTAATTAAACAAAAATATTTGCAAGCTTAAATATCGGAAATGATTTTAGTGAAGTGATCTTCGTATAAGTGTCTATATACAGGGTGAGACTACATATTTTTTCTCTTTGATTGTATTGTATACCAGGCTTTATAAAATGAACATTTTTCCTCATTCATACTCTAAATTCCTTGAAGATAAATACTTATCCATTTCATTAGATTTTGATAGTTGCTTGTTCTAGAAAGATGTATAATATGATTAATACTAGTCAATAATTATAACTGAAAACTTTTGCTATGATGTTTTAAAGTCCAGCAAAAATATTAAAGTTGTTGTTTAAAGAAGAAAAACAATTACAATGTTAATTGTTTAAACCCAGATAATTGAAGTAGGCGTTTTAGATTAGTTTACATTGACAAATACAAAATTTAGAATATACTTATAAAGCATAAAAAAGTATTAAAATATATTGCTATATTTGATTTTTCTACCTTTGAATTAAAATATATTGTTCATGCCTTAAAATTATAAAACTGTGTGATTGATATGATATTGACTATTGCTATGATTTTATTGCTGTTTTTACATTCATATTTTCTGGTGAATTTATATACAATGGTTTTATAAGAATTTATTGATTGATGGTGTTGTGTATTGTTTTTGAAGATTGATCATAATTATATCTTTTAAAATTACAACTATATTATTATTTCATATTTTTTGATAGCTTGAGATATGACCGAGTACATAGATTAAACGAACTTCGATCATATACTGAATGAATTACTTGGATAGACCGTTCCCTGAGTACATTCCCTTTGTCAATGTTTCAGATGCACCATCTTCAGTATAGAACCTCTAACGACTTTTTATAAGACACGCTTTTGTACTGTCAATTGTGTGAAAAAGATTTAGTATTGAGAAGAGTGAATACAAATAATACCAGTATAGTTAGACATCATTTGACGGTATTTGTAAAATCCTTCTATTGGATTTTCTAGAGTGTTTCTTTGGTAAAAGTTACTGTGAGGTTCGACAAACACTTGGGTTTTTAGAGTGGTGTGTGAATTCATAACACTCAGTATATACTCAGGTTTTAACAATGGCAGGTCAGTGTTGGGGTCTTTAGAGTCTCCAACTGTCCCCAGTTGTAACAAAATAACGATAAAGTGATAAGTACGTTTGATCTTCGATTCAGTTTCTAACATGAACATTAAATTATGGAAGGAAGGGATTCACGAGTGTGTGTCGATTCCTATGTCCTCGAATTGCTCAGTTGGTTACAGCGAATGGCTAGAGATCATAAGGTCGTGGGTTCGACTCCCACTTGAGGATGCTTTTTTCTTTAATTCAATAATTTGTCCACTATGCCACAAAAATCCCTTCTTTCATTATTTTTTATCTTCTGATTTTGGCGACTCACATCAGATAAATCTCCACGAACTATGGATTCGACATGGTTTAAGGACTACGATGCCAACGCACACCACACCATCCGGGGTAGCAGCGACACCACGGAAAGAGGGAAGTCGGTGTTACACTTCGCGCTAGCAAACGATCTACTTGCGTAGAGACAGAGACATACTGAACGTAGACAGCAAACTCACCATCATTACAAAAAACAGGAGGGAGGTACTTGATGAACAATAGCTTTCACGTATATGAGTAATTTTGTTACATAATATAATATTTCTGAAGAGGAAAGTTGCTCCTACCACAGAAATCTATCAGTACCCAAGGATAACAGAACCAGCAGGAAACCTTCCAGGAACTGAAAAAACTATAAGTACAAACAGGGACCTAGAGTTGGCAGTGAAGCAATTCAGGATCACAGTCATCTCAACAACAACTGTCTCCTCATCACAAGGAACTAAAAACGTGTCCTGGTAGAACGCTAAACTCGCAAGGTTAAAGAAAAAAAATTTGGAAAAAAAAATAACAGTGTACTGAACAAAGCTGAGAGAGACTATTCGCGAAGGTAGTATGGGTAGAGAAAGAAATACCCTCCAAAGGCCTTAAGAACGAACGAGGAGAGTATACCAGCAATGGAGAAAAAACAATAAAGAAACTCTTCAGGGTACAGTTTCTTGGAACTCAAATAGATCAGGCACCTGCTAATGAAAAAACAAATTGATGCGAGAGCTCTGGAAAGGGGTTTCAGATAAAGTTGGACAATAGCGAAAACGGTAGAAACCTAGATACGGCAAAGTACAACGGGCAACAAGCTCATTGTGGACGGGATTGTAGGCTCTGTGAAATGCTCAGAGGCAGCCTGGCTCTTGGCTATTTACCAAAACCAATAAAGAACACGCTGGGAAACAGAAAAGTATTACCAGTGTGGCCTTCCTAGACACAAAGCTTTCAACAACACTTCTATAGACTATAATCAGAACTTAGACAGAGAAGAAAAGATTGGGAAGGCTCTAGTAGCCCTCTGGCGGCCAGAGGATGCCTCCAGGGGGATTGCTTTATCCAGTCCTATGGAACTTTGTCATGGATGGACTACTGAAAGAAAAAGGACACAAAGTGCTTGAGTACGCCGACATAGTGCTCCTGGCACAAGGGAAATACACGGTTAGTGATCGCATACAAGAGGCCCGTAGCCCGTAATATGTTGGAAGGATAAGGTGGAACTGAATATCAACCTTCAAAAGCACCATGTAACATTCACTCGAAGACGGAAACTAGGAGGCTTAGAGCTTCCCAGTGAACCAGAATGGATCGCATAGAAGTTGCAGGGAGTTACTGCGGGGATATGCTTTGCAATGTGTATACAAAAAAGAGGCATCAGGAATTATTGACGAGTGTTTAATGCCCGCAAACACTCACATCGCAAGTAATTACCCAGGTCGTCGCGAAAGGTATGTTTTAAGGGTTTCACAGACAGCCACAAAGCGATTCCACAAGGCAGTTTTTTGAAAGATCATAAATAGACAAATTAAATGCACCTCCCATGGAAATTGAATTAATGTATAAATTTGTAATTACCTAATTAACATTTGAAAAACATTCTTTTTATATTTGCCAAATTGATTAAATTATTGTAGGTTTTGGATTTACTAGTGAATTAATAAATGGAAAAGATATTTCATTAAATATCCAAGTTACTCGAAACATTTTCGCCCTTACATTGATATTGTGAGGCCGTCAACTTAGCCAGAAGGCCGAGAAGCGATATTGAAAATTAATTTATTCGCAGTATTCATCAATTGTCTCTACGGAAGTAAGGGTATTCCGCTGCAGCCAATGCGTTGCGCCATCTAACGCCGTGTTAGCAACTATTTCGAATCAATAGATATGATCACCTAAGAAGTATTGAACTTACGAATTAGGAACACCAAGAAAACGAAAACATGTAAAACTCCGGAAAAGAGAATGAACTCCGGGGACGACGGCAAAATCCACGGACAATGAAAAACTCCTTGGGCGGTAATAAACTCCAGGGCGGCAATAAACTTTGGGCGGCAATGAACTGGGGGATTAAATAAACTCACTGCACAAAAGGGGCCATATAAGTACACTGCACGCCAGCAGCGACGGAACCAGGGATTTTTCCTTAAAATTATATTAGTCCAGGGAGCATGAATAGGCCCAAAATTCCTTCGGATTCGTATTCAGGATACCCAAATTCAGTGCCGGTTTTAGCACTATCAGCGCCCTGGGCGGGATTTCTACGGCGCCCCCTCACTTTCTACAGCGCCCCCTAACTGCAATTCAAACCAATACGAAAAAACGCAAAGGATATAATGAAATAACCATTTATTAAAATAGATAACCATATATTAAAAAAATAATAAAATTTTACTTTTCTAGCCTTTCTATCGGCGAACTCTTTTGTTGGGTTATCAAAGTCGATGTTTTGAACAATTTCATTTTCGATTGACAAAGTTGCCGAGTTTGTCAATCTAGATTGAGATATTGACGATCAGATCAGCTTAAGCTTAGAAATACTCCTCTACCCACTAGCAACCGTTACGGGTATAGTCAATAATATTCGCAATGCTATCCATACATTTGAATATAGTACTTGTAAGTTGCGATCTTTGATGAGATTTGAAACAAAAACAGGAGTAACCACATTTTGATCAGGCAGAAAAGATTTCAGACTTACGAGTTCATCACTCAGCATACAACCATCGATCTATATCTGATTTAGAGTTGAAAGAATGTTGACACCCTGTATCTTGAAAACGAAGCAGTACCGGACCTATGTTTATATGAACTTTTCGTCTTGGAATTACTCGAAGAATAAAACCTTCAAGTTTGGCCACGTACTTACATAACACCCTGTATAAAGATGCGCCTGCGGCGCCCCTTCATATCCGGCGCTCTGGGCGGTCGCCCTACCGCGCCCTACCCTAACGCCGCTACTGCCCAAATTGTTACTTTCCTCAAAAATTTTCAGTCCTGAAAAATCCGTATTTGTCTCACTTCCCATAGCACATGCGTGTATATCACTTATAGAGTGACCCCTCTTGGTAAGTCAGTTTATTTTCAGTGTATTTATCGATCCTGCAAAATTCACGGCCTTCTTTTTCTCTGTTGTAGTTAGATAAAAAAAGTAAAAATAAGCAACACCAAAATTCAATTAAAATAAAAGTGGTGACATTTGTAATGAACTCCTCCACAGTATCGTTACTAATTTTTGTTATCAGTATTAGATCCGTGATGCAAAAAAAAATACGAAAATTCAACATATAAGGTAAAAGCACCATATTCCGACGTATGCTGAATCGAGCCCTAATCCCGCCCTATTTCATAAGGCAAACTTTGTCAGTCAATTTCTTTAAACTGACAACGAATATCTGAACGCGATCAAATGTATCCGTTACAGAATTTTTTAGATTGCGCAACAGCGCCAAAGTGGTGGGGTAAGCCACTCTCGTTTGGATCTAGTTTGCATTTAGTTCCGATTGGGTCTGTCTGTTGTCACAGTGAGTGAAAAAACGTCTCCATTTTGGTAAGTAGATCGATTGAAGTGATTAAAAATATTTCGAAAATTAAAAGTTTTGTTCACCCAAGCGGGTTGCATTTTTCTTTTATGTCAAGGAAATGGTTTTAAGAATGAATTTTCATTGGTTTTGGTTTATTATTTTGACACAAACTTTAACAAATACGTTCAATAAAATACGTTGGAATAAGGGCCCGTTTTTGTTACCAGAGCTAATGTCGCCGTAATACGTCAAAATAAGGATTCTCTCCTGTTGTATTCAAATCAAATTTTAAAACCTATTTGAACTGCAATTGCAAAAAAAATATTTTTAAACTGTAAATTAGGCCTTAATATATGCTAGGAGCAAAATACGTCGTATAGATTTCTCACTAGAAAACTAAGTTTTTTATGTTAAAAGAATGTGTCCCAATAGGATTTTTTTTTAATAATAGCTGTACCCACAACAAACTTTAAATGTTCAATAAAACTAAAAAAAAAACTCTTCTAAAGTGAAAACATTCTTAATTTAGGTAAAAAGTAAGTATACAATTTTATTTTTATTTGTTTTTTTTCAAAATAATTATTGACACAAATCTGACAGAACCTTATAAATACGTCGGCATAAGCATCCGCTTTTTATGGTCCAGGAGGTAATTCCGCCTCAAATGGGCTCATATACCTAGATGAGTAAGTAATGTTTGAAATATTTTAATTTTAAAATATTTTGTTTGATTGTATATTGGGCCTTTGTATGCCTAAATGAATGAATAGATAAATAAATGAATAGATGCATAAATGAATAGATGCATAAATGAATAAATGAATGAATGAATGAATGAATGAATGAATGAATGAATGGATGAATGAATGAATGAATGAATGAATGAATGAATGAATGAATGAAAGAACGAAAGAACGAACGAACGAACGAACGAACGAACGAACCAACGAACGAACGAACGAACGAACGAACGAATTAATTAATTAATTAATTAATGAATGAACGAACGAAGGGACGAATGAACGAAAGAACAACTGAATAAATAAACATTTTGATACTCAAGTATTTCTTTTTTTTTATTTTCAGCAAAATGGCACCTACAAAAGAAGTAGACCAAGAACAAATAAACCAAGAACAACCGCAAGCAGAAGAAACACAAATTGATAGAGAACATGAGAACGTAGCGACCGGAAAAGAACAGTTAGAAGAAAAATCAGAAGATATTACAATGAATTCAGACAAAGCAAAAGACGAACAAGTAGAAAATGAATGCGGTTATCAAAAATATGATTACGTGATTATTATATATGAAAATAAATATTTTCCTGGACAAGTTATTGACAGAGACAAAACCAAATTTTTTATTAAAGCCATGGAACGAATTGGGATACATTGGAGATGGCCAACTATTGAGGATGTCATCTGGTACGAAGAAGATGAAATTGTTTCTCGTATAAGTGCTCCTCGTCTTCTAAATAAGAGAGGATTTTACTCTGTTCCTGAGATAAAAGATATGGACTAAAAGTGCAATATTCTTCTCAATGAAATACTTAGGTACACATTTCCAGTACTTATTACTCAAATACTTTTAAGTTGTTACAAATTTGTTTTTTTTTTATCATAAAAGGATTATTTTTGAATGTTGTAATATCTTTATTACTTTAAGAAATATATCATTCTGCATATTTTCCTCGTATTTAATGTTTCTTTGTGTTAATTACAACCATATTTTACATAAAAAAAAAATAAAAAAAAAAATGTGTCGGAATTAGGGACCTCTCAGGTCGGAATTAGGGTCAAAGTCGAAAATTTACGTCGGAAATAGGAGATTTTGACATTTAAAAAAAATATATATATTAACCAAAAAAGACATTATATTATGTAAAAAAAATATATGCCTATATTTCAGAACATATCATTTCACTTCCTAAAAATGCCAAGCATGATATAACTAAATCTATTTTTCTAATATTTGAACTCAAACTCAAAAACCCTTAACTACGGCGGAATATTGTGCTTTTACCTTAACAATGCACAAAGGCTTACAGAAAATGAATTATTAGCAATACTAAAGGAGTTTTGTGATGACAAAATATATGGTGATAAATAACAATTTTATACCGGACAATGAGTCAGATGATATACAGTGTATTTAGTCAATCAGTTGATATAGTTTATTATCGAGAGTAATATCATAAGTGCTATAAGGGTTTTTATCTCGAGAAAGCATTTTGCCTTTAAATTTTACTGAGTGCGATTTGTGTTCTTATTGCCTGATTAAACCACGAAAGTGAAGCTTGAGTGGTTTAATCTGATGATAAGGCCGCAAATTGCACGATTCAAATGCTTGAGGGAAAATTAGAAAAATTTGACATAATATCCTCTAGCACGAATGATATTTGAGAATATTTCCCGAATCACATTCAAAACCGAATGAAACTACAAGAAACCCTCAAATAAATCAAATGTTCACCTAACATCTATGGGAAAAAATCAAAATATAAATCTACTACTATTAAATATCCAATCAGTAAGAAATAAAATTGATGATCTATCCATATTTATCAATGATCAAAATGACCCTGAAATAATCCTTTTAACAGAACACTGGCTCCATGTAGATGAGCCCTGTTACATTCCAACGTATTTAGTTGTAGCAAATTATTGTAGGGAAAAAATGGATGGTGGGGGAACTATGATATTGGTTCACGAGGAATTCTTCAAAAAATTTCAATTGCAACCTATATCAAAATTCAATTCTTTAATCGTAGAACACATCTTTGAGTTCGCCCTAGCATATAATAAAAATAACAATATCTATATTCTTTGCATCTACAGAATTCCAAACTCTGACCTTCAAATATTTTTTGACAACTTTGAAAATCTGCTGACACAAATATCAGTAAATGCAAAGATTATAGTTGCAGGTGATTTCAATATTGATTTTATGAACCAGGAATCATCAAGTACTCTGAAGTTGTGTCATCTTTTTTCCTCATTTAACTTGACAATGATGGTGGGGGAGCCAACCAGAATGACCCAGCATTCATCTACCACCCTTGATTATGTATGTCTAAATTTCAATGATGACGAGACTAATTCACTAGTAACTCCTGTAGGTTTTTCAGACCACGAAGCAATCTTGACTTCCTGCAAAATTGAGGTGGCTAAAAAAAAGAAGAACGTGAGACTTGGGAGGATTTATAATAAAAAAAACTTCGAATGCTTCAACGACTATTGTGAGTCGATCAACTGGTATGAGATATTATCCTTTCCAGAACCTCTGAATTCCTTTCAGCTTACTCTAGAGGAGGGGTTCAACCAATGTTTTCTCCTGAAGAAAATTAAGGAGAAAAAAAGCAAGCCATGGGTAACCTCTGGAATCCGAATATCTGCAAAGAATTTACGATCTCTGCATGTAATTCGAAAATTTACAGATAGAAATTATTTTTCATCATACTACTGCAATTACAAAAAAACATACAAACGTGTCATAAAAATGGCAAAGGATTGGTATTATAAAAATAGAATCGACAAAGCCAAAAATAAAATGAAAGAAAGCTGGGTAGTAGTTAACACTTTGAGAGGAAAAACAGGATTGCCTCCTCTTCAGCCCAATGTGGATCCCAACACATTAAATAAATACTACTGCACCATTGCAGCTTCGCTTGCCTCAAATAATGCTGGAGATATAGATCCAAGGAGTTTTGTGCAGGAAAGAATGGTAAACGAGACCTTCTACCTGTATCCTACTAATACCTTGGAGTTACGGGAAATATTCACTGAAATCAAAAATAAGAGGAGTGCCGGTGTTGATGATATTCCACTAACTATTTTAGAAAATCTTACAGATGAAGCTGTGCATGTACTAGCCGAAGCTATAAACATATCCTTTGCTATTGGTGTTTTCCCATCATGCCTGAAAACGGCAGCCATTATCCCAATCCACAAGAGTGGGAGCGCTGACGATCCATCAAATTTCCGCCCCATCTCTCTACTACCCATACTTTCAAAGGTCGTAGAGAAACTTGTCAAGAAAAGAATGTTGCAGTTTCTGGAAGAACATAATGTATTGAACACATCCCAGTTCGGATTCCAAAATAACAAGAGAACTAACGATGCCATATTTCACTTTCTGGAAGGGGTTTATGTGGGTATGAATGAGGGCTTAGCAATTGGAGCAGTGTTCTGTGATTTTTCAAAGGCATTTGAGTGTGTCTGTCACAGAATACTGCTTCAGAAGCTTTGGCACTATGGGTTCAGAGACAAGAGCTACAAATGGTTTGAGTCGTACTTATCTGATAGAAAACAAATTGTAAAGATGCAAGAAGGCAAATCTGACCCGTCTACTATCGAATGTGGTGTGCCACAAGGTTCAGTACTCGGTCCAATATTGTTCCTAATTTACCTCAATGACTTGGCCAGTATAAATATTCAAGGAAAGTTCACCATGTTCGCGGACGACACAACATTGATGTGGAAAGGATCTAATATTGACTGCTTAAAAGAAATCATTGAGTGTGACCTGAGCGAAGTCAAAAAATGGTGCGACTCAAACCACCTCTGCTTCAATTCGAAAAAAACAAGCCTCCTCACCTTCAAATTCACCTATGATTCACTTATGCTAGGTTTGAATCCAATTATGAATAGAACTTCCACCAAGTTTCTTGGCATTGAAATAGATGACAATCTGAAATTGTCCACCCATATTCACACCTTGGGGAAGAAAGTGGCATCAGGCAGCTATGCAATAAGAGTAGTATCCAAGGAACTTGGTCTATCGATGGGTAGAGTGACTTACTTTTCCTTGGTTGAATCACACCTGAGATATGGGATAGCCTTTTGGGGTTATTGTACAAAAAACCTATTCGATTCCATTTGTGTTCTTCAAAATCGAGCGGTAAGATTTATGTCTGGAGCTGAGTACACTGCTCAATGCAAGCCCTTGTTCATAAAGCACAAGATTCTCACTCTAACCTCAATCTTTATACTGGAGACCACATGTCTGGTACACAAACATAAAGCTAATGCAAATGTTGCAGAACATCCAGCAATAATACATAATACACGTCAAGTGGCAAGAAAAAATATAGCTTTACCCATTCCCCGATCAGAACAGACAAAGAATTCTATAATGTACGAAAGTATAAAAATGTACAACAAACTGCCCACAAAATTGAAAGAAATTCCGGTACACCACCTGTTCCGAAAAAAAGTCAAAAAGATACTTTTGCTCAAGGCATACTACGGCCTACAGGAGTTCTATGATGATGGTCAATTCTCTTAGTGATAAAAATGTGATATATTGTATGTTTCCCGTCTATATTGTATGTTTCCCGTCTGTATATCTTTACATCTATATCTGTTTTTTTTTTAATATATATAAATATAGATTTTTTGCGAGATTTTATCCATTTAAAATAAGATATATTTTTTCTTTGACAATAAAGTATAAAATAAAAAATAAAAAGATTTCATGGTATATTCGAATTTTCAACTTGGAAAGTTACAACAATTCTTTTCGTTCCAAAATCGAAGGAATCGTTTTACGGATTAATTAATTCATAATGATTATTCACTGCTCTTGAACCCACTCAAAAACTTAATATATAATATATAATAATATAATGTCACGCCCTACTTTTGGACACCCTGTGAAACCCTATCCCTCTAATTGTTTAGGGTGCCCACCAATTATCTTGCTTGGCTTGCGAGAGGTTAAAACATTATACTTCTGTGATTGTGACCACCCCGGTATAGTGAAAGAAAAAAGTGAAGTGAAAGCTATTGTGTTTATTAAAAATATAAGGAGACAAAAACATACATGATGGTGAAAACAAAAAATACTAAGTGCAGAAAAAACTCTTGTGGATCATTAAAATTATAAGAAAACGAAAATAACAATGATGAATACAAAAATTACCAACTGAAGTGAACAATGGGGGGGGGTATGTACCAAAAAACAAATGAAAGTAACACTTACATTATAATGAAAACCAAGGGAAGGAGATGTGTCACCGTGGACCAGCAGCATAAAACCAAAAGAGCCGGATTAAAAACAAACACTTTCATTTATAGAAAAATATCGCTGACTTGCAGAATCACCGTTCTTGCTATTGATGAATGCAATACCGGACTGAAACCCAATCCCTGGTTAATGACTGGCGTTGAACTTTGAATTTGCAGGAAATTTCAATAAATGTTATACTAGATGATGAATTACTGTTGACAGAAGAGGAGACTTTGACTAACGATGCGAGCCCATACTGTTCAACTTGTGGAATGAAAAGGGAATTCAAAGAGATGATTCGTATACAAACATTTCCAAAAATTTTAGTTATACATTTAAAACGTGTTTCTTCGACTGATGGCAGTAAATTGGACAATGTGATTAATTTTCCCATACAAAATTTGAATTTGGACCAATATTCTGCTCAGGGTGGAATGAATACTCTTTATAATGTCTACGCAATATCTAATCATAGCGGCAGCATTTCCAATAGACACTATACTGCATATTGCAAACACCTTTATTCTAATTGTTGGCACCTCTTCGATGACTGCCGTGTATTTTCCAAGATTGATTCTCTCAGCTCCCAGGGAGCATGTGTCCTTTTCTATGAGAAAGTTGATGATCTGATTTCCGATGGTGTTGTGGGTTTTTCCGGGTTTTCCTCCAACTGAAACAGCAAATGCGCCATCACTCCGAGTCCCGGGCTTCAATCAAGATTTTAATCTTGATATTATTTTATATTTAAAACTTTGCTTTTGTATTTTTTAATTCTAAATAAAATTTGTCCAACTAAAAAAAAAATACTGTAGAATAAATGAACAACGGATTTTTCCACTTTGGTAAATTAATTTTGAATTTTGAAAAAGAAATGATTGGTATATTTCTATTGGGTGATATTTTTCATACTTGACAATATATATATATATATATATATATATATATATATACAGGGTGTCCCTGGACTTCCTCTTTTCCTCTCGGGAATGTATAGATGGGGTCAAAATATCAGTACTTCATATAACTTTTGTTCCTAAAAGCCTTCGTTACCAAGTTACGGGCCCTCAAAGTTACAAAATGAAAAATGTTTTTCTTTGATAACTTTCAAAGTGATTATTCAAAATCATCTAAATTTTGGTGATTGACTAAACAAATGAATTCCTTCAATGAGCTTTCATGAGTCATTTGTTGCTACAAAGTCAGGAACGGACTACCCCCGATGGTCCACACCCCAAAACTTTGAAATGACTGGGATTTGTCGAAATGTTTTAACAAAACAAGGTTACCTGGACAATTTCCTGAATAAAAGTACTCGTGTGGAAAATCGATCGGAGCAACGATTTTTTATAAAAATGCATTTTGTTCGACGACATCCAACCTGAGATGTCTACCATTATTCGAAAAGATGAATTTGTAATGAAAATAGAAATGTTCATAACGAATTTTTATCATGCAAACACGTTTACCTTACAAAACTCATGGTGTAAATAATCAATCGCAAGCCTCAAGAGCAAGCAGAAATGCAAAATCCGCTACAAAAACTGCTCGATATGACCCCCGTCTCTCTCAATACATTTTCATAGTCGGCGCAAACACCCTCTCTGCACTTGAAATAGCATGCCAGGGTCGTTTCGTATGGCTTCACAATGTAATGTAATTATATTCAACAAGGCATCTCTGGTTTGAATAGGTGTAGCGTAAACGAGGCTTTTTAGATGCCCCCACAGAAAGAAATCCAATGGATTTGAATCCGGAGACCGCGGTGGCCATGAATATGGCCCACCTCTACCAATCCATCTATTGGGAAAAATCTGGTTCAGATGGTCCCGCACAATCAAACTAAAATGAGGAGAAGCGCCATCATGCATAAACCACATATCTCTTCGGGTTTGCAATTGAACATGTTCCAAAAGTCCATTCAAATCGTTCTGAATGAACTCCAAATAACGTTCTCCATTCAATCGGTCATGTAGAACGAATGGTCCTATAAGATGGTTTCCTATGATACCAGCCCAAACATTCACGTTGAATTTCCGTTGGTGTTTGGTTTGCAATATCCCATGGGGATTTTCTTCGGCCCATATGTGGAGATTATGAGAGTTGATTACTACATCTCTACTGAAACCTGCTTCATCAGTGATTAAAACTCTAGTAATGAAAGTCATATCCTCTCTTCGCTTATCCAGGAACCAATTGGCATATTCCAGTCGTGCCGGAAAATCTTCAGGTGTCATGGCATGTACCTTCTGGATGTGATATGGCAGTTGTTCCCTAATTATTCTATGAATAGTGGACTTGGATGTATGGAACTGTTCTGATAGGTTTCTGATGCTCATTGAAGGATCATCAGCGACAGCTTCCAAAATATTTTCCTCCAATACAACGGTACGCACAGCCCTAGGAGCGCCCTCACCACCTCGTTTTGGCAAAACTGAATAAAACAGGCTCCAATTAATTATCCATTAGACATATCTGTCTCCCTCAAGCTGCGATCGACACGCTCGAACGTTTCTCTTGCCGGTAACGTTCGATTGGGAAAATGCTCGGCATACAGACGATGGGCTTCTGCAGCATTACCAAATGCTCGTCCATACAATGCATGCATATCTGCATATTCGTTGAATGTAAACTGTTCGGCCATATCAAAACACTTCAAACTGTCCTATTAGAATATTGACAATACAATGACACCACTCATTTTTTATCCACACTAATTTTATTTCTTTCTACAAGGTGTTTTTGTCAACATCTGTGGAAGAAATGGAACATAAATTTATTCACCAGATATTTTTCACTTATTCATGTGCAGCCGTTTTTGTAGTTGATTCGTTTGATTTTTATTAGTTATGTCTTCAGATGTGCGTTTTTTCTGCTAAATTTATCTTCGGGTTAAAGATTTTCTCCCATGAAATTATACTTATGAGTGAAACTCAACATTTAAGCTGTGAATACGAATTTGCAACATCCAAATGTTGAGTTTCATGAGATTCAGGTAACACAACACGAAACGTGCTTATTCCACGCGTACATACAAAATATGGACTGAATTCGATATTTCATAGTGGAGTAGCTTGTTAGTTCAAAAACACCACGAATCTACATAACTTGATATTTCATTTGAAAATATATCTACATTGTGAATGAAACTTTCAACTAGGTACTGTACTTTTTGTTTACGACTTTATTTTAGCATATTTTGTATTATCCCTGTTATAAATGTTGAATTAACGTTAGCATTAGTATTTCTACTGTGAAAATTTTTCATTTCAAATAATGGTAGACGATCGGGTTTGATGTCGTCGAGTAAAACTTGTTTTGTTAAAACATATTGACAAATCACAGTCATTTCAAAGTTTTGGGGTGTGGACCATCGGGGGTAGTCCGTTCCTGACTTTGTAGCAAAACAACTGACTCCTGCATGAAAGCCCATCGAAGTAATTCATTTGTTTAGTCAATCACCGAAATTTACATGATTTTGATTATTCACTTTGAAAGTTATCAAAGAAAAACATTTTTCATTTTGTAACTTTGAGGGCCCGTAACTTGGTAACGAAGGCTTTTAGGAACAAAAGTTATATGAAGTACTGATATTTTGACCCCATCTATACATTCCCGAGAGGAAAAGAGGAAGTCGAAGTCCAGGGACACCCTGTATATATATATATATATATATATATATATATACAGGCTGTCCCATATAAAACTCCGCGGGCAAATATCTGGGAAATGAAAGATAATATCCATATTTCGTGAAAGCAGATGATCTTGATGTTAAAGGGTCCATCACTAGGCGTCATCCGCTAGGGCGTCGCGACACCTACGCCAATTTTTTTAAATGGCATCCCAGATTTTTCAATGCTTTTTGCGATTCTGCATCAAATTCTGAATTCAGCAATATAGCACTCTCATAGTTTCCCTTCAATACTGATGAAAAAAAAACTTTATTGCATATTATAAAGAGGGCCATGAATAAGATAAAATAAAAAGTAAAACACGAGTTTAATATAATTGATCTATCAGTTATAATTGCATTGCCTGATCAGTTTCATCTAGTTGTGTGTTTATCGCAGACAATACAAACTAAAGTAAATGTTTAACATCTTATTCTGAAGATCTTAACCTCGGTATTGGCATAAAATTCTAAAGCCTTTAAAAATTTTTAAATTGTTTAATTTCCCTTATCCTCACAAACAGGTGTAAACCTCTGTGAGATCTTTCTGTTGTTGTTTATTTTGAACATATATTCGATGTACTTACTTGATACTTATATTATTATTTTTTTTGCAAAATAAACTTCTATTCTATTCTATTCTATTACAATACCATTTGACCTAGCACTGCAACAGTGTGATTTCTCTGTAGCCGTTTTTTTTTTTTCGCTTCTTTTCATTAAAACATCTATTTTTCCAAATTTTGGAAGGCGGTAATCTTCTGTTTGGGATACCGATATATATCACTGGTTTTTTGCATTCCTTCTTGCTTCGCTATTCGCTATAAATACTATCATATCCAACTTTTCTGCATTCGAAAATTGAACCATTTTTTTTTCAGTTTTACGAAAAACCAACACAAAACTGGATACACTTTCATAAAATCTGACAGGTTTTCTGACAGATCGATGAATTCTCGTATTATTGCATTTATTTTGACGCTTTCATGGCCCTCTTTATAATATGCAATAAAGTTGCTGTTTTTCATCAGTTTTCAAGGAAAACTATGAGTGTGCTATATGGCCGAATTCAGAATTTGATGCAGAATCGCAAAAAGCAGTGAAAAATCTGGGATGCCATTTAAAAAAATTGGCGTTGGTGTTCACTATGTACTCAAAAAAATTGTATCTCGAACTGATTTTGACAAAAAAAATATCCACTGCCAGGAATCGAACCCTAGCCTTTCGCATGAGAATCTGGTTACCTACTCTACTCCACCACAACCTTTTGTGATTTTCTGAATATACTGCAATTGAATCATTCGTCGCCTTACTTTACAATCCGAGGCTCATTTAACGGGCTGAAAAAGGTATATTTCAATTCCAATATCAAATCACTGTATGTAGCGAGTTCAAAATCCCTCATTTAATCAATTTTGCATTACCTGTTTCCTTATAGGAATTAAATGTGTTGACATATAATTTTGACATGACCTAGTGTGGTTTTATCGCAAAACAATCTCAAATTTACTGTGGTTTTATTAGTACGAAACAGCGAGATGACATTCATCACTATAAAACTGATTGGCTCTGTTTGAAATTTGATTGGTTCAAAAATAATGAGGGGAATAGTAGCTCAAATTATTTTTTAATTTTCAAGAAATCTTTTTGTCTGGAAATTTTATTGAGAGCGATTTGCGGTCTCATTATCTGATTAAACCACGAAAGCTAAGCTTGAGTGGCTTGATCGTTGATAATAAGGCCGCAAATTGTAAGAGTACAATTTCCGGGAGGCAAATTGAGCAAGGGAAAATTAAAAAAAATGCGATAAAATCCTCTAGCCTGAATGATATTTGATGGGAGTCACGTTCACAACTGAATAAAACTACCAAAACTCATGTAATATCTGAATTTCCAACGGGAAAACTTACAATTCTTCTCGTTCCAAAATTGAACGAATCATTTTACAGATTCGTTTGTAATGATTATTCACTGCTCTTGAACTCACTCGAACCCTAAAATATATATGCAATTCTCACTATGAAACAAAATATTTTTCTATCTGGAACCGATTTTGATTAAAAAAAAACGTTCATTACCAGGAATCAAACCTAAGCCTTTTGCGTGGTAGAATTACCACAACCTTTCTTGATTTCCTGAGAATTCTGGAATTTACACATTCACCGCCTTACTTGAAAGTCCGAGGCTCATTTATGGGCTGAAAAAAATATATTGGAATTTCAGTATCAAATCATTTTTGCATTTCCTGTTTCCTTATAGGAATTGAATGTGTTGACATATGACTTTGACGGAGCTACTATGGCTTTATCGCGAAACAATCGCGAAGCTAGTTTGCATTTATCAGTATAAAACGGCGAGAAGACATTTATTACTATAAAACTGATCTGATTGGTTCTCTCTATAGACCAGGGCTGAAGCCTTTAAAAATGGTAAAAAGTGAAAAAAAATTATAGTAGGATGAAACCCATTGGAAAAGGAAGAGAATATAATAAAAATGAAAGGAAAAATAATTTACGGGCGATCTGAGGTCGGGAAGTGGTTGAGTTTTTAAGGGTAAACAACGGTTTATCTTGATTTCCGGCAAAACTACAAGTCCTATGGAAACTTTTGTATTCACACTTTTTTCACATAACCTCAAAATTTATGTGAAAAATTCAAATAACCAAGTTTTTGGTTTTTTATCTTTTACAAAAAAATTGTTTTTTTCTCGAAATTTGGTGAAAACTTACCTTTTTATGTCCCAAACACACTGTAATTTTTTTGATTTAAAATATTTATTTTTTCACCTTATTTTGACTTAAAATCGAAAAAACACCCTAATTTTCAATCGAAAATTCTCCTGTCAAAATATCAGATTTTTTTTTTAAATCGGTGGGCATTTTGTTCGTTGAAATCTCCACTTTCTGATGGTATAAAAAAATATACATTACTATGGTAAATGTTCTCAAAATTTGCAAAGAAACGAAAAAAACTCGAATCCGAACATTGTTTTTAATCATTATGTACAATTTTGAGCTATTTATTAAAATTCACACTTCAATTACTCGAAAAACGTAAGATTCCATGTTACATTGATAAACAAAAAAATTGCAAATCGAAATATATTACTATAATTAACAACCAAATAAGTTAATAAAGTTAATATTTAATAAGACATCTACAATATTTTGAGAAAGTTGTAGAATCTTCTTTAAATTATATGCGTAGATTCCTATTTATTGCTATTTTAAGATAACTTATATACCTGAGTGACCTACGAAAAATTTTAGCCCATCAAAAGGTATTTCATAGAGAAGTGGGGAAGGGGCTAGGAGGGTCTGTTATTTCTTTGTATTTTCTAAGAACATTTACCATAGTAATGTATTTTTTTTACATCATTAGAAAGTAGAGATTTCAACGAACAAAAGGCCCACCGACTTTTTTTAAAAAGCTGATATTTTGACAAAAGAATTTTCGATTGAAAATTAGGGTGTTTTTTCGATATTAACTCAAAATAAGGTGAAAAAATAAATATTTTAAATCAAAAAAATCACAGTGTGTTTGGGACATAAAAAGGTAAGTTTTCACCAAATTTCGTGGAACAAATATTTTTTTTGTAAAAGATGAAAATAAAAAAACAAAAACTTGGTTATTTGAATTTTTCACATACATTTTGAGGTTATGTGAAAAAAGTGTAAATACAAAAGTTGTAGATCTTTTTATTACCTACAACTTTAAGTTTTTTCCATAGGACTTGTAGTTTTGCCGGAAATCGAGATAAACCGTTTTTCACCCTTAAAAACTCACCCCCTTCCTCTTCCCGACCTCAGATCGCCCGTAAATTATTTTTCCTTTCATTTTTGTTATATTCTCTTCCTTTTCCAATGAGTTTCATCCTACTATTATTTTTTTTGGTTTCAAAAATTATCGACCCTGGTCTACTATGAAATTTCAGCCATTTGATTGGTTCAAAAATAATAGGGAAATAGTCAAGATAAATTACATTATTTGCTATTTCTAGTTTTTACACTGAATACAAAAACAAGATATCCTTCTGTCATGTATCCGTGTTGGTGAGCACGGTATGATAAATAAATCGGAGAGTGTCTGATGGACCCGAGTGGCGTCAATTTCGGGAGAGGAATGTCTATTTGTGATAGCAGTGAACTTATTGTTACGAAAATGAATACACTACGCCACACTACCTGTTTTTCGCGCATCCGATGACTTGACAGCAGGCTTCCCGAAACACCGAGAGGTTTCCTAGAATTAGGTGCAGAGAAGTTACTGGATGATAATGAACTTGGCGAAGTCTGTTCAGTTCATTCAGGTTTTTTCAGAAATGACTTGAGCGAAGTATTTAGTGCAGTGCACGGTATTGAACAATAAATTTCGATTGAGTTATTTAATCGTAAGAATTCATTATTGTGTAAATAAACGCACAATACTTAGTTCAGATTCGTACCAGTCTTGAAGAAAAACTCATTTCAAATATTTTTTGTATATTAGACCAATAATTTACAAATATGAATCACTCAACTTTGTAAGAATCAACAAACGAAAATAAAAATAAAACTTCAAGAGCTTATGTTCAACAATTTGGCTAAAAGATAACTCAATTCATTACAAAAAATATATTTCTATTTGTAAACCCTAGAAATTAAAAATCAATTATTCAATGATTTTATCATCTGCCACAATTCAATCTGTTTAACAATTTTTTTTTAAATCAATTCACAATAATTTATTAAATTCAATGTAGGTATGTACAAATTCATTTGTGAATGCTGAATAACTAGGATAATCATTTCAAAAAATGAAAACAAATTAAACTTTTGCTGATTTTGAACACAGTTTGATATGAAAATATACTAATTTGAGCCAAATAAATAATTAAAAATCTAAAAAATTTAAAATTTTTTTGATATTGAATTTCACTATATGCAATTAGGTCTATTGAATGTAATGTTATTGAAATTTTTGAATAGCCTAGGTATTTTCAAAGACAAATTTTATATTATCAAAGTCAAACTTAGTCCTATTTACACAAATGTTCAATGCTAGTTCTTCACTGAAATATGACCAACAATATAAAACAAATAATATCTCAATTATATTCCTCGAAGAGAATTAGTTTCTTCACATTCCCAATCCCTGGAAAAACTTTTGAACAGGAATGTTTTTATCAACATTCAAAATAAAATTAGAAGTTCTGAATTTCAGAGAAGAAACAATTAACCACTTTCAGTATAAGAATATTATTGAATTTCCACAATTTGAAACAATTCTAAAACTCACCCCACGAGTTGGGAATAAGATAACGTAAAATATATTTTTAAACACTGTGTTTGTTTCATTAGCTACAGCTTGATGAATATTCGGACAGAAGTTACACATTTCGGATTCACTAAATATTGAAATGTCAAGATACATGGTATCATATTTGTTTTTCCTTTGTATTTTTGGAAACTGTTGATAGTACTGGAAGAACCAATTACAAGTGCACCAAGATTACAAATTGGTATTTATAACAAAATGTTCAATAACAATCGAAAACAAATATTATATACATGTTGGATATTTTAGAAATCGAGGAATGTCAGATATAATAAGATACTGATACTGACACATCAACTTGCTAGGATCAGTCTCAGAAAACATCTAGTTTATGGGCCTTTGGAATTTGTTAACAGTTACCTATGAGCTCTGGGAAGTTGAACAGCAGATCACAATAAAGTCGCTAATAGTTGATGGTCCAAAAAAAAAAACCTTTGAAATTTTTACAATAACTCCTTAAACCAGAGCTACCAAAACTTAGCTGTTTTGCAGTTCTCAAAGTTCGGAGGAATTTGAAAAAAATATCGAAAAAGATTCATCAAATAAAAAAAAATTACTACTGTAATTAGATTTAGAATGGCATTATACATCCGCCATTCATAACAAGTTAGATTACACCCTGTATATATATACATAATATATATATATATACTAGCTGACCCGACAGACATTGTCCTGTCCAAATGCTTTTGACTTCTTCCGCTTCCTGTTGTCCCGTTATATCATTTTCCCGTTATCCCGTTTTCCTGTTATCCCGTTTTTTCTTTATCCCGTTATCCCCTCATCATGTCATCCCGTTTTCCCGTTTTTTCGTTATCCCGTTTTCCTCTTATCCCATTTTTTCTTTATCCCGTTATCCTATCATCCCGTTATCCCCTTATCCTGTCATCCCGTTTTTTCTTATCCCGTTTTTTCTTTATCCCGTTATCCCCTTATCCTGTCATCCCTTTCCGTTTTTCTTTATCCCGTTATCCCCTTATCCTGTATCCGTTTTTTCCTCCCGTTTTTTCGTTATCCCGTTATTTGACGTTTCATGTCACGTCACACGGGAACGCAGGCGAACGGGATAAAAAGTATCCTATGTCCGTCTCCTGGTTCTAAGCTACCTCCCCACCAATTTTCAGCCAAATCGGTTCAGCCGTTCTTGATTAATAAAGAGTGTAACTAACACGACTTTCATTTATATATATATAGAGATATATATATATATATATATATATATATATATATATATATATATATATATATATATATATATATATATAACACATGGAAATCGCAGAATAACGGAGATATTGTTAATTGAAATTGTGTACAATTCAAATACGACAGCACGCAGCGCTGATAGTCAGAAGCCAACCCAAGTGGCACGTCAGCTGATCCAAAAGTGTTTTTCTAAGTTGTTGTTTTTCTTTTATTTTCCAATGATTACATATTTATGATAATAATCAAGTCATAGGCACAGTTTCATCTCCTGGGGATCACATACATGGTGCAGAATGTGATTCATAGTCTTAATAATTATTTTTCTGTTCTACCCGAAATGGCTGATATTGAGGGTGACATTGTGGAAAACGGGCACTAGGTAATTATTTTTTAGGTTATGGTTACAAAAACAGTGAAGCTTTGAATTCACGACAAAAATTTACTTCAAAGTTTTGTAATAGATGGTGTTCATGTAAGCCTGTACCGATCGTTTGTCCCACAGTTAAGTATTGAAGATGATATAACAAGAACAATTTTAACAATATCCATTATTTAATGTATTACAACCTCAAAATCGTTCCTCGTGTTGTGTTATGCTCTACGCTCTCAATATGTTCCATGAACAAACAACACTCTAAGGGATGATGACAAGCATGGCAACCGGAATAGCCCATTGTCACTTGTCACATGCCAGTAGCATGACAATCTTATTTGGATGTACCAAAGAAAACTGAATAAACTCTTTTTAAACAAGTTCAATGTCCAGCGTGGCTTTAGCCGGGGAAGTAGTTGTTTTCTGTTAGACATTCACAAAAAATAACTTCATTTTAATCGTGGATTTTTCAAATCACAGAAAAATATTTCTATCAATATTCAATTGAGAATGTTTCCCTTTTCAACAAGTTCTACTCAGTTAATTATTCCAAAGAACCCTAGAATACAACATGGTGACAGGTGTGGGGTAGTGGTTGTGACTAGAATTAGAGTGCCCTAGGTTGTACCATAAAAAGCATAAATTCATAATGGAGGCTTTTAGACCACCAAACCCCTTAACTGAGTATGATCAAAAGAATTGGTCCTTATGGAAGCAGAAATTCGATATATCCCTAGGAGCAGATATGAAAATGGCATTTTTTCCGAATTCAGTTGTGAAGAAGGTCTGGACATCTTCAACACAATTCCATCTGACAAGGCAAACACCCTAGAAAACTGTTGATTTTTTGTGAATTTCTAACAGAAAACAACTACTTCCCCGGCTAAAGCCACGCTGGACATTGAACTACATCTGATAGATATTCTAAAAAGACCCTAACTCAAAAGAAAAAATCTGAAATTGAAAATTTGCATTTTCATTCAGATAGTTATTTGATTTTCTATTCCAGTCTTAATTAAGAACTCATGAAGATGAATGAGGCAAAGAAGAATGTTTTCCAAAAAAGAGTACTCACCAGAATATCAATCAGATGTAGTTCAATGTCCAGCGTGGCTTTAGCCGGGGAAGTAGTTGTTTTCTGTTAGAAATTCACAAAAAATAACTTCATTTTTATCGTGGATTTTTCAATTCACAGAAAAATCTTTTTATCAATATCCAATTGAGAATGTTTCCCTTTTCAACATGAATACCCCACAAGAGGTTATCTTGACGATGGAAGATAATGACTAAAGTTTATCTTTCAGTCGCAGATGATTCCACATCTGATTTTATGAACATCCTGTTCATATTTTCAACAAATCAACCCTAGAAAACATTATAAAGCTTTTGATAAGTATTTTATTCCAAAAAAATTATACCATTGGAGACATGCAAGTTTAACAATCTGACTCGATCAGATATACAATCTATTGAGCAGTACCTAACAGGGCTAAAGACACAAAGTTATGCAATTTTTTCTGTGTGAAGGATTCTTGTAAAACCAGCTATAAGGAACGTATGATACGAGATAGGTTGATTCTAGGAATTAATGATAAACACATACAAGCAAGACTGATCAGAGAGCCAGAAATAACAAAGTCTATTGCCCTCAGTAAAGAAAATTTGAAGACACTCAACCCTGAAGGAGAGGTAAATGCACTGAAAACAGATGTGAACAACTTTCATCAAGAAACGAAAATTTGCTCAAGATGGTCCCCCCGTATACAGAAAAACGTGCAGCAATCCAAGGATTAGGATATTTTGCGAAAGCCTGTTACAAAAATAAAAATAAGGAAGATCCCCACAATATTGGGCAAACTAATGAAATTCAAGAAACTATATCTCAAACACCAGAACAAGAAAAAAGTAAGAACATTGGCAGAACTGAAGCTGAATGAGGATGCCTGTGACCTGCTGTTTATAAATGAATGTAGTCAAGGTATTCATAAATCAAACTTGATTTTTAAGACTTTGAATTGTTAACATACGATTGAAAATACCCCAGTTACTTTGGTTTCTTATGGTAATTTCAGATTCAGACCTATGGGAAAGGCAATTTTAGAATGTAGATTCGAGAATTTGGTCAGAAATGTAAAATTTCTGATAGTAGATTTTTAAACAGATGCACTTTTCAGTATGGAGGACTGTAACAAATATGACATGATTAGAAGAGTCAATGCTTTAGTCTCACCTGTAAAAACAAAAAGTGATTGTTAAAACTCTCATAAAGATATTTTTGATGGACTAGGTAAGATCCCAGGAAGCTTTGTTCTATTCAATTAACACAACACGCTCTTTTTTTTATTATTATGCCACTGGCTTCCAAATCATCATAGCAATGACCACACACCTAATGAAGTGGAAGTTGAAGAAAAGATGAAAAAAATAGGTTTTATTTTTGATCAAATGAATTGTTATAACTATGTAAATATACCAGGACCGTAATGGGATAATTTTTTTGGTGAGTGTTGCAATTTCTTTTTTTTTTACTTTTGTTTAGGCGTTTCCTTGTCAAGTGAACTATTTTGACAAGTTCTACAAACTTAAAAAAAGAAGCCTCGCCTTTGAGAACACCCAAAAAACAACATAATGTACTTCATTTTATTTTCTGGTTATCGATTCTGAACCTCTAAAATTTAAATATATTCAAAATTCAATTTTTTGTACGTTATATATAAATTCAGTAATGTTTCCAACTATCACAGACTGATAAAATTTAAAGCAATAATATTGAGGAGCCAGATAATAATAGATTTAATAAAAATAAAAAAAGGAAAACTGGTGAGTAAAGGACATTATGGTATTTCTGTAAAATATGAAGAACATATCAATTAATTATATTAATTCAAATTTGAATGTGTTATATGAGTCAACATAGAAAACAATTACCCAAATATTGATATTTGATTATATTTTGAAAAATACGTCCCTTACCACCTGCTTCCACCTAAAGCTTCAGTTAGGTAATATTAATATCTAATAAATAAATAATAATTACTTAGACCCTTCGGAGATATTTGGGTTGAATATGTAAAATATTTCTATGCAGGCACCAGTGATGCAGTTAATACCAGAAGACATAATTAAATCAATAACATATAAATTATTATTAGTGCTTCTGGAGACCTGAACTGACTAAAGAGCACTTCATTCTTCCAGCTACCCCCAAATCTATATATTAGAAAAATAGAATATCTTAGTTAAAATAAATATAAAATAATAAAATTAGATCTCAAAAATATAGAGGATAGAACACCAAGTTCTATATTTTGTAGTTATGGTGAAATAAAAAAGTAAATAATTGGATTCCCATTCCAAAGTTTTTTAAGATTCAATGTCAGTTTAAAAATGTAGGCAAACATTAATAATAAGAACTGTGACATATTTCCAATAAAAAATCATCTAAAGCATTTTGAATCGAAACAATGAGACATAATTCAGTTCAAATCGTTCGAACTGGAAAATTCCAACAATAAGAATCAGTGGAAGAACTAGCACAACAAATCTTTGATATAAACAAGTTTCACATGTATCGAGGCCGTTTTTGTTGTGTGGGACTACCCATCGTAACATCAGATGGGCTGGCAGGTCTTTTGGTGTGACGAGCCATTTCTCCAGTGATGAAAGCGCAAAGATCAGATCCTCGAGGCACACGAGACAGGGGTGAGGAGACTAAGGCTTCTCTGAAGGTCATTAGGTTTGAATCTAGAGACTCGATTGGTGCATCTCCTGGTGGCGGGGATAAATTGCGGTTCCTTGAAAAAATAACTAACGTTAGATAATCTGAAAAATAGCATTGGTAAAACTTTTTATTAACCATAGATAAGCAGATTCATAAATGAAGACTCAATCTGTCTAGACTCAAATGTCAATAAATCTATCGGATGAACAAGTGCAATATGAAAAAACTGGGTTGAATATTATGGTATTTGTCGAATACAATAAATATAATTATATTTTGATTTTGCATCAAAAACGGAAAAATTGACATTATTCATGGCATCAAATAATCACATTTCGTCACTTGAAATTTAGCATGCGGGTTGCATTCTAGGGGTAGGTGCACACTAAGAAAGGATTTTCCAAATTAGAATTGAGGTAAAAAAACAGATAAACACGTCAATTATAATAATTTTTTTATAGAATACATTTTTTTCTGTAGGTGGTAAAAACTTACCCTATACAGGTAATATCAAGAGTATCGCTAATAGTATTTTTTACAAGAAGTGTTTTGCTTTCTTCCAAAGATTTAATTCGAAAGTAAAAAAGTAATGTTAATACATAAGGTACACCTTATTATCCCCACGAACATTATGATAGGTAAAATTGATGTCATTTTGACCTTCAAATAGGTTGGCGATGAATTTAGCAAAGGAAAAATCAAGATGATTTAGAGAAAATTGAGATACGAAGACATTTTACCCAATAAGTCAAAGATATGAATAAATAAAATTGCCTTAATAGCGGAACTTTCATTACCTAAAATCAACTATAAGGAATAACAAAATAAAGAGGTTAAAAAAATAAATGTGTTAATTTTCTTATAATTCCATCTGCACTCATATGGATTTATTTAAATTGTTTTTTGAAGATATTTCCTAATTTTTTGCATAAAACCAAAAAATTGCATAAAAATTATAACCTTCTAAAAATCGCACACAAAGCCACAGGCATAAGGTATCAAAAACACAAGAAATGAAGGAAGTGTGAGTTATAAAAACTGGATAAATAATTTGAATTAACAAATTTTCATCAGTATATTATTTAAATAAAATTTTCACAAAATGAATCACAACTGAAACTAAGACTGGAAAATTTTCCAAACTTCACAGAGGATAAAAAATAAGAGAAAACTAAAAAGATCACATTTTTTATATAGCAGTAATCTTATAATTATACATAATAAGAAAAAAGTGTCACACAGGAAAACATTCCAGTATTCCCTGATGAGTTTATCAAAGAGGATATGATGAGAAACACTATCAAATATCATAGGTTGGTCACAAAGCGTATCCTATTCAAAGCCCTGGATTAATTTATCCACGGACATTGTTACTCCACTTCAACGATTGAACCGAAAGCAGTATTAGATCTGCCCCTTTTTTTTAATAAGGGTGATATTTTTGTGAATTTGAAGGCATCTGGTAATATTCCTGTTAGGAAAATAGTTTAAATTCTGCGTTCTATATATTGTTTATATCAGTTCGATAAAAGTAGTTCTAAGAATAAAAACTTTTTAACAAAAAATTAAACCGAATAAATACGGAACTAAAAAGTAAAAAATAAAATAAACCTTCTTAGTCTCAATAACTAAGCTCCTAAACTAATGTGAGTAACTAATTTTGAGTAGGCGCCAAACAAACAAGCAAATGAATTAGGTAAGACGTAAAATGATGGCATCGAGTTGCGCGGTGACATTCTGATAATTTTTTTGAAGTAATTTAATGATCTTTGTTGATTGTTCGTTTGGCGCCGACTCAAAATTAGTTACATACATAGTTTAGGAGCTAGTTATTGAACTAAAGGTATTTATTTTACTTTCTGTTCCGTATTTCAACAGTTTAATTTTTTGTTAAAAAGTTTTTATTTTTCAATTTTTTGTGGCTGAAATCTACTAATTACTACCTATTTGTTTTTTGATTACTTCCAAAATACTTACTTACCCACCTCACTTCAACTATTACCAGCTAAATAATATGATTATCTACTTTTACTATTCGTTGTAATATAAATTATTTTTGTTGTTCTGGTTAGTTTATTTCATTACTTTGTATATCATTCCATCCTCTCATAGAATATAATGATTGTGACGGATGTAGAACACAAATAATGACAGTAGCGATCTGTCATTGTCAATCACATGTGTGCCAATGTTAACAAGTGAAAAATCAATTATCCGCTATTTTTCTACCCGTAAGGGTGGATAATTTCATTCGAAATCCAAATATGATCAACTATGAGGTATACCCTATATATTAAAAAACAAATCATCCAAATCGAAGAACCCAGTACAAAGTTATGCCTGATAGAATCGGTTAACGGACCAGAATTCAGAGGGTGAGTGATCAATATCCTTTATCTTGCTACCCTTAGGGGTGGATTTCATCTTATATATTCAAATGGGACCAACTTCGAAGTACACCCTATCCACTGAAAAAAGAATTATCGGAATCGGACGTCTCAGTAAAAAGTTATGCGTGGCCATACATAAAAAAAAAAATATACACGTCGACTAGAGAACCTCCTCCTTTTTGGTTTCATCAGTTAAAAAAGATATCGTCAGATCATTTAGTGTCACTCAAATCAGTACAATTAGGCTTGATAGGTCTGGATCTTGCCATAGCATCGAGTAAAGTATTGGTTTTATAAACCTTGGCACAACTGTGAAATAGTGGAACTGAATATGTTTACCTTGTCCCAATGTTACTTCTTGCTATAAATTAATGAATACCGGTTCTACCACCTTGCCAAAACTTTAACTTAAACAGTAACCGTGGAAAGTAACGGGTTTGTCTTTACGGGTGCACCCGGCTGGTCACTAGGCTTGTGTCAGGACAAACTCCTTGTTTGTGGCAATGTAAACATAATAGAGGATATTCACAGACGTTCTCGGGAGTAAATTCTAGAGGAATATTGTTAAGATCCAAGACTAATTAATTGTTACACAGGCTCTCTCATTTAAATATTGAATACATAAAGTAACAAAAATCTCTTATAATATAATTTAAAGGAAAAATTAAGGCTATGAAAATATAGATATTGGAATCGTCTCTGAATCTAAATATGAACTAAGGACTTTGAGGAAAATATCTGTTATCAAGTGAATTGAATCGGGTCATAATAAACTAGGAACCGCCAAGATATAGTTGTCCGGATTTGATGAAATTAATTGATCGTACCACGATGTGACTACCCAATACCTAAATTGAGAAATGTTCAAAATGAGTAGGTTTACAGTGCTACAATGTTACTCTCTGCTAAGTCATGGATCCCGGCTCAACCACCCCCTAGAATTATCTCTCTCTCTCTCTCTCTCTCTCTCTATATATATATATATATATATATATATATATATATATATATAGAACATACTGTAAAGAGTGGCAGGGGATGGTAACGGGTTGATCTATGACGTGTGTACACAAAAAGATTCCGGCCGGTCACTAGGCCAATGGTCATAGACAACTTCTTGGTTGAGTGGTGTAAATTTACTAGAGTCTTCATTCTCTCAATTGGCGATGACAGATATATGAATAGACCCGCGAAATATATCGGCTATATATTTTAGGGATTAACCAAACTAGGCAATATATTTCTGTAACCTGTTTATTTGGTCCAAGTCTTAAACATAATAAACATCTTACATAATTGAACCACATTAGATTTGGAACAGGAGACAATTTCATCATATGCTAAATTCTTATAATTCTTGATATTGCCTTATGAATAATTTAAAGATCTGAATCGTTGAATTTGTTTTCAAACCAGTTGTGAATGTAACTCTTGGCTCCAATATATGTATTCGTTTACCTTTTTGTCTTTTATTTCTCAGCTGAACAGAACTTTGTATCCTAAAGAAAAAACAAAAATTACACAATGTCGGAAAATTGTTGAAGGTCTATACTTTCAGGAGTCTATCTATTTTAGGGCTGTGTCAAAAAAAAAACAAGCTATCTTCTGAGAGCAGATGGATTGCATAGCCTCTACCAGATCCTGCTAGCTTAAAAAAAAAAAAAGTTTGAAAAAAATTAAAGTCAACCAGAAATTTTCATAATCATATATAACCGGGGTGGGTTAGGTTACAGCAGAGTTTATGTTTCCCATTTTAGTTATCATAAACCTTCAATTAATTTTAATAATGATCGAATTGATTTAATCGGGGCTAGTGGGCTCAGTGGTACGAGCGTTAGTCTTGTGCCGACTGTTTCCACCCGACGATGCAAGTTCAACTCCCAGCACAATCCCAAGAGTGGTTTCGGATCCCACTATAAAATGTAAAGCGCCCGTAATCTTAACTCGTACAAGTTTTCATTGACTTCTGAGGGTTGGTAAAACAACTAAGAAAACGGTTGAAAACAGTTTTACAATTTAAAAAAACAACAATTTGTAATGCTTGATGTAAATACCTTACCTTTCGTAATGATGTACCGAATTCCCAACATCATTTCTATAATTGTCTAAATCATATGTGTAGGTGCCTAAACAATCTTCCCTCAGTGGATATATTCTTTTCAAATGTATCTTAATTCAAACAAATGTTATATAGGCTCATCTCGAATTGAAATGTAATTTCAGAGAGTATTGTTACTTTATCAGTTATTGTTAACATATAAACCTAGAATAAGTATACACAAATTTTGGACAAATTGTACTCTTTTGTCTGTTGGTTGTATTACTACTATAAATAAATAAATAAGCATATGTCTTTCTGTTGCTCACTGTAAATTATATTATCAATATATACTATCAAATTCTAGCATGACTTATTTATTTTTAGTTTAATCGTAATATCAATCAATACAAATCAAATAAGTATTACTTCAACCGCACTTAAAGGTTTCACTCACTCATTTTTTCTTTTCAATTAGTCATATACTCATGAACTTGATATGTTCAATTCTATCAATTTCGGCCAAAGGGTCATTAGCAGATTTCTTTATTATTAGGAATCTATACGAGATGTGGATTGTCTTCATTCTTCCTTGAAAGTTTAATTCAATTATCAAGAGATTCATTAACATACCTTTTAGCGACATTGTTACTTTTCCGTCCAGTATATTTCTTCAGTTGTATTAGATAGGTCACCCCCAGCGACCATAGAATAAATGCAAAGGTGTTCTAATATTTCCGCTTATAAGCAAAAATAAAAGTGAAATTTTTTTGAAGATATCAAGATTGTTTTGAAATTAGAGAGCGTTGAAGCCTACTTCGTAAAGTAATTGTAGAAAAATATGTCTATAATCAGTTCTACATCCTTGCAAACTCCTAATTTATTCATCAAAAGTGAAAATCATATGGTTTAGTGAAGAAATAAATAAATAAATGTGTAATAATTTTGAGACTAAAATAATAGTTTTTCAGGATAAATTGTATTTATATTATTTGTTGCCATCTGAATAAAAAAAAAATTATAGTTTAAAAAACTAAAAAACTCGCTTATAAGGATAAGGACTAAAATGTTGGAAATAATAAGAATAAAGTAATTGACCAAAAAATTTTCTCTTTTGTAAAAAAAGCTGAGGTGCTTGATATCAGTTTTTAATAATTAAAAAAAAACCCCGTTTTTTTTACATAAGAGAAAAATTTTTGGTCAATGACTTTATTCCTATTATTTTCAACATTTTAGTCCTTATTGCTTCATAAGCGTGTTTTTTAGTTTTTTAAACTATAATTTTATTTTTAACTTTTTAGTCCATATTGCTACAAAAGATTATGGATAAAAACTCTTCGATTGATTCTTCCACCATAATTTGGCGAAGATGCATTCGCCATATTTTGAAATGAAAATTATGCTGTGAAAAACTTGTGCTTTCGCCATATTTTTGAAACGAAAGAATTTTTTTTCTGACGATCTAGGCGAGAATGAGGTCATTATTATGAAATTATTGTATTGTTATTGGTTCTCAATATGTATGCAAAATTTCCAATACTTCGGACATCTGGAAGTAGGTGAAAATTAATTTTAAAGATTCTATTACCTACATACATACATTGATACATACAGATGAAGTTAATAAAGCGTGTATAAAATGTGTATGCAAACTTTCAAATACTTTGGACATCTGGAAGTAGGTGAAAATTAATTTCAAAGATTCTATTACCTACACACCTACAGGTGAAGTTAATAAAGCGTGTATGATAAACATTTTGGTTGTTTATGTAAAATACCAAGAAATGCAGAAATAGGTTTATATATTTATCCATGTTTCTGAAACAATTTTGTAGTGTAATAAAAAAATATCAATTTTATTTCCATGTACCCAACCCAAGTTGTAGTGCATCTCTGAAAATATGAAACCTTGAATGCATGTTAATGGTCATTACTCAAGGAATAAAATAAGGTAATTATTATTAGAAGAAAAAATATGTGTAGCAAGCCTGGAGATGAATTATATTTTTCCAATTTTCATGGCCGGATAAGGAGTTTAAAAAGATGCAGTGGTTTACATAAAGATTCGTGAAATTGATAATTAAAAAATGGCATATGATGTGTACTTTATGGTAAGCTATGAATGAACACCCAGAGATGATCTGGTATATGCATTCCACCAAAAACAAAAATCCAGGTGGAAGTAGTTTTATCAATGACCTCCCTCCAAACAAATCTTTTCGAAAATATAGTAAAAGCAGCTCTGCCTTAGTGTACCCATAACTGAAACATGCAGGTAGTGAGCTTGAAAAGCATTATCAGAGCAGGTGTGGTTGAATGCATGAAAAATCAATTGAGGCATAGAACTTGAACATGAAATATGAGGCTAGGCAAGAATCTTTGAATTTTTAAAGCAAGCAGTAAAATATTTGACAGAGAATGTCTCTGAATTATCTATGTAATACAGTTGGTAGCATGAATTTCAAGAATTGTAATGTTTTATAAAATGATTTTTATTCAATGCAACAAATTCGCGAAATACCTGGAAAAGCACTTTTGATAAATGGTGCAATATTAAAAATAATAATATACAGTGCTTTCGTAAAGTACTGAATTAATTCATTTTTAGCCAAACTATCCATTTCTGAGGAATCTCCTGAAACAAATCGATTTTTAATCTCAATTTGCCACATTTATAAGGGAAAATTAAATATACAGGGTGATCCACGTTTAACTGATGTTGTCCGCGACAATTTTTTCAAATGGAACTTTGTATGTATATATTGTACAATTTTTAAAATCTCCATAGAAAGCTGATTTCAAAAATATATCACTTATAGGGTTTTGTATACAGTGCGTCCGTTAAATTCAGTGCTCTCGTAAAGTAGTGGATAAATTCGTAAAAAATTAAAGGAATAATTTTTGGAAAGAACGCTCGAAGCCGTCGAATTGGGTGAAAATTCTCGACACTCAGAAACGGATAAGCTCTATGCATAGTTAAGGAAAAACTTTTTCAGTCACTGTTCTCAACTGGACAGGGTGATTCACAAATGTGGAACAATTCGAAGTCACCTTCAGAACATCCCTGTATTTTGCCTTACAGTTGATGTGAAAAAAGTTAAATTTTGTGGCGTTGCCAAGATATAATTTATTTTCCTATTTTTACTACATGATTCTGATGAAGAAGGCATATACCGGGTGACAATGGGACTAGGGCCATGCCTATATCTCCTTCACTTATCAACCGATTTGAATGAAATTTTGTACATAGATAAGAGGCACAATTTCGGATTGATAGACATATGAAAACAAAATGGCCGACTTCCGGTTTCAAATGACATACGACAGTGTTACCAAATTTTTATTTTACAGATAAAAAAAATCAAAATTTTTTTTAGCCTAGGAGGCCTTGATCAGGTTGAAATCTATACTAATTTACATCAGTAACTCATAGTAATAGTCATTTCATCGATAAGATCAATAACAAATCCTACAGCAGGAATTGAAATTTTCTGAACTCATTTTTAACGAAAAAAACGTTTTTTTCCATCTTGCCATTTTCGATAGATAATTTAATTACTAATTCGACGATATACATTATATACCATTTTCTTTTTGTTCAAAACGTAGAGAGCCATCTAACAAAATGAAATCAATCTGAAAAAATTGGTAGGTAACATGACATCTATTAATTCTTTCAACTTTACTTCAGAATGAATTACCAAAAATAATCGACTTGTCTTGATCATAAACCCATGGCTCTCTATTAAAGGTAGGTTGTATTATTTCTCAATAGCAATTCTTTCTGCTGAAACTCCACCTTTTTTCAGTTAATTTATTCCATTTCAAGATTAAATACACAATAAGAAGAAAATATAATCTATTTGTTCAAAGAAACAACTGCTCGAACTAAACTACTAAATTATTAGTTCCATAGAGGCTTGCTAGAATATAACCAGCTTTTAGAGGCGATCAAACAAAGTAACTCACTCGCTAAGTTCAAACACCTACTAGTTGAGAATTTAAAATCAATGTATATGTGAGTTATTATTAGTTGTAATTTTAAATAGGATAAAAATGTGATAAAATTAAATTAATTAAGATTTAATGTTTCCGAAAAACACATGTGATTTTATAAGAATTCCAGAGTTACGATTTTTTATATAAGCAGTAAAAAATTACATTTATAAAATTTAAGAAATAAAATTCGAAAATTGATTAAATTAATACATCATCATTCTCTAGGAACAAGATATGTTTGAGTTTCACCCAAAATTGGGATCGTTATTAGGTTTTAAGGTTTTTATTTGAAAAAATTAAAAACCCCTGTCCATGGATTCATATAATTGGTCTAAATTTTGTAAAACATTGGTGCTAAAAACAAAGTATGTTTGGAAAAATTATAAAAAAGCTTTATTCTTTCATAAATAATAACTTGTATTTATAAGAAATCATAGATATTTTCAAAACAAGAAGACAAATACCGAATGATACGAAATGAATCTTTGACATTCTTCCTAACTTAGCTTAACATAGATCACTGAACAAAATCAAAATATTAAAAACAAAAATAATCTATTCATTTCAAGTCCATGGAGATGATGAAACATAGTATTTTTCAAGTAAATTCAATTCTCAAATATCTGATGTATGGAGGGCCTTCTTGAACCTAATATCACCTTAATTTTACGTTTACTAGTTATTTACACCAAAACACTACTTGCCAGAGAGATACACGGAGTTGATGTATTGAAAAAATACGTACCCCATTACACAATTGTTTCACTCGAAAAAGTCTAAACAATGCAAAGCACACAACCAACTCCAATGCTGATGGAGAACTGAGGTGTATGGTAAATCTATGTCTACTATTAGTATACTTCTGTATACTCCTCTAATCGATTTATGGTAAAAACCAGGATGGTCCATGGTGATGATGACATTTTTGGTAACAGAGTAAAAGTGGCACATATTTGCCAAATTCTGATTTTAATTAAAAATATTTTTATATCCAGAAATTGCCTAACATATATTCTATCAAAGGCTAGAATAATTTAAACTTGAAATGTATCAAAAGATAGGGTGTTTCTGATATTATTACATTTTTTAAATCTGCAATTGATTATTTAGGTTTTAATATATTCGCTAATTACAGCAAATTTAACTATTTCGCTGGAATCACCAGGCAAAATATACATTGTGGGGTGCCTCAAGGCTCGATCCTTGGCCCCATTCTGTTTTTGCTATATATAAATGATTTAACAGCCCTTGATATATCAGGAAAATTCACTCTCTTCGCAGATGACACTACTATTTTATGGCACAACAACGATGAAACTGATCTACATCGAATCATCAGCAATGAGATACAAATGGTGAAAAAGTGGTGTGACTCAAATCTACTCACATTTAACACATCCAAAACCAATATAGTTTCATTCAGATGCACAATAGGAGACATATCCCTAGATACTAAAATGATTGAAAAAAAAAACAAATTCCAAATTTTTGGGGATATTCATTGATTGTGGACTAAAATTCAATGCTCATATAAACAACCTCAATAAAAAGTTATCCTCTGGTTGCTATGCCGTCAAAATGGCATCAAATGAGTTGGGATATTCAGCTGCAAAAGCAGTTTATTATGCTTTAATAGACTCTCAACTAAGGTATGGCATTCCATTTTGGGGAGCATGTAATAGTTCCTTATTAGGCGTTTTAAATTGTGATCTTACATTTGATAGATATAAGATATTCAACATTTTATTTAATTTTAACCTGTCTAATTTGTTTTTGTTTTGTATTTTTTTGACGATTTGTGTTTTTAACAGATTAACAGTTAGTGATTTAACCATTTTAACATTTTATTCTTTTACATTATTATATTAGGTGTGTGTGTACTGTTTATTTATTGACCTTTTTGTTATTTTAAAGCCGACTCCACACTGTCTCCTCTGTAATAATTATAATGATGGTAGTTATGATCTAACACATGCTTTGTCAATAAGATTATGATTCTTTCGACAATAAAGTATATTTTGTTTGATTGATTGATTGATTGAAAGCAGGCGCGGATCCAGCCCTCAAAAAAGGTTGTGGGCATGGCCACCCGAAATTCGGCCAAGTGCGAGTCGGACTACGGAATCGCTCAAGTTCGCTCGATTCAAGTTTGGTTATGTTTACAAACAGTACAAACAGTACAAACTACTCACATGGTTCATTTATCACTGGTCGCATCGACTGAACGACTAGCATGAAACATGAAAATGTACCAATGTGCTCGCTCACAATGTGTGTATGTGTGTGTGTGTGCTGCACTGCGTTCCGATCGCACACGGTTCATTGTTTTTATTTTTTATTGGAACGTAGTTCCTTATCGCGCGTTGCGAAAGAGGGCTAGACGGAATAAATTAAGACCAAAATGTGTAACAAGACTTTCGCTATGGTTTTAAGCCGTGCGGCGTGCGCGTGTTTCTCTGTCTGTCTCTCTCTCTTTCTCTCTCATAGAAAGCAAGCCAGTTATTTTCATTTCGTCTTTCTATTGAACAGTGTGGTGTCGCGACGATTATTTTTGTTGAGTGTATACAGGTTTTTTGTACATAATAAATAATAAAAAATACAAACAATAATGAATCCTGACAGTGTTTCTGCACAAGTTCCGGATATTGCTGATGGAGTTAGGTAAGTAGAGATTTTATACAGACAATAATAAATGCTTATGTATTTTTAGCAAGTAGCATTATAACCTCTCTTTACTATTGTGCTAACCAAGTCATACGCGTTATAATCTCTCCATTATTGTGTGTTTAGCAAGTGTACGCATCATAACATTAATAACTTTAAAAGCAAATTATATTTTAATATTACAATATCAATGCGTATGTATTTAGCAAGCCGTGCGTGTTCTAACCTATACACTGTTGTGTTTACGAAGTCGAGAGAGTATATTATATTATAACACACTTTTTTAAAAGCAATAAAATATATATATATATATATATATATATATTGTTATATAATGATAATATAACAAAATTATTATGTTATTATTTCATCCCACACTTTGGGTGCCAATTTGTTATGTATTGATAAATTGAATAACAATAGTTGTTGTTATATAATGAAGATTGCTAATAATTTTTATGCTATTCTTTGTGAGCCAAATTGATATCATAGATAGATATTTTCGCCCTGTATATGTATTGTATGCTGTAATAATAATTGCTAGCGAACGTCACTGTTCTCTCCTCACGCTGCTGCCAATTGTTATCACTTTTCTCACCACGGCTAAGCAACAGTTGGTACGCCACTTACCTCAGATAGCCGGTTCAGGCAATAGAGCCACTAGCCACTGCTGTCTAATTTCAGTTTATTCAATTGTTATGATTATTGATCATTGTAAGAAAACAAACAACAAAGTATCAAAAAGCAATTATTTCCTTTATTCAGGAAGACTTAATTTTACCTGGCCTACGAGAAATAACTTATACTAATGTGAATCTACAAATATTCACGGATAATCATTAAAATCAAATCATGGATAGATAGACAGAACCTCACTTTTTTCCTTGAGAGTGAATTTTTCTTTTATGGTTCGAAATAAAGTGAAATAAAGTTCTTCAGATGTGAGTTACGTTATTTGTGATATTGTTCATGGACCGGATGTGCACTATTAAAGTTTTTATACCTGCTGGAGATGTCAGTGTTCAAAATATGCCCTGAAACTGGATCCTTTCTCACTCCAAGCTCTATCAGGAACTCCAATACCATAAATCAGGAACCATACATATGCAGAAATCAGCTTTGGTTGTATAATTAAGGTAATATTGGTTTTTCTCTTCTAATGTTGGAATTATTTCATTTTTCCTTCTCCCAAAATGTTGCGTGGCATTCCCTTGTAAATTCATTTTCGATCTCCTTTTTTGGCTTTGTTTGTTGCTCCCTTGGATACCAATTTTCCCTCTTCTTTTTCATTTGAATGTTAATTCCGACTATGTTCAATAATTTTGTGTTCATAGACCATCTTTCCCTTCCATTGGCTACTTTTAGTGAGCTACAATTTCATATACTGTATGTTTCAAATTTATAAATGTGTTGATCACTTTTTATTCATGAAAATTTTGTAAATCTAGACTTTTTGTTGTCTTTTTACCAATTATGGGCTATAATCATTATGACAGTGTATGAAATTGATTGTGTTATAGTATTTTGACATTTTTATCTATCCATATTATACATAGGCTTATAAATAAATAGAACTTCCAAAATTATGTCAAAACAATCTCTTGAAACTAATAACTATTTAGTAATTATTCTTTTTGTGGTTTTTTTTCCTTTTGAAACTTATAACTGGCATAACATAACATATATATATATATATATATATATATATGTGTGTGTGTGTGTGTGTGTGTGTGTGTGTCTGTGTGTATGTATATGTACAATTTTTTTGCTTTTTATTTCAATAGCGAATCAACTAAAGCATCGATTACTGAGGTACAAACTATAACATCAAGGAAAAAGACACATGCACAAAGATGTAAAGAATATCGTGAGAGAAAGAAATTACAAATACATTTATTCACTGGAAAACACAAAACAGTTTTTTATTTTTCTATAAACCTCAAACTCCTCAATCAAAAATTGGAGAAGAGTTCAAATTTCTCTGAACGCTTTTGATTATAACTTAAAAAAAAAATGTATTACAATTCCTTCACTAATTAATCGAAAGGAACTTTGTTCCATCCGGGTGTCCCTTGACACCTCTCAAGTTTTTTTTTTAAGGTTTTGGGCATGCCCACATGAGCGGATCCGCGCCTGTGGCAAAGGAATATTGAGTGAGTTACAAAAGGATTGTCTTCACTCCCAAATTTTTAGGAAGCTGGAGAATAATTAGTGCTGTGAAAATTTCAGTAAACAACTGTAAAGTTTCACCATGCCAAATATTTGTGAAATCTTAAATTATATAGTGTTTTATGGTTGAACCATTTCATACAAATCATATGCTTATTGATTAAACAACTACGCCAAGACACGGAAGTGAAAATTTTGAAAATAAATAAATAAGACGTACCTGTGGTGATTGTGATGATGGTTTTGCCTTGGTGGTGGTGGATGTTTTCCTGCAAGATAAGCCAAAAGGTCGTCCCTCCTGATCAAACGTCTTTTCCTTTTTGCCCAGTTGAATATTTCATTATTTCTTTTCTGGTAACCACTTTGTTTTGCTAATTCGTTCGTTTTCCTGAGACCATCATTTGATTCTGATATAAAATAAATAGCATTTACATTTCTCGTAAATAGAAGGTACTTTGAAACATAAGTGATTTTCGATTGAGAAGGTGCAATTAAACTAAACTATTATCATTTGTATAGTATTACCAGTTGAACAGAAATTAGGTTTCAACTTTGGCAAAAAGCACCAATATTTTAAAAACAGCGACACCATTGAAGAAATAATATTTTTTTAAACTCTATAAACTGAACTATCCTATTCATCATGTCGTAACTTTCATTACCGCAGCATCAGTGAAACTCTCTGAAAAACTGATCGACTTGGTCTAGAATTTTTTTAATTTGGTTGCAAAATTTAGCTTGAAAAATATTTATGATATAATTGATGAAATCAAGAACATTAAATATCCAAACTTATCTGTTTTGATGTGAAAAAAATATTTCCTACTATTCCACCATAAAAAACTATCACATTGATGGAGAATCTGCCGATCAGAAACAATGTCAATCCGATATTAAGAAAGAAATATTAGATTTTCTTACGGTTTTGATCCACAATTATTTTCAATTAGACATTTTTTATGGTTCATATAGCATATTCCAATTGTCCATTATTCAAAATTAGTGCATTTCAACATAGAAGATCCTAAAATATCCTGACAAAAGTTTTTTTTTCTGATGTTTAAAATATAATTTTTAGATATTTACTACCAACTTCAGCATAAAATTATAAAGATCGTTCAAGTGTATAAATGTCAGAATGTTGGAAGGATAGAGAAAACACTAAAAATAAAATAAGATGATAAAAAAAAAGAAAAACATAAAAACAAACATATCTGAATTACATTATGTAAGTTGTAGGAGTGTAATCCCTTTTTTACCATAAAAATGGAGGACATGAAGGTTCATAATAATTATCGTATCAGACCATATTTCTATAAGAGGAACAACTTTTTATCTTCCGATTTTTTTTTCAGTTGACAACAAAAAACTAACATTCTTAGATAAATGAGTAGATTTTGAACTATAAATAATTTGTATGTCCATTCATTATAAAGTGGAAAATAATTGGCTCATTAAAATTCATAATTAACTCATCATCAGAGAAATAATTAGGAATAAAAATAACATTTAAAAAAGACTTGATAAGAAAATATATGAAAAGTATGTAAAAGAACCTATATTCCAAACAGAAATTTTGGATGACATTATGAAAAGGCTAAAACACACACATTTCAAAGGGGTTTGAATATATATGACAAATCGATATGCTACAAATGAAAATAAAACATCCAATATGAAGAAAAACTTAGTTTCACTGCTATTTTGATATGGTTTAAAAGTGTAAGATTGCCACATATACAAATAAAAAATATTCGTATTCACCTCTATATAAAGATGTCACTGTCCCTGCTGCTGTCTGGAATTGTAACCAAATAGCGGCTGGCTCTCCCGAATATCTATCTGCAAAAAAAAAACAATAAGCATCATTCTAGAAGAATACAAATAAATGATTCATAACAATAAGTAGGAACATTCAATTTTTTAGCAACGATATGTTAACTGAATTCCTTGTTCCCATTTTCCTTTATCCAAGATAAATTGAAAAAAAACATTCAAAATTGATTATGAGGATAATGAAAATTTACAATAAAATAACGTGAAATGATTTTGTGGGTGATAACTCAAAGTTCAACATCACCATTTCTGGATCAAATTATGAATTTTACGATATACCATTCTTATAGATTCCTTGGGTTTGTAATGAATAAATGCATTTTTATTGCTTTCGATATTGTGCAGTTATTAACATAAATCAATGCACACCCTATGATCATGGAAAGCAAATAGTTAATTTAATCTCACCTTGTCAAAACAATTTTTCTCAGAAATTGTAATAAACGTAAGATGTTGAAATTCCATGTTTATATATTTATCAAGATATCCCAAGACATTTTCCATTCTCATTACTGGGGCACACGAAAAATTCAAAGTTATGTATTTTTTTCTTAAAACTAAAAGGAATAAATACATTTTGATCTGAATCTTAGATAGTTAAAATTAGCAAAAAAAATCCATATTAAGAAAATAGTTGAAAAGGGAAACATTCTCAATTGAATATTGATAGAAAGATTTTTCTGTGAATTGAAAAATCCACGATTAAAATGACGATGGAAGATAGTGACTAAAGTTTATCTTTCAGTCGCAGATGATTCCACATCTGATTTTATGAACATCCTGTTTATATTTTCAACAAATCAAGAAAATAGTCTTAACTCATAGCTTGAATGAAAACTGGTTGGCAAGAGTCAGTATGGATGAGATTGTACATACTTCTAAGAATACGTTTTGGACAGATTAATACACATTCAATAGTAGTGCAGTTTCCCCAACATCACAACCTACAGTAAAAACCGAATATAACGACATCGTTTATAACGACAGATCGGTTATAACAACCGAATGGCAAGGTCCCGGCCGAATCTATATAAAACTAATGAGTACACATACCGCCTATAACGACATCGGATACAGCGACATATCGCTTAAAACGACGAAACTTTATCGATATTCATCGGCTATAACGACCAACCGTTTACCTATTCCAAACAAACAAAACATTACGAACAATTTTCACCTTTATACTAATAATATGAAGGAATATTTTGCTATAGAACCTCTTTCCCGCTCTTTGCCATTTGACCTTGCAAGTTTTACGACTTATTCAGAGATCGTGTAAAAAAAAACTTTTAGTGATAGGAAAAGCTAAAAAACCGCGTTGCTTTAAGAACATTCACTCGTTGCCTGTAACATATGAAAACAACACTAGGTCCTGGATGACATCGCTAATTTTTGAAAAATGGCTGCGGACCTGGGATGCAGAATTGAAATCTGGAGGAAACAAAATTCTTCTCCTAGTAGACATGTCCCGCTCACCCTGTAGTCTCCAATCTAAAATGCATAAAACTTGTGTTTTTACCGCCCAATGTCACCTCTGTTTTACAGCCCATGGATCAAGGAGTGATAAAAGCTTTAAAATCACAGTACAGAAAACTTCAAGTACTACAAATGCTTCAGAATATTGAAAACTGCGAAGATACAAAAAGTCTTAGCGTTCTAGATGCAATTCTAATGATATCGGAAGCTTGGGAAAATGTCAAACAGACCACTATAGCCAACTGCTTTCGCCATGCAGGTTTCAAAGATCTCTCTCCATCGCAAGCGATGGAGGATGATGATATTCCGCTAGCGAGAATGATACAATATCCTACAGATGAAGATAACAACGTACCACTAGCTCAGTTGGTTGCTCAGTTGCACAGATCTACTGCTACAGAACCAAGGATTGAAATAGAAGAATTTATTGGAATAGATGACAATGTTGCCGTGTGCGCCTCAGCTACTGAGGAAGAGATTCTTGCAGAAGCTGAAAGTAACAATCGTAACACTGACGAAGAAAACGAAGACCAGCAAGAACATCAAGAGCAGTTTCAACCAACAACAATAGAGAGAGAGAGAGAGAATATATGTTTATTGTACATAAGAAAAAATCTTGTTGACAAACACATAAATAAAAATTCACAGTATGCAAATGAACATAAGTCACTGTCAAAAATTGATAACCACGTCACAGGATAAAAACAAATATAAAAACAAATGGTGAGACTTAATTAAATACTTTCACAAAAACATTAAAAAGTTTGAACAAAATTAACAATATGAACAAATGTAAACATTAACTAAGTGTATCATCATAGAATTCAATCAAGCTGTAGTAGGCCTTATCACTAAGTAAAGTTTTTAGTTTGTATCTAAAAACCTGGAGATTTCTCTCTTTCATATCACTTGGTATTTTATTATACATTTTCACTCCATTATATATCAGAGAATCTTTTACTAGGTTGGAAGTGGGTATTTTCGTTCTGGCGAGTATTATGCGAGGCTCTTAACGCTATAACAGTTTTACAAAAATTTGTTGCCTTCAATGACCAGTTTAATACTGATGATACCTTGACGACAATGAAACGTAAAATCCAAAATATATTTGAGACTCAGCTTACAAAAAAACAGACTAAAATGACCGATTACTTTAAAAACTAAGTGTAGTCTGTGAACTGTATTGTAGGTACATACATACTTTATTTTTTTCATAATAAACTTTTTTATTTCTTTTATTTACATTTTATTTGAAAACAAGTTCATATGCATAACCTATCCCCATACTACAAACAGATATAATATATACATATATACATAATAATTGTGTATATTGCTTATAACAACTATCGGACATAACGTCCGAAATATACGGTCCCTTCAATGTCGTTATATCCGGTTTTTACTGTATATGTTAAGATGTCATTTACACAGCCATAATAATAAGTTTTTAATGATGTGGTAGATGTTATTTTGTTCAGTTGTAAAATGCCAAAATTGCATACTAAAAGCTGATTTATTAACTTTTTCAACTTGGCTCTTGCGTGATAGTTTGCTGTCTATGTATTTGCCTAAAACTGTCATGTTGTCACTTTGTTTTAGGGATTCATTTGGTAAGTCGCCAATTTCAATTAGGATACTATGGTCCGGTTTTTGTCCAATTTGTGGAAAATATTCACATTTTCATTTGGCTTATGCAGTCGGAGTTTTTTGAGTTGTTCATTGCTTGCTGCTTTTAAGATTTCATGCCATCCGCAAAACAGGTTAAATAGTTATTTTCAAAATTCAGTTGTGTCATTTATAGAAATAGGAAATAGGATGAGACCAATAATGCTTCCTTGTGGGACTCCGGTGGCAATTCTCAAGGTATTTGATGTATATGTTCAACCATCATGTATTATTCAAACTTGCAGAGTTCTATTTGATAAGTAGCCCAGTAGAACATAATAGTCAAGCTTTCGCGAAAAAAGCTGGTGATAAATGGTATTGAAAGCTCGTGTGAAGTAAAAAAAAAAATGCAGAAGTTTTTATTTTGTTGTCAATATTTTCAAGCAGTACTCTATAAAACGATAAAATGGCAAGTTGCGTGGAACAACTTTTTGTAAACCCATATTGTCTGGAGAAAAGGACCTAAGATTTTGTGAGAAATGCAAGTAGTAGTAGAAAATACAGATTTTGTATATTAGTGTTGTCAGCTTTTTTATAAACAATTGATTTGAAAATATATAGGTTTTGAAGGATAGATTTCATCAATGAAAACTGTTGAATATTTCACTTATTTCTGCCTTGTCACATTTTTCATCATTTTCGGAGTTTATATGAAAAGGGTATCTATTTTTACTTTTATTATTCAGATTTGGATTAATAATATTCCAGATGGTCTTTGATTTATTCAAGGGACATTTTATCAGTTTATCATTGTGTGACTTTTTTATATTACCTATATGTTTCATGTTTTTTTGAGATCGTTGTATGTATCACTGCAAAGTGAATAAAAAGACTAAACATTTTTTTTAATATACCTATGTATTGTCTGGACATTCTTCTCTAAATTTAAGGAAGTACATTTTTTTAATTAAAATTTATTTTGAATAATTTATTATTATATAACTTTCAATCATTTGAGCATTATAGTCCGATAAATTAGTACATATTGATTGGGTCGAACTAATATTGATCTCAATGTTTAAAAAATGTTATTAATGATTGTTTGTGGTTTTCCCTAGAAACGTAAAAATAACTTTTGGTATCGGCCAAAGTAGTGAAAGGAAAAGTTATATCTGATGCCTCTCTGTTCATAGTTGCAAAATTTTGGTTGAAATCAACACAAACAATTTTTATACCTTTGTGGCTACCAACAACTCTTCCAGGGAGTCTATAAAATAGGGTTTATTTGTTGCTGGTGTTCAATAAATACTGACCTCTTAATACACATACACCTCCTAGATGAAGATCTATAACAAGAGGCAGTCAGGTCATAAACATGAACTTTTATTAAGTTGGTTTCATCTTGGGATGTCCAAATCTCAGTGAAGCATACGTCTGGATAGCTCAAAGTTTCCACAAAAATGTTTATGTGATCCACTTTATTTCAGATGCTCCTAATATTAAGACTGACTAGTACGCAACCTTGTCATATTCGCTTTGTATCTTTTCCATTCATAATACACATTGACAGACAACTGGTTTGATCAGATTTAACATAAAAAATGGGACATGAAAGTCCCACTTGGCCATATTTCCTTTTTCCATATATTTCTGGTTTGCTTGATAGGTGTATTTCACATCTTACTTCTGATAAATTTGCTTTGGGAATTTTTTCCAGGTCATCAGGTTCAGTGTTTGGTTTCAACCTTTCAAGATGCAATGAAACAAACTTTGGAACTGTTTCAACTTTGAGAATTAGAAGGTCCGTCAAATAGGGAAAAAGTTAGTGATTTTGGAATACTTTTCAGCGGTGAAATTCTTCTTGAAATATTGGGAAAAAACTAAAATTATGATTTGGATTTTTTGTTTATATTATGTTTAAATATTTTTTATTTGTTATAAAGTTCCCAACGAAATAGCAACATAATATTTTGAATTCAACGTTTCCTATTCTCTGGCACCTGGAAAATTTACACTTTTTTCTCGAATATTTTTCATCTTGAATTAAATTTGGAAAGGATTTCCAGGTAATTCGACGACCCCAAAAATTACAATAGTTCAGGTTACTTTTTGATAAGTTTATTCATGGGTATGTGCAGAATTTATGTGAGAAAATTAACCCATTTCATTTTGACAATATGAACTAAAACTGGACCAACTAAATAACTGAAAAAGTCCATTAACAATTCGGGAGTGAATAAACATTTTAGTAACTGTACAAAATGTCGAGATTCCAAATACCTGACGCCTTGAATGTTTTTTAAATTTTTAAATTTTCTCATATAGAATCCCGATTCTGGAAGTGAAACAACAAAATCGTTTTCCCTGAACATATGTTGTGGTTTGCTGGGTAATAAATTTCTTGGGCCCAATTTCATTGATAGCAATGTAACTGGATATAAACTAAGTGCTTGGGTGTTTTTCTTGTAGACACCTTGAGTTTTTCTTATCACATAAACCGCCTCTGCAAATAACTCAATCAGTCATGCTTTGGCCTCAGAATATTGTCAAATAATACTAACATTAGCATCGTTAGGACCTTCTACTATGCTAGTTTCTACTCGAGAGTGCGATACGGCATTATTCTTTTGGGAGGAAGTGGTGAAGCCTTGAATATTTTCAGAATTCAAAAGAGAACTATTCGAACAATTAAGAAATTGAGTTGTCTCACATCGTGTAGAAATCACTTCAAATCACTAAATGTGCTTACTGTCCCAGCAATATACATATTTGAATGTATAAAATTCGTCTTCAAAAATAGGCATATTTTTTCACAATGCCAAATAACTCCATGGTACAAGAAATATCTCAAATTACAACATTCCTTATCACAGGTTAGCCTGTATTGAGAAAGCTGCCCAATATGTATTCTTGTATAAAATTGTACAATCACTTACCTGCCCATTTGAAAGCGAAAAATAATGTTCAAGACGTAAAAAAACCCACATTGCTTTTCTTATGTTCCCTAGAACCTTATTCTGCCGATGAGTATTTAGGAAGTACTTGGATTATGTAACAGATTCAGAATCCTTTCTGTACCCTTAATATATATATATATATAATATATATATATATATATATATATACAGTGCTAGTCAAAAGTCCCCTCCCCCCCTCGTATCTTTTGAACGGGTATACTTATAATAATGAAATTTGGAGGGTGGAAATAAACGGATGTAGGCTTCTCAACTGGTCATAACAGGTGGCCTTAATAGTCATAAATGACGTCACAAAGCCACTGTGACCAATAATTTTAAATGGGACCCTATGGCAAGTGACAGCTCGTTTGAAAGGTATTGAAAATACCTATTCAGTCATACCAATTTTGTTTGGGTTTCGGCTGATTTTGATTGATAAATTGAAGAAATACGAAAATTATAGTTTCGCATTTAATTAATAAAGATTTAAGAACCAGTTCTTATAATAAGTGTTCAAAATGTGCTCCATCTACTTCCTGGCAGTAATGCATCCTATTGCTAAACTCTTGTGTACTCGTCCCAGTGTGTCAGCGAAATTGCCCTACATTCTTCAACAATTCGTTGTTTCAGAATGGCAATACTGTCAGGTGCTGTAGCGTAAACCTTAGATTTCAAGTACCCCCATAGAAAAAAATCTAATGGTGTAAGGTCCGGTGACCGAGCTGGCCATTCGATCGAACCTCGTCGTCAATCCATCTACCCGATATTCTTCATCTAGGTAACGTCTTACTGCACCGTAATAGTGTGCAGGAGCACCATCTTGTTGAAACGTTATTTCCAAGTTGTCGAATTCATCTGGATTATCTTCTAGAATTTCAAGAATTAACGCCTCAATATCATTTTGTAACATCTCCAGATACAATTCACCGGTTAAGTTAGCATTGAGAAAAAGAGGCCCAACTATGTGGTTTCCCAAAATACCTGCCCAAACATTTACTTTTTCTGGAAATTGAGTATGTTTTTCACGAAAGATGTGAGGATTTGTGTCACTCCAATACCTCACATTTTGAGTGTTAACATTCCATTGAGAAAGAAAGTACTTTCGTCACTAAGACAAATTGTCTGTATGTAGCCTGGTTGTTGGTTCATTTTATTGGACATAGTTTCACAGAATTCTAGTCTTGATTCGGGTCATCATCTGAAAGTTGGTGCACCATTTTTAATTTGTATGGATGAAATTTGTTTTAGCCAACACCCTATGTACTGTCCTTTGACTGACTTCACAGATAGACGCAACTTGGGCTGTGGAAGAAGTAGGGTTTACTACCATTTCTCCAATTATGTAAATTTTTTGTCATCACTAATTGTTGGTCGACCAGATCGTTTGGCATCTTGAACACTACCTGATGCTTCAAACTTCCGAAGAAGCTCCCTCAAATAAACCCTCGATATAGGGCGATCGGGTACCTCTCATTAAACAGTCGTTCGCTGCATGGAAATTGTTTCTACATTCACCAATTATTAAGATAGCTGCTACTTTGTCGGCTACAGTAGCTACCATTTTGCCTATGTAAACACTTAAACGTCTCGTTAAACAATAGCTTAGGTAAATTTTCAAGGTATAAACACTTTTGACAAGTAGAGAATTCAAAAACGTCAACCTTTTTGACAATTAACCAGAGGCGTACTTTAAAATCTTTATTAATTAAATGCTAAACTATAATTTTCGTATTTCTTCAATTTATCAATCAAAATCAGCCGAAACCCAAACAAAATTGGTATGACTGAATAGGTATTTTCAATACCTTTCAAACGAGCTGTCACTTGCCATAGGGTCCCATTTAAAATTATTGGTCACAGTGGCCTTGTGACGTCATTTATGACTATTGCGTCACCTGTTATGACCAGTTGAGAAGCCTACATCATTATTTTTATTATAATATGTGGAAATCATGCAAGAAATGATGAATGATCTTCCGATTAGTTAGCAGTGTCCTTGGTTGTAACAAGATTGATGTGGTTTGGATAATTCCGAGTGGTTGAAGATTATCCGCATGAAATAATTACAAATAAATGAATTGTCACAATATGTTTATTGGAATAGCCTCCCATATCAGAAAATTGAAATTGCTTTAGAAAGCATTCAAGGTAGGGAGATGAGAAATTCAATAAGAAGTTTGGAATTTCGGTGTACGAAATGCATTTCTCAAACAGTTATTAAAATATTATTGACTCTCGAACGTTAATGAACTTTTTCAATTACTATACTGGTTCAGTTTTAGTGTTTTCTAAATTTTTATCCACTGTTAGAATACCTAGACAACTTGTAATATCTTTTTTAAAGACAAGCTTTTATTCAAATAAAAAGTAAAGAATAATTGTTTTGGATGCGTGACGCAGGTTATTCCGTGAGTTATAGATACAAAAGCTTGTCGCGTAAAGTTTTCAGTTCGAATACAAAATCTTGAATCTATAAAACTCACGGAATAACCTACGTCACACATCCAAAGTAATTATTTATTACTTTTTAGTGCATTTGAATAAAGCTTGTCTTTAAAAAGTGTTTTTATTGATTATTTTATTTTGTGCTTTTTAGTACTCAAGTACGCCTTAATTTTTGTTAAAGCATCGTTATTATGAGGCCTTTTTTCCTGTAAGTTCTGAGCTATCTAGTCCTTCAATGAGGAGACCATTAACTCATCCGCCATCTTGCAGTTGCCATCTTCAATTTATGAATTTTAACTAAAAATCAATAATCTTCGACTAAATTCATAATTTTCGACCCCGAAAACCCACACATACCAATTTTGAATCAAATAACCATAATCACAAAACTCGTCCGCCATCTTGGAGCCGCTTTCTTGAATTTATAAATTTTGACAACAAAATCTCCGACCCCTAAAACCCCCACATACCAATTTTGAATCAAATCGGACCATAATTACAAATCTTGTCCGCCATTTTGGAGCCGCCATTTTGTTTTTTTCTCTAACAAAAATTTCATAATGCATTGTCACCGGAACTATGTACACCTGCCAAATTTCAGCTTAATCGGATGTCGGCAAGTGCTCCAAAAATGGATTACAAATTTTGAACCGGAAAGAATGACAGAACGAACGAATGACATACGAACGAAGCAAGTTAAATAAAAGCTTGTAAAAATAGATTCATGGTCGCCCAGAGAGTGAGAAACTTTAGTTTCAAAATCTGATATCGCCATTTTAAAGGAAACAAAAACACTTTGATATTTTTTGAAACAACATAAAAACAAACAAATAATCAATATTATGTATTTTGTTTTTCCCTTAATATTTCCGATCCAAAATACTCTAAAATATCCAACTTTTTCTTTATTTTTTTTTTTTTTTTAATCTTTTTTTATTTTATTATATAACTGACCTTCCAACTTTTTTGGTTCAAAAGTTACCAATACAATCCTATTGAAAAGTCTATGTATAAATGTTTATTTCGAATTCGCAGTGCTCTCTTTATCCCATTTTTAAATTCGGCCTTATTTGTGGAATCATGTGAATCTTGTGGAAACAAATTTGAACCAGAGGGTTTTGAATATGGGAAACAATGTACTCCTGTCAAACAGCCATTTAAATAAAATAGTACACAATATAGAACTCTTGGGATTCCTTAACTCTTACTTCTATAATAAATTATGTATCTTCAAACATTTGTTTCATGTCAAATAATGCCGATAAAGCTATTTTTCGGGTAAAACCGCATTTTGTAAATGGCAAGGACAAAATTTCCTTTAAAAAGTAATATATAGAAGTCCTAATTAGAGCTTAATTTAAATCATCCTGCAACCAAAAGACAGAGGTAACACTTGCTCAGTCATAAGGTACAAACAAGCATTATCTTCCACTCAACATGTTTGCCGGCGTTTTTTCAATACTGGCTGGCATATTTTGGACAACTTCTTAGCAAAATTCATTCTAATAAATTCGATGACAAAGGATCATAAACATATTAATGCTCTTTATAATTTGGCAATTTGTCAATTAATAAATAAATGAAAATGCATTTTTAATGTAATTGATATTGGGTAATAATAAACATTTAATAAACATGAGAAACATAAGACCTCCGTTTATTTGTTTCTCGTGTTCCTAAATTTGTCGATTTAGTAATACCTACCCAATATACCAAGTGATGAAAATGCATTAAAACATTAATATTCATTTATATTATGAAACATATAGAGTGTCATAAAAATATAGAGTACTTCGATCATGAATTCATCAGCTTTTATGGAAATATGTTATCTCGTTACCACACTATGAAGAAAATAAATTGTTTGAAAGAAAATAGTATAGTTTAACCAATTTTAATTGCAGAAGCTGTTTCTATAAGGAGCAATCAAAAACTCACTTCGCTTACACGAGCGTATATGCGAAGTAACGGAACGAAAAATAATGTGTACTACTCGTAAACATTCTCCGTCACCGAACGGAAGATCAAAAGAAGATCACAAGAGTCGACAGTCGACGTGGGTTTGAGTGACAGCTGTCTAGTTCTACAGCAGATTCGACTGAGCCAAATGAAAAATATTGAAATATCTGACATTTTAGAGGCCAATCAATCATTGAAACCAAAGGCTGCAATGGAGGTAGAATATCAGCTTACTTTTTCAAAGCATATGCTGACCTATTATCGTTAACACTACTAATTATTTTCAACAGATCATTGGAGTCTAATATGTTTCCTGAAAGTTTCAAAGTTGGGGGTATAATTGCCATTCATAAACCTGGAAAAACCAATCAAATAACAAACTATAGGCTGATCACTATTTTACTATCACTCAAAAATATTAAAAAACACAATCTATAAAAAAATAAATTGTCATGTATCTACAGTTCTCTTATCTTTGTGTTTTTAGTGACTATGTCTCAAGAGAAATATCCCACTGTCAAATTGATACCATCTGCACGGACCTAGCAAAAGCGTTTGATAAGTTAACATAATTTTCATTCAATGAAAACCTAGTAGCATTTATGAAATAATATCTGACGAATCGAACTGACATTGTTAAATTTAACAACTGTCAGTGTTTGTTAATACATCGGGTGTTCCCCAAGGTTCGATATTGGGACCATTGCTTTTTGTCATGTTCATTAATGATACTAATGACCTTCTTCTTTATTCTCATATGCTTGAAACAATTCAAAAACATTTCTAAGATCCATGCATTTCAGAAAATAAGGAATTTACTCAATGCGTATATCAATGATCATTGATCATTGTTTACCTTAGTTTAATAACTCTTTTAAAATTTCTTTTTTAAATAACTTTGTTTAGGATAACTTTTTTTTTTCATTCACCACCTTTTTTCCATATTTATTTTCATTGTTTATTTTTTATATTGATGACTAACTTGCCCTTATTTCAACTTTAAAAAAATCCTTTCTCTTACATCCTTACAACTAGTTGTCCTTTTAGGCTCTGATGAAGTTTATGCGGTAAATAAACAAAAAGTTGGCCAAAAATTATAGTTCGTTATTTGTCCCCACTCGACAAACCTATCAGCCTTATATACATATATAGATATATATATATATATATATATATATATATATATATATATATATATATATATATATATTGTTACGGAAATCACGAAAATACCCTTAATACACCCCAGCGCTGTTACAACCGTCGGCCTGACCGTTAGGAGTGACGTCATGCTCCAAATGTTAGATCACCGCCATTCGAAGACAGGAGAAGAAAACCGACCATTAGTGATGACGTTATGGAACATTCCTGATCGCCACTGTTCTGGAAATTTCGGCCGTCCTATATATAGCGGGTCATATGCAACAGGCGAGTCAGTCGGAAGTTAGTCTTGTGAATATTGTTATGCATTGTATTGTTAAAGTGAACTGCTGAGTGGTGAAATAAAAGGAAAATAATTAGTTGTTGAGGAGTTTCCATAAACGATTCACAACAATGAGGTATACAAAAGTTCAATTGAGTTAGTCACTCTGGACAATTTAATTGGTAATTTGTGAGTTTATAAATAAATATGCAAGCATGGTCTTACAAGGATAAGCATTTTTTTAGCCGCTGATGCAGTTTTGGTAATATGTGTTGAAAAGCTCAGCTTTGAGTTGAAATTTATGCCAAGATCTTTCATTAAACCATACCGATTAAAGAGAATTTGATTTATAGAGTAAGTATTTTCCAGTGATTTGATTTTCAAAGTATAACTAGGGTCTTTGAAGGTTGTAGACGATGTGGTAACTTGATTCTCGTTTCAGACGTCCATCGTCTTAATGGATTTAAAAGGTTTTCACGACGTTTCGAATGCTTGTATCTCCAATCGTCTTCAGGTGATGAATACAGTATTCGAAACGTCATGAAAACCTTTTAAATCCATTAAGACGATGGACGTCTGAAACGAGAGTAATCAAATATAACTAGGGTAATGACATTTCTGTATGTTGAGCGGTAATTTATTTATTTTACACCAGTTTGCTGGACGGTCAGTATCGTTTTGTAGTAGTTTACAGTCATTCAGAGATTCAACAACCCTCAATACTTTCAAATCATCGACAAATGCTGCTTGTTATACTTTCACCTATGTCGTTCACAAATAGTGAAAAGAGGAGAGGGGCTAGATTGCTTCCTTGCGGTGCACCACTGGTGCAGATGAAAATTTGGGATTTATGACCAAGCTACTCGACATATTGTACCCAATTTGTGAGGTATGATTGGAAGAAATTTAGTGGGTTGATGTTGAAACCCAGATTGTTTAGTTTGGTTCTTTTATGTATTTTATGGTCCAATTTGTCAAACGCCTTTGAGAAATCTGTATATATAGCAACAACTTGAGATTTATTTTCAATAGCGTTGCTGATAGTTTGTGTAAAACACATTAAGTTGCTGATAGTAGATCTCTTTGATATGAAGCCGTGTTGCCCAAGTGATATTTTGTTTTTCACTCTGGGAAATACTCTGTTATAGGTTGCAATTTCAAAGGCCTTTGCAAAGTTAGATAATAAGGTGATTGTACGATAGTTTCTTATTTGATTTATAGCTCCAGATTTGAATTAATTTTTAATTTTAAACGGGAAATGTACATATGTTCAATGCTCTGTTGAATATTATTTGGAGAGGCTTTGCAAACACATTGGCACAATATTTTACAAACAAGCTAGGGATGTTATCATAGCCACTAGTATCTTTCGATTTATGTTTTTTCAGGGCAGTTAGAATTTTGTCTTCACTTAGTCTCTCAAATGATATGGTTGGTGTTTTTGAAGGTGTTGCATCATTATTCATGGTGTTATCGATTGGGGTATCGTAAACACTGCTAAAATAGTCTGCAAATGCATATAAAATACTTCAGAGGTTTTTACATTCTACGTCATCCACATAAAGTATTCCAGGAATCCTAGAAGTCCCTTTTTTGCTTTGAATGAATGACCAGAATCTGCTGGATCAGATTTTATAGATTTTTCTATATATTGTTTATAGGATCTTTTTATATTAGTTTTGATAGATTTTCTCAGTGCAACGAATTGTTCTCTTAACTCGGTTGAGTTTGATGCCTTCATTTTCTTAAAACCAAGGTGGGTACTTTCTAACAAAATTGGGGGTTCTTGGTAAGTATAGGTCAACAATGGAATAAATCGTTTCGTAGAATTCGGACACAGCTTCGTTGACATTGGAATAGGTATCGAGCAGGTGGGACTATAGGAGGGGGAAATTAGCTTCTTTAAAATTGTAACTGACCGATTCGACATTATATTGAATACTGATTATTTTAGAAATTCCAGTGATATTCGAAGGGCAGGATGATGGTTATCCTCAGAAATCAATGCTATCAATGGTTTAGTCGAGCCTCGAACAATGAAAGTGTGTACCCCCATAACTGTATCTTAGTTCCTCAGAAATGCCAAACCGAATGATGTTATTTATAATATATCGTTAATAGAATGGTCATAATACTATTTCTTTCATTGTTCTGACCTCAATGTCGGAATTCTGAGTTACAAGACAATTTAAAATTTAAGTGGGGCATTAAAACGGTGTACTTAGTATTTCGATTTATTATTCAGTTTCAATTTATCTGAAGGGCTAATCTAATGTCCAACTCAGGTGATGGTACCATATGTTGTGAGAGGAATAAAGAAGGACTATTGGTTTAATAGGTTATCCAATTCCATGAGGCATTTTGCAAAGAGGGGACCATTTATTGTGAACCTCACTGAGGCCAAGTATTGTGTGTTGAAAGTGTTTTAAATTCATTACCATTGTGATCAAAGAAAACAAAGGTTATCCAATCATTTGTACAACCATTAAATCAATTAATTCAATCAGGAAAAACAACTGTCAAAAATAATTAACAATTTCCTTAGAGCCTCACAACCAAGAGCATGTAAATAACAAAATTAGGCGACAGTTCTACAGCAATAGCTAACTATATTATTGAATGCATTTTGAAAATGCCTCATGCCTGATCCAGCTGATTATCAAATCAATATAACTGAGGTATGTCAACAAAATGTCGGGAAAGATGGTAACAAAAAAACGCCCACAGTACAAAAAAGTTGCAATCGATTGTCGTAAATCATTGTATCATGCCTACCTCGATATAACTGGGCCACAGCAGTTGCTGAATCCTGAAAGGAAGACCATAACTTTGTTTGGGAAATGTTATTTTCAGCAATCAGATTCTGTTCATAATTCGGTTGTTCTTCAATGGATTTCGCGCACTGCTGTTCCCAACTACTTGACCAATTTTCATCACCACCTTCTCCGTTCATTTTACTGAAGGTTTAGACAGTTTCAACAAAAATAATATCACAAGTATTATCAACTACGCGATAATTTTCAGCTGCAACCAGCCATCGCAGCAGACATATCTTTTTTCTATTTCCTAGCATAGCGCTGTTGCCACATTTAGCTTCAGGTTGACAAGAAACTATCAGTATAGAACTCTTGTCTATGCAAGAAACCATTAATATCTGCATCTATTTTTATGTTCGATAATTTGTTGCCTTATTGGTGATCAGAATCAATCAGTCATAGTTTATGAAATTAATTCTTGGAGAAAGTGATCGAAGAAAGAATTTATATAATATTATTATGTTATGATTAAAAAAATTAGACAATCTGCAGACCTGTTACAGATATGTAAACTTGGCATCACAGCCTAATACGAGTAATATAACCCCTTCTTTGTCTGGAATTCCATGCAATGTTGTCAAATGTCTCCTATGTCATGACACAAGGAGAGAGATACCAGCGCCATGACACAAGAAGAGAGATACCAGCGCCATGGTGGCAAAAGTTACACGCGCACATTAATGTGTTTCATAAATGGAATATTGTATTTCTAATGCATTTTTCCATGTAGAATATTCTAAGCTCCGTTAATATTTTAACCATTTACAACTCTTCGATGAGAAAAAAGAATACGATAAACTGCTAGAGATTGAGAAAAATTATTATAAACCCCCTCGACAAATCATGATGAATGATGAAGTTGAATTATCGATTCTACAAATTTTAAAGAAATCCCATCATTATTGGAAATTCAAAATCACGGATACTCCCTCTGGTGTCAATTTTTGAAACTATACATAAGTACATTGTTTACTATTTGAAACATTAGTGTTTATATGATTTTAGCCATTGTATACTCAAAACTTGTCGAATCTCTTGTGATTGTTGACATTTAATGAAATTCGTAAACCCAAATGGTGGTGTTCAGTTGACTATTGTACGTCCTCGAGAGGAAGAAATGAGTGATTCAAGTTCAAATCATTATTGTTGTGACCCTCAATGTGACTCTTGGGCAAAACGTTCCCGTTGTACTGGAATAGTTATCATAATTTTCCGTGAGAAAATAAACGTAACGTTCTGGTTTAGACTAATCTAGGATTGAGTCAGTCTAAGGAAGGACGACAGGCTCTTGGGAACTTGAAGAAAAATACAGTTCTTTCCCAAAAAAAATTAGGAGATAACCTTCAAAGAGAGTTGAGAAGAAAGAAAAGAGAATTAAGAGAAAAAAGAGATATTATCCAACATACCGAAGATTATTCATACAGTATGGAAAAGAGTGACTGTATATGTATATCTAGGTGATAAGTGTTATGTATTTACTAAATAAAAGACATGACTAATTGTCTTACCAACTAGTGATGGGGCATTGCCAACTTATAATACTTACAAATGACATTATCTGCTAAAACTTTGAACATTCACAACAATAAGGACACATTTTCACACAATCTTGTTTGTTTCAGATAAAATAAAAAAAAAACAGTTTTTTGTTGGTTTTATTTCAATTCGAACATTCGCAAATGGTGTGTAACATTTTTTCAAAATAATTCATAATAATAACCTAACTGTCCAGAAACTACGGAAAATATTTTTTTGTAAGAAAATTAGAACATACTTTGCCCCATCAAAGTGAGTTTTTGCAAATGATATTGTCTTAAGATTTAAATACACCACTTCACTAGAGTCTTGAAATAAATAACACTACACAAAAAAAATGGAAACGAAAACAAAAGGGAAATATTTCAAGAAAAACTCAAAACAAGTGTATAACCTCTAAAGAAAACAGACAATGTACTTATGTCTGGTTTGCATTTTCGCCACTCTGGCGCTGGCATCTAATTTTGAATTCCCAAAAGAGTTCAACGTCAACTTTTTTTTTTGGGTGGCATGGGAATATAACTTCTTATTTTTTGTGTTTTTTCTCCCCATGCAAGTAAAAAGTGTCGGTTATATATTCAAGAATGGCAAATTAGTAAAGTTGCCGCATTTTGGTATTTTGGATACAAAAATATACAAAGGAAATTTCTAATTTGTTATATACTGCTGAAAAATGTTCATCTGAAATATTTAACAACAAAAATACTATTAAAAATTATCAATACAAATTATACTCTGATGAGGTTTCGGAAATCACTTCAGGTCCCTTCCTCAAGTCCATGTTTTTCGAAGAATTTCGATTATAATTCACTATTGAATATTTCGTCTTTTTTTGACAATTACTTACCAAAATTTGATTCACAGGTTCACAGGATGTTTAGTTCATGAAAATAAACTAAAATCCTACTTAAGAGTGGAAAAGCGATAGTCAACTTTTGTGAGGGTCTTTTCCTTTAAAAACAAATGTTAACGCCCTATTTCGGTTTTCGGTTGTATCGGGCGCAACATTATGTTAAACGTGGGAAGGCCACTTGCTCCAGATAGTCTCAGTGAAGAAATAATAGTCCAGGGGTCCTTATATGGTACTGACAATCTCAACGCGGGACAGAAGGGCAGATTTTACGTGCCTTCAAATGGCCTCGGAACCTGCTCAAAAGATTGTACTAGATTAAAACTGATAAAATAAAAAAACAACTCCAATAAAATTCAACCAACTTTATTCTCAATAATTACAACGTGGAATTATTACCCATACAGCACAGGATATCCTATTGACGTCCAATTCAGATCCAATTCATGTCGGAATATCTTTGAACCATTTTGGATATCCATAAGATATCCAAAATTGACCTAGTGGGGATATTTGTGTTGACGAAAAAAAAAATGTTTCTCAGATGAATTTGTAAATACAGGTGAAGAATTGAATGAATCCGGAACTATCAACGTTCTCTTGAAAGGAGTCAAATCAAACTGAGTAAAATAATAACGGTTTTTCTCTACTAGTACCATCCATCTGCTTTCGCCACTGTCATCTAGACTAATGTCTATGATATAATATCATACATCAGATGCAAATGCAAACGCCACCTATCCTATAACTCATGGCAGCTGGCACCACTGACAGTCGGTTCCTGTTTCTGTCAAACGTCGATTAGGTAAATTGAGGCGGTGAGAAGTAAGATGTCTAAAAACCCTGGTGCTTGCACTTATACCTGTAGAAGTTTGGGATCGACTTGGCGACACTTGGCCTACTTGATAATAGAGATTAGCGTGTCAGATGGCGCCAATTTCAATTCAGTAACAGGCTATTTTTATTTCCTCAGATTTCTTTTTGAGGCGAACTGTTCGCGGGTTCTAATTCTAGCTTTGCTATTGGTTGAAAAGAGACATCTGTCAAAGTTCACCAATAGCAAAGCTAGAATGGGCCACATTTGTATTTTGTGTGGACAGTATTCAGTACCAAAAGCAAGTACAAAATCTTGACGAATTGACTAATAATTATATTTCCATAGTTCATCATAGTTCGGGAGCTTCTAGCTCCCGAACATTGCACAAAAAAAGCACTGTCGTATTTTTTACATAGAATTGTAATTATAATATACTGACTAGAATGCGTTTCAAGCTGCGCGAAATGTCCCATGCATGGTGGCCGCCATTGTTGTTTATGTCCTCCTCGCAGTAGCGGAACAATTCCAGTGGCATTGCTTGTAATGGAAAATAGGGTATATCATAATAAAACGTATTTTTTTTAATAAATGATGCATTAAAGGTACAGAGAATTGTGAATATAAATGTTATATACCGATGTAAAAATGTTTACTCTTTCACCCATCTATTATATGAAGATATATGAGACATGATTTACATATCCTTATAATTGAATAGGTATTTCTATCAAGATTTTTTATATCACTATTACATCAATATTTGAAAAATGAGTAAGTTATAAGGTCACATTTGATGTGGGTGCCAGATCATAGGGGGTTCAGAGATAAAGAAACAGATTGCCTCGCCAAAGGATAACAAACACACAATTTCCTGACTCAGAAATCTTCTGTGAAATCTCTTAAGTCCATAAGAGAGCAGAGTTTCGAGGCTGGGAAACATGAAATGAAATCTCACTGGAATAAAGTGCCAGGATAAAGACAATAAGCGAAAAGGCTAGTGAGCCTATCGCCAAAGAAAGTTGAACAGCTTCTCGAGTTGAACAAGAAATACTTGAAATTGGTAACGGAACTCTCACTGGACACTGGACACTGCCCTCTGAGGTATATTTTTAACATTGTATTTATCCATTTTTCAACCGACGAAACCAAAAAGGAGGAGGTTCTCTAGTCGACGCGTATATTTTTTTTATGTATGACCACGCATAACTTTTTACAGAGGAGTCCGATTCCGATGATTCTTTTTTCATTGGATAGGGCATACTCCGAAGTTGGTCCCATTTGAATTTGAAAAAAAAACCACTACCTAAGGGTAGCAACTTGGAAAATATTCATCGTTCACCCTCTGAATTTTGATCCGGGTAGCAAAATGGAAAATATTTATCGTTCACCCTCTGAATTTTGATCCGTTAACCGATTCTATCAGGCATAACTTTGTACTGGGTTTTCCGATTTGGATGATTTTTTTTATTACCTAGGGTATACCTCATAATTGATCATATTTGGGTTCGGAATGAATTAATCCACCCCTATGGGTAGAAAAATAGGGGATGATTGATTTTTCACTTGTGAACATTGGCACACATATGTAGTTGACATTGACAGATCGCTATTGTCATTATTTTTGTTCTCCTACATCCGTCACAATAATAACATTCTATGGAAGGATGGAATTATATACAAAGTGATGAAATGAACTTACCAGAACTATCAAAAATAATTTATATTATATAACAATAAATAGTTGAAGTGGATAATCGTATTATTCAACTGTTATTAGTTGAAGTAAGGTGGGTAAGTAAGTATTTTGGAATTAATCAAAAGTTAAGTAGGTAGTAATTAGTATATATTTCAGCCACAAAAAATAAAATAAACTTCCCTAGTCTTGATAACTAAGCTCCTAAACTAATGTAAGTAGCTAATTTCGATTCGGCGCCAAACGAATAATCAACAAAAAACATTAAATTACCTCAAAAAAATTATCAGAATGTCACCGCGGCGTGCATCTCGATGCCATCATTTTACGCTTTACCTAGCTTGTTTGTTTGGCGCCGACTAAAAATTAGTTACATTAGTTTGGGAGCCTAGTTATTAGGACTAAGGAGGTTTATTTTATTTTTTGCTTTTCAGTTCCGTTTTTCGTCGGTTTAGTTTTTTGTTAAAAAGTTTTTATATTAGTGATCTTTGCCTCTCGACTACACCGTATATTTTCATTGTTTGAGAATATTTTTTGCCATTTGTTTAATTCTGTATTGTTGACGCTTCAAAATGTATCATATTAAAACTGTTTTTTGAAAATGCCTTCATCTGAAAGGGAAAGGATTGAAATTTTAATTATGATTGGTGTTGGCGATATGATGCGGACTCAACAAGAGGTATGCAGATTATTCCATGAAATGCACCCAGATAATGAACCTATTTCACAATCTACTGTAAGCAGAATAAAGCGAAAATACAGAGAATTAGGACACGTGAGGGATGCACCAAACCAAGGTAGACCTACAGTTAATGAAAATAATCAACAAGACGAGACGTAATTTTGTCGGCATCTGGATTTCTTACAAAAAACATTTATTCCTTATTTGACTCAGCTTTATCCTGATATTCAAATAGCCAATAATTTGACCGCACCGCACCGCAACATTTTGATGCAACTTTGGTAGTGTATCCAGTATATCTGCATAACTACGTAATTCCATATAATAATTCCTAATACGTTTATTCATTTCGTTTTTTCTAAAAATACAGTATCATATAACTTTCTAATAAAATTTTGAAAAAACCTTTTTTATTGTTGCCAACCCTCTACCAATTTGACGCAGCTTGTGATATATTTCTGGAATCAGCTCAGCAAGTTAACTCATAAATAAAAAAATTAGGGTGTTCATTTAATAAAACCGCTGATGACGTCATCACTCGAAGGTAGATATCACCCTGTATATTGGATCATTATTTAAAAAAACAGTAAATTAAAATAAAAATCGACCTGTTTCGGGAATTTTTAATGTTATTGTTTATTTAGCTAATAATGAATGTATGCGTTACTTTATGGACACACTGAAAAGGCGATATGTATGAATAAGCATGGCCACATATCATATGTCATATCATACTACTACAAACTAATGTAACACTTCATTATATATAACAGTTTTTAATTTATCCACTATGATCACTATAACAAAAAAGACAACAAAGTACAAAGACACATCCAAACCGAACAAAAATAAATTAAAGAAAATTGGAATGATTTGGCAACGCTTATAAGTGCCAACCGACAACGCCGTTATGTTTACAAATAGATGATATAAATACTACCGTCATACGTTCAGTTGATTATCTTCGTCGCACGCATGTTATATGATTATGAAGTCATACTCTTCTTCATTGTTTGGTGTCCTCCTTGCCTATCGCATAAGGGTGCCACGAAATTCGGGTGCGCAGAAATATATTATAAGTATATTATAATTAATTTAGATTTTTTACCATTTGAATTTGAGGTTAACTCATTTTGACAGACAGAGAATTGGAAATGAAAATTTAAAAAAACTATGGAAATGTAATTATTAGTCAATTCGTCAAGATTTTGAACTTGCTTTTGGTACTGAATACTGTCCACACAAAATACAAATGTGGCCCATTCTACAAAAAGTATCCTTACACACTACACTACCTGAAAATAAACAATTCCTCACGCACTAATGAACTGATGAACGAGTGATTTTTTAAAGAACAAACTCAGGAATAAGCTAAGCAAGATTTCAAATCAAAGAGATGGAAAACGCATAGATACCGACAAAACACTGAAAATAATTTCATATAAGATGCTGCAGATGTCAGAAATTAAGTTCTGACATTAAGCGAGAATATACACAAATATTTTTGGAAGGTGCCATCTACCACAGAGAGAGAAGCTCTGTTGAAGTAACAGGTGGTGTCTCCTCGAAAAGCTAAACAATATCGAATCAGTTCATTCACCAGGGTTTTTAGACATCTTAGTGAGAAGCCACAAGTGACTTAAAAAATAAACCGAGTATGGTTGGTTATAGATAGTTAAAGTTAATAAATAATGAAAAGTTGGTGGCAAAGGAATACAAGTGAATGTTTTCAATGTGCTGAGATCTAGCGGCCACAAAAGCATTATACGAACGGAGTGTTGTAGGGTATTCATCAAAATGATTTAACTTTAAATTGCGTTTTCAAAAAATGATGGAATTGTCACTTGCCTTGGCTTCAATTCAGTTACCTACATGTTTTTCGATTGTTGAAAATGTTGTGTAGCGTTGTGGCGTGGGGTGATAATTATTTGTAATCATTAGCATTGATTAGTTTAGTTGATTATTACTGCCGTGAACATAAATTTTAATCAGACATTCATTGGAGAGCCAAAAAGATGGTGTACCACCAGAAGATGAGACATCTAGTATATTATTTTTCCGTGACTGATTTTGATTTATGAAATCAAAATTTTTTTATCAATTCATTTTAAGATTAAAATGGTACTTTAATTAAAACCAAGAATTTCAATTTCATTTTGCGACATGTTATGTTATTTCACCTTTGAATATATTTTTCATTATCTAAAATATTTTCGTTTTATTTTAGGTGTGATTTTTTTATGAATTTTTTTTTATATTCACTTGAAATAATTTCTTTTATAACATGCTAGTTTTTAGCTGAAGTCGATACATTTTTGAACAAACATTATTCATGATAAAGATATTTTTTTCAAATATTTTAATATTCTTTAAAACCAATTTGCTTGTAATATTGTCAAATACCAAATTTATATTCAATTGAAATTGAGAACTTTTAAAATTCAACCATAACGTTTCTGTTAAAAACTCTCAGAAAACCATTTTCCTAGTTTGAAGTATATAAATTGCTTTGCTTGAAAAGTACAATAAAAAACATTTGAGAAAGAACTTAACTTTTCTAATTATTGATCTACCACTCTCCAATTGATGCTTATATTGTACCATGAAGGATATCTTATGGACGTTCGTGATAGATATCCTATGGACTTCCATGAAGGATATCTCATGGATGTCCATGATGGATTTCTATGAAGGATATCTTATGGACGTCCAGGTTGAAGGCCTAAGAATGTCCATTGGACGTCCATGGCATATGCAAAATATCCTTAATGTATATCCACTGGATGTCCATTTGTATTTAGCAAAACGAATTTCAATGCGGGGAAGGTGCGCCAAGTTTTAGGATCACTAAAACAACCAAAAGAGTATATGTTCAACCAGAGGTTTAAAAGCTCAAAACATTATACGAATGGCAGCTTTAAAACGGTTCTTGGTATTGTACGGTACTGGCGGTACGTGCTAACACTATTCCTATTCGCTCTGCTCGCGTGCTTATAACTCTTGCAGATCGGCACTACTGCGACCCTCCTATCGCAGCACGAAATGATACTTAGCCAATGTATCCCCCCTCCTAACTCTTTTGCTCAGGCGCGGACCGGTATTTTACGAACAATTTCTCAAATATCTACCTAGACCATGTGTAATATCATAATTACACAGTTACAGTCCAAAAATAAAATACATAGACACTTTTCGTTCACACATCGGGTGGTTCGCGTTCTCGAAGGCAGATGTCGTCCACGTAAACATTTTCCCATATATTTAACACTTTTTGTTGTTCACTGATCGAGTGGTTCCGCCTCTCGAATGTAAATGATGTCCATTCCGACTATTCAAGATTTTTCTTTATATTCGAAATGATACCTATCTTAAATCTGATTATCTGCTCTCTCATTTCACTGAAAAAATGGTCTGAATAATGTAAAATTTTAGGTAGATGGAACTGAGTCGATGTAACGCTCAAAAAAGCACTAGAAGAAGAAATCCCGACATAACCCTAATCGAAGTTGTTTTGACGATGTCCATGAAAAATAAACACTCAACCACGGAGTAGTTACACAGAGAAGGCTAGGCAAGACCACTATGTTATAGTTCTGTGGGCAAGACAAACGAAATTAGAGAGAGATGCCCGGAAGATCTGTCAAAATGAAGGTTATTGGGGTAAGGGGTTGCGGCGAGTCCTCCATTTTGAATGATGACGCGTTTATGACCCAGCAGAATTGCCAACTTCACAAAATCTTAAAATTAAATAAGAAATAAACGATATTATTTTACATAACACAACTTCAAACTCAAGCATTCAACACTACAAACGATTTTGAAAGCGAATCACCATTTTACATTAATTGTTTTGACTTACCACTTATATTGGCAGTATTGTCCTAATTCCAAATGAAACATAATTTAGAACTGGCGTGCCTATATCGAGTTAAATGTCCCATGTCAATGAAGCGGCAAACCGAACTACAAAGGAAAGGGAAGCTTTACTGTGTATAATCGGACTCAACTATGCCTTTCTGTGAAGGGGATTTCATCACGCAGTCGCAGATCAAAATTGAGGTTATGTTCGTTTGCGTTTCATATTTCGAATTGAAGAAATCTGAGTGAAAAATCTAGACATTTTAAAGTTTACTATTGAATACCTTGAGAATATTTCATAGCCGAGAACATCGAAGTTCACGCCATCTAAGAATTAGTTGGCAACTATTAAAGAAGTGAACAATATTTCTTGTTCGAATTTCTTGAAGTGTTTCAATGGGGGATTTCTCTCAATGTTGCCAACATCGATTTTTTGCGTGCAAACAAGGAAATTCTGATTTGCATTCGGAGGAGACATTTTTTCACTGACAAAGTTCAATTAATGAAATACCAGTGTTGCAGTTATTGACAGTACTTTTACTGATGTGTTGTTGAGCCATATTTATACAACCAGTATGCTTCTAGATTGATATAGAATGATTTTATGCAAAATTATTACTTTCAATTATTTTCAACTGTTTCAGAACTGAGATTTCAGGAGTTATATTTCACATACATTGTTTTTAACAATAATTCAAAATTATGTATGTATTGAAAAAATGCCAATTCCAAATTGTTTAGTATTATCCAGAATAAAAATTAGTAGGTTATCTAAAAATTTTTTACCTCATTTTAAACAAATCAGCATTTAAGTTTATTGTTTCAGAAGCTGTAGAGATAGTTGATGATGCGGGAGATCTGAAAAAATCATGATACAACTATTTGAAGCTTACTTTTACTTGTCCGCCATCCCCAGTGGTCAAGTATTGTAATCGTGCAGAAAAAAAATCAGCTGTTTGACATCCCAGTACTTGACAGGCACGGACCTCGGGAGAATGGGGTTATTTTAAAATAAAACATTGATAAAACGTTTTTAGGGCTGTAGGAAGTCAATTTTATCGGTTAATTCAACAGTCAATTTAGCAGTCAATTAACCAAGTGAGATATTTGACCTCTGTCATTTGAGCGTTCCTGCACCAAACGCAGGTTGTTCTTGTCAAAGCCCGGGTGAGCGGCCATCGTCTTGGATGGTAAGGCCCAGGAGAAACATTAAACATTCGTAGAGCCAGACTGGGAAATGATGGAAAGCTCCAACCTTAGACTTGCACAAATTGCAAATTTATTACTAGAAGAATAGGCCACTAACAGTATTCAGTTGTACAGTTTTGTTTTCAATGTTAATCTTTGTGATGAAATTATTAATAACCTTAAAAAAAACATTTTCTATTGGATTAAAAAAAATATTTAAAATATATTTTACTGATAACAACATATATAGCAGTAGGTTATTATATTCCTATTTCATGTTAAACCAATGAGGTGGGCAAAATATTCAGTTAGTGGTTAGTTCATCTTATTCACAAAATCCTTAAAATTCTGGTTGATGGTCCAAAATCACCCAACCCTGGAATAATAATTGCAAAAAACCTTCATAGGAACAAATTCCAAATATAATTAGTTCAATTCTCCCTGATTTCTTTGTTATCTCTTGAACTTCAATCATAAATATTTTGCCGAACTCAACATTGGGCTGTAAATAATTGGATACAACTGTACTTATGACTCCCTTCAAACACATACCTTTTAACTTCTTGTTCATCAGGAATGGCATCAGGTCTCAAACATGTTCTCCATTGCGGCTTTTTAATAATCTGAGCTTTGGAAAAATTAGCAGAACAGATAAAAGAAAATTTTTTTAGGCTCAGTGGGTCTAATTCAAGAGCATCACACCATACTTGTAGTTTTTCCTTATCAGTGGGAAACTGTGAATAAATTATCAGTATTTAGTACTCTACCCCAACGAAAACAATATATTGGTAAAACTCCATGACAAAATTAAATTCAACTTGGAAAATTCGTTCGTATTCGACGCCTCTGGTAGCTTACCTGTGAAATTTTGTTGACTATCATTTGTTTTGTAAACAAAGCAGTATTTCGACATTTTGCACCACTGAACCACTTCACAAGCATAGAGAGTATTTTAAATGTCAGTAAAATCAAGGCAATATTGTTTAATGAAAATGAAAAAGCACTATATCCCATCAACACCCTGAAAATATCTGAATATTATTTTATGTCAAATACGTCAAAGCAAATGGCCGATGGCGAAGAAAACAGGGTTGCCAAGAATCGTTCAATTTATCGAAGCGTCTCACAAATTCCGGGGTGTCTTATGATTTAACTGTTGAAAATTGTATTCATTCTACCTAGAAAAAATATTTTTAAACCTTGTTCAGAGTTGATTGACCTTACCGCATTATATAAAATTTAGGTGAATAAATCTAATAATATATAATGTGAATGACTACATATAAACTCATGTACATTCTATAAATTATGTCCATCTGACAACAAGGATTCGGTATTTGTAAACAGTAGATGGTAAATAAAAACAAACTTATGTGCGCATCAACCCATAGGTTGTTTACGTGGCATCAGGCCTATCTATGGTTATTTATTGATCTGAGGTCTCACATGTACGTTTCACGTTTCATTTTCACTCAGTGAAAGAATTCAAATTATTATTTTATTTTGAGTTTTACATGTTTTGTTTTTGAATATTCAGAGTTTTATTTTCGTTTTCGTTATTGGTAGGTATATTACGTAATATATTATATATTGTTTTGTTTAGATTTTGTTACCTTTCTCGTATCATTTTATCTAGTATTGATTATTATATTGTCATTGTCAAAACATTCAGAAGTGTTTTTCTCGCCGAATAAATTATTTATTTAAATTATGTGTTTTGTATTTTGAACATATATTTAGTAGGCACGCCATCCGAGAGGTAGTGAGGGGAAGGTGAATAAATGAGAACATTGAGTAGGAATTTCTTCAAAGTATAAAAATATCAATTTATTAATAAATAAAATATATAAGGGCCTCGCACAACAAGTTGGCCCCAGGCCTCGCGCTCACTAAGGCCGGCTCTGCACACACTCTAGTACACCAGCGTCATTCTGGCCACTTTATTTATTGGTTTTTGGTGGCCTCTTTTTGAGTTAAACAACCATATGAGATTGTCCTCCTTACTGCGATCGCCTTTAATGGCCTTTTATTCTGGCGAACAAGTTATATACGCAGTGGCAGTGACAGTGCAAGTAGTATTTTAGTTCTCATTGTGGTGTTAAAATGACATGCACGCCCATGGCCATAACGGAGCACCAATAGAATGAACCGGAGCGATTGACAGGTTGCGCCGACTTTCGCCAAAATAAAAGGCGATTACAGTTTACTTATCAGTATAGAACTCTTGTCTATTGTTCGAAGTCGAACAAAGCTTATATGAGTTTACTTTTACAGTACCTCTACCCTACCCTCCATAATAGGTAGGGATAAAGCTGTTTTCTTTTTGTGTTGTGAGAGCGTTGTTTCTTTTGTGTTAAGGCCAAATTATGCAACAATATATAAATATTACCAATGTGGAAAAAACGATCAAACAATGTTTAGAAGTCCATGCAGCCTATCACGAAGAAATGAAAAAAGTGTACAGCCTACGTGAACAAATTGTTCGATTACAAAATGAAGCCGATTCCAGAAAACAGAAAAGAGGTTTGGTTTGGGAGGGATTGTCAAGACAATGACCAACTTAGTGAGAACGGAAGAGATGAACTTATCAGTATAGAACCCTTGTCTATGGATAAACTTCTGCATTCGAAAAACTCATATCAAGCGGTTTCAGCTCAGCAATTTATCAAAGATGGCGGAAAAAGGTGGACAATATTTTCCAAAGTGACAGTGAATAAATGAAACATTCACTCTATGTGAACATTATGTTAAGATTTGATGTAATATTTATTGAAACCATAATTAAAAAAAAATGTATTCGTGTAAACTTTATTCATTAGATTAAATGATAACCAAATATTAAAGTTCAAACTATAGCATCATCTTCAATCCAGGAATTGTGTTCATTGGTGAAACCTAACCACCTCACAACTTTTTTTTTCACCGTCTCTTCAAAATTTTTTCTACGAGGTATATCTCACGAAATCGAGTTTTTTGTAATTCAGCCTCGAATGGGATTTCCATCTATCTAAGTTGATTGATTTCATATATCCTTTACACAATAGAGAAATGTGTAAATTTTTCATAAATTGTATCGAAAATGCCTTTGTTATAGGATCTTTATCCTTCAAAGTTGGTTAATGATTGAGACGACATATAACTGCGCATGTGCATATATACCTATTTGACAAATTGAATTAAAAATTAACCATTTCGACTTTTGTAGAAAAAAAAATGAGTGGATTGTCTGGAAGAGGGTACTTCTATTGAAATTATTGAAAAAAATTCAAAATCTTTGGGTTAAAAAATGTAAATTTTTCAAAAATTCATGAAAACCATTGCTGAAATAATGCTAAGGAATGTGATGCATAAATAGGTATAAAACTTTCTTAAGATAACGAACGACTGAGACTAGGATTGAGACAATGATTGTGACGACAATGTTACATAAATAGGCCTTTTCATTCAGATGATTTTTTAAGGCGCATGCGCTCGTTTTGAGACCCAAAGTCTGATTGGCTATTGGGAAAGTGAATAGCCATTGGTTAGTTTTGAAATAACAATTTGAGATTGGCTTAGTTCAAAATTAGCGGTATTTTCACATTATGTCAACTTCATGACAAATGCACCTGCATACATTGGCGTTCGTAACTTTCTTTGTAGGTTAAGTACTTATTACCTATTATATACCGCCAAAAACCTTTCATTCGTAGATAAAATAATGTACACGAATATTTTCTAATGGTGATTTTTCTTCTCCATGTAAATTCAAGTCAACTATCCATAGAAAAACTCGGAAATATTTTATTTTCGTAAAAAATAAAAATTCGACGTCAATGCCGTTGGGTCTGACAGGTAAACACAGTTAGTCATTTGTCATCTAAATGAAAAAGCCTATTAGGCCTTTTCATTTAGATGATTTTTTAAGGCGTATGCGCTCGTTTTGAGATCCAAAGTCTGATTGGCTATTGGGAAAGTGAATAGCCATTGGTTAGTTTTGATATAACAATGTGAGATTGGCTTAGTTCAAAATTAGCGGTATTTTCACATTATGTCAACTTCATGACAAATGCACCTGCATACATTGGCGATCGTTACTTTCTTTGTAGGTTAAGTACTTATTACCTATTTTATACCGCCAAAAACCTTTCATTCGTAGATAAAATAATGTACACGAATATTTTCTAATGGTGAGTTTTCTTCTCCATGTAAATTCAAATCAACTATCCATAAGAAAACTCGGAAATATTTTATTTCCTTAAGCAGAAAAAATTCGACGTCAATGCCGTTGGCTCTGACAGGTAAACACAGTTAGTCATTTGTCATCTAAATGAAAAAGCCTATTAGGCCTTTTCATTTAGATGATTTTTTAAGGCGCATGCGCTCGTTTTGAGACCCAAAGTCTGATTGGCTATTGGGAAAGTGAGCCATTGGTTAGTTTTGAAATAACAATGTGAGATTGGCTTAGTTCAAAATTAGCGGTATTTTCACATTATGTCAACTTCATGACAAATGCACCTGCATACATTGGCGTTCGTAACTTTCTTTGTAGGTTAAGTACTTATTACCTATTTTATACCGCCAAAACCTTTCATTCGTAGATAAAATAATGTACACGAATATTTTCTAATGGTGAGTTTTCTTCTCCATGTAAATTCAAATCAACTATCCATAAGAAAACTCGAAATATTTTATTTCATTAAAAAAAAAAATCGCCGTCAATGCCGTTGGGTCTGACAGGTAAACAAAGTTAGTCATTTGTCATCTAAATGAAAAAGCCTATTGACTTTCGAAGATGTAAGTTCCAATATGACTTTAAGTCCTATTCAGTACTTTATACATAAAATTTACATTAAACATTTTTCACGGTTCTTGATAGGTTTGGAAAACGGATAAAATTTCAAATTTTATTTCTGTCATATTTTGAATAACGTTTAAAGTCTCTATAGAAACATTTCATGGTAATTATTGATATCGCACACTAAAACCACAGATTATAAAACTCATGTGCTTTAACTTTAACCATAATCAACAAAACGGTTATACATCCCAAATCAAAAAAATATGTCAAATTTATGGAATTACCAACAACAAAATAAAAAAAAAACCCATTGAAAATTTTAATTTTTCAGCTGAGAATATTCAATGCATAACTCGATTAGATGAGTCCATTGCTAAGTAATAAAGATACATGGAGCACATCTTTGACTACCGACTGCCAACGACCGACTGCTGACGACCGAATGCCTATTGTGGATGGGCCATAATAGGCCAATCAATAGAGATTTTCTGCTCTATTGATTCATTGACAAAAATACTACCAGGAAACCGACTGTGCCATCATACAACAGACTTTGTTTCCTACTCCAAACTGTCATTGCTAAATTTTTTATAAACTAGAAGCATTTTTTTAATCGTTTTGACTTGTAACTTGAAAACTGATGAAGCAATCTCTATACTCTCAATGAACGAAATGTAGAGAATCAAAATGCAAAGAAATGAGCCCTAGCACAACTCGATTGGATTATCAGTAACGGAGATAAACCGAAAAAATCAGCTTAAAAATAATAACTCCGCCACTTTTTAAGTTGTAGTGCAAATTTTTACGACATATTAGTGATTATCATATATATTATGTGTGAAAAACTCAGGCGCTGTCGGATCATTAGTTTTGGCAAAATTGCAATCTGAATTTTATAATGCACTTTCCTAGATAACACAGGATATCCTATGGATATCCATTTCATGTCCAATTCTGGTCGAATATCCTGGATTTGAAATGGACATCCATAAGATATCCGTCGACGATTTGAAATGGATATGCTTTTAGAAGATATCATATGGTTGGCCATAAGATATCCGAGCAAATATGGATAAGTTTAAATTGCAAGATTGATTTTTATTGTGTCAATTTCTGAGCTTCTTTCATGCTCGTACATATAGATTATTTTTTTGAAAAATCTCACTTGGTTTTGAAATGGATATCATTCAGAAGATATCCTAGGGATAGCATGAGATATCCAAAGCAATAATAAATGAATGTAAATATTCTCGTAGATACACAAATTGTACCTTTTCAAAAATATGTTGTCGCGGGACCCTCTGTGACCACAGAACAAGATATACATGTGTCTGCGACAGCCTGGCCATACTATACGCATAATTACTAGCGACGTCTGCCATTTTGTTGAGGAAGGTCGAAGGTCATAGTCATAGCACTGAATCCAAACAAAAGTCGTGTTTTTTCTATTTTCCCTCGTTTTTGATACCTTGTTGGTCTGGACATAATGGGTTTTCATCTGTAGCAATTGATTGTTTCCAAAGGGAATTATATATTGGCCGAATACAGGTAAATATCAATCGAGAAGGACATAACCTATGAAAATCCATTATTTCCAATGCATTTATGTGTTTGCTGTTTGAGTTTCGATATTTTCAGAAATGCTGAAAAGCACCTCGTTACATTTGCCACAATACACGAGTTTTCAAATGTCACAGTGACCAGATTAAAAATAGTGTGAATGCCTACAACAGTGGACATGTGATGAAGATGATTCATCAGTAGATTCGAACATTTTCCTATTGATTGCACTGAAAAATGGATCTTTCGGAAGAATATTTGGGAACTGGATCGAAGTTCAAAGCTTATGTAGGTAAGTTGTATGTTTTCTATTCTAGAACTCTTTTTATGTACCTAAATGAAATCTCAAAATATGACTTTGTGGAACGATGCCTTTCTTCCGTGCTCACTAATATGTTTGCCTCCAAATATAGCTGGTATGGAGCAAAAAAAATAAAGTGGACAACCAAAACTGGCTGAATTATCACTAGGTGAAAAGCCCATTCAGTTGTTCAATTTATTTGATAATTTGTATTGTCTCACAAGAGACTGCTAGTTCAGTGAGAATGCAGAATTTCCAAGAAAAGTTTATGTATATATATATATCATAGTATACCAATAAAGAGAGAGAAAAACTATGGCAGTGGTATATATATTATCATCATCAGTATTCGAATTCAAAAGAAAGCATAATATTTCTCAGTATTTTTTTGTAAATTTCAACATGAATTATACCCGTGAATATATCATTTCAGAAGCGGCTGACCTCAGTGATTCGACACAAAATAAAAAAGCTACTGAAGAAGCCATCTAGGCTTGGCTGAGAAGGCCAAAGAATGGCATCTGTCATCTTCTAGAATAAAGGAAACACCTGGATGGACGAAGAAAATAGCATTCTATTTTTTCTTTAACTTTATTTTTTTGATTATTCTGCATTTAATATTCTGTTTTTATTTTAGAGTTTACATATACATTTCATTTGTTGATACCAGAGTTTATTAATACATTTTTTTGTTCAATACCATTATTTCATTTCCCTCCAGATTGCTATTACTATATTTTATCTTCGATGGATATCCCCGAAGGATATCTTTAGAATATCTCTCAAGGAATCTTTCAGATAGCTTTTGAATATCCCTGAAGGATATCTCATGGATATTCCTGAAAGATATCTTATGGATATCTTTGAAAGATATCTTATGGACATCTCTGGGATATCTTATGGATATCCTTGAAGGATATTCTATGGATGTACAGGTTGTTCCACTTTGGACATCCATCGGATGTCCATAAGATATCTTTGAATATAATTGGATGTCCATAATATATCCATAAAATTCATGAAGGACGTCCAATGGATATCCATTGGATGTCCATGTGTTATCTGGTATTGCAGCAGACCTGGATGCATCATAAGTGGTCCGATTCAAGATTTCGAGGTAGAAGTATTGTACTACAACACGTATATTCTCATTTTGCGTTAAAATGCTGTAAACTGATGAAAATACTTGCAAACATGATCGAATATGAGTGAGTTTGTGAAGCGGTGAGTAGTGGGGTAGAGCAGCAGACGCGGAAAGCGTATGATATAGCAATACAAGCCGCTGCGCCCGTTATGAATCTGCTACTCTACCCCACTCTGAGCCGCTTTCATGCACTCGCCGGTTTTCGGTTATGTTTGCAAGTATTTCGCAGCATTTTAACGCAAAATGAGAATAGTCATTTTGCAGTACTATACTTCAACTTCAAAATATTTCAGAAAAATTGAAATCGGACTACCTATGTCGCATCCAGGTCTGCTGCAATAAAGTGCATTAAAAAAATCAAATTGCATTTAGGCCAAAACTAATAATCCAACAGTACCTACCGAGTTTTTCACACATAAAGTACATATCAATCACCACTATGTCGTGGAAAGCCTGCTCCAAAAAGAACAAATGTTGACATAACTTTTGTTCAAACATTCTATTATTCTTAGGCTGTCTGAAATCTGTATTATTCAGTCTCAATTCATCTAAATTGCGAATTTAAACGTCTAAAGGGTAAGATCTGGAGATCTTGCGGCCACATGACATGGTCCACGATTTTCCCACCAAAGGGAGATCGAACAAGCATGTCAATTTGAAATCCACAGTTCTTGTATCATGCGGTGGTGCCCATGAACGTGCATCTAGTGTCATATACGTGCAGCTCTAGCCAGTCGCAAATTTTTAAGAAATGTTTCCACAACTTTTTGAAGAAGTTCTAAGTACCTATCTTTCACTATTCAAATTTTCATCGTATATAAAATAGCGTAAATACCACTTATTGGTTCTTATCAAACAAAATACATTTATTTGAAAGTACTTGATTTTCAACTTCGAGCACTATAGGTGGATTTTCAGAAGTCCTATTGTTCCAAATTATGCATATATATGCATGCATATTAATTCATTTTAAGTGCGTTTATGCGTGGTCGGCGGAATCATCACGCCAGTTTGAATAATAAATAGGTAGTGCAGTTATTTATTCAAATTTTCTTATACAAATATATCTATATCCCTCTGGCAGATTTGTCGAAAAATATGTTTTTCGTTCAGAAGTTATAGGAGTGTAAGTTCTCTGCTTCTCTTGTATCGCCTATACCAAATAATTTGGTACGCCTATGGAATTTCTATTACTAGCCATAGTTCGGGCATCTTCGAGAAGAATTGGTTGTTAGGTAGGGTAAGGCCAAAGTAGTCGTTTCAATACTGGACGAGCTTTACAGCTGAATACGCGGATATTGTGTTTGTTTACGGATACTGTGATGGTAATGCGCGCGCTTCAGATAGATCAGTGAGTGTTTGCCACTACTTTTCAACGTCTAAAGCCGCGTACTGACTTGAAGGTGCATGCGTTGAGTCGGGGTGCATGCATATATATGCACATTCAAATTTGGACGTGTCATTCGCAACGACTCAGCGCATGTTTAACTTATCGCGAGTCACTGCGAATGCCCATGACCTGAGCCGTTGGCTGTCGGATTTTTAACCCGCTCAAAGGAAATATATCGTGCGTGTATGCTCAGTGTAGACATGTTTTTAGTATGCGATAGTCTGTCGAGCGAGATTTTTGAATAGCGGTTTCAAAAAGGTCAAAATGGAGTAGTTAAACGAAGACTTTTTGCTATTTAATTGATTTGTACGAACAACACCCAGTTTTCACTTCTCAGTTGCTTCGATACTCTAAATACATACTGTAAGCTAGTGTATGAGACTCCAGTTTCTAAAAAGCGAAGACATTCTCAAACCGGAACAGCATGCTTGTTTTTTTTTTACAATTTTTGGTCCAATTCTATTAATAAAATAGTCAAAATCCTCTGACGACATTCTAATAAAGTGCTGAAACTGTTCAGAATGCAATTACCGTAAAAGTTTAGAGCCCCCCAAACATCTTCGGGTTCTATATATTTCGTGGATCCAGAATGACTTTGGTTTTTCATTTTATCTTTTTTCAATAAATTTGAAATCACTATATAAGCAGCACCAGCAATAATAACTTCTGCCATTACGCACGAATTATCGGAAAGGAATGAAACAATACACATAAGTAATGGCAGAAGTTATTTTTGGTGGTGCTGCTTATATAGTGATTTAAAATTCATTGAAAAAAGATAAAATGAAAAAGACAAAACAATTCTGTATACAAGAAATATACAGATGGGCCATTGAAAACGAAACAGCGGCTCTGTAGGTTGGCAGAACCGAATTATATAAAAACGCTCGGTCAGGTCAACTACATTTTCGAGGGGGACATCGTTTGCGATGAAATTCACCCGAAATACATTCCACCCCTAAATTTTTGAATTCCACCCCTAAATTTTTAAATGGCAACATATGGCATGTTTTCGAGATATAGGAACTTGAAGTTGGGAAATCACTTTTTATCCACTCAATCAATAAAAATAACATCTAACAATGCAACTGTTCAAAGATAATGATCATTGTCAAGGAATTAAATGATCTAACTGTTTACCAACGAATAACATGCAATTCCGTTTCAAATTTTTATTACAACGAGTACAACAAAAACATGTATGAGATAATTTTTTTCGCCCAATCGCAGTATCAAACTGATCTTTAGTTGAACGACATTAGAGTTAATTACTTGACTAAAGCTGCTGAATATCTTTCCGCAATAATGGTGTATAAGATCGCGGAAAGAGTTGAAATAGTAACATTTTTTTTAAGAATGTTGAGTGCGGTAACCGTACAGCTAATTTGTTCAATGAAACGCATCCAGATAAACTTGTTGCTAGAAAATACGTTCTAGAATTAATGCAAAAATTTCGTCAAACTGGATCAGTAGCCAACAAGAAACGAGACCCAGAACGTGAATTTTCGTTGAGAAATGAAGCTGTTGAAGTTGCACTTTTAAGACAAGTTCATGCAGACCCAACATTGAGCACAAGGAAATTGGCTAGTGTTACCAATATCAGTAGAACCAGTATCCGCTGAATCATAATAATGAATTCCACCCCTACAAAATTAATTTGGTACACCAATAGATTGAAGATGATTTTGATAGGCGACAGGAATTTTGTGAAATTATGACTACGAGAATAGATGGTGATGAGAATTTCCTTTTCAACATCTGATTTTCTGATGAGTCTACATTCTTTTTGAATTCGACTGTGAATCGTCATAATTGTCGTTATTGGTCAGATGCTCAAACTCCCCAAAAACTCAATGTCTGGGCCGGTATTTTTGGTGACCGTTTGATTGGACCAGTATTTCTCGACGGTAACCTGACAGGAGAAACTTATTTGGAATTATTGAATGAGTTTGTTTATCCACAATTAGTAGACATAATCGAAAATGACGATCTTTACCATCAAGACCACTCGATATTTCAACAAGACGGGGCACCTCCACATTATGCACTGCTTGTTAGGGCGTTTTTGGATAGAATGTTTCCTGGAAGTTGGATTGGAAGAAGATGCTCTATAGAGTGGCCAGCCAGATCTCCAGATTTAAACCCACTCGACTTTTCCTGTGGGGTCACTTGAAAAACAAAATATTTGCAACCGAACCAGAATCTCGGGAAGATTTACGAAGGAGAATTATTGAAGAATGCCGTCGAATAACGCCGGAAATACTACGAAATGTGAGGTCTCGTTTTGAACAGAACTTGTACTATTGTATGGAAATGGGTGGTAGACACTTTGAACATTCAGTTCATTAACAATAATAATTATTGCGACAGTTGCTTTATCAGATATTGTTTTTATTGATTGAGTGAATAAAAAGTGATTTCCCAACTTCAAGTTCCTATATCTCGAATACGAATTGATGGAATTAATTTATTTTTGTTGTTTGATATACAGAAGGAAAATACCTTCCAAATGAGGTAACACTTGTCATATGTTGCCATTTACAAATTTAGGGTGGCGGTCATAGCTCTGTATAAAACCTAAGATGTTTGGAGGTCTCTAAACTTTTACGGCGGTTCCATTCTGAACAGTTTCAAAAGTTTGTCAGGATCTCGTCAGAGGATTTCGATTATTGAATTAATAGCATTGGACCAAAACTTGGAAAAAAACACACCAAACTCAGGCATGCTATCCTGGTTCAAGAACGCCTAGCAATAAACTTCGGTTTTCAGCAACTGAAGACTCATACATCAGCTTACAGTATGTATTTAGAGTATAGAAGCAATTGAGAATTAAAAGGAATCTTTTGCATCCCACAAAACGGGATTTTGTTCGTACAAATCAATTAATTGCATTCGTTTGACCACTTCATTTTGTCCTTTTGAAACCGTTATGCAAAAATATCTTCACTGCTATTCGCTCGACATACTAATTGAAGACTAAAAGCCTGTCCACACTGAGCAACACGATTACGATATATTTCCTTTGAGCCGGAGCAAAACCAACAGCCCACGGCTCAGGTCATGTAGCATTCGCGTGACTTGCGAGAAATTTAACATGCGCTGAGTCCTTACGAATTACACGTCAAGATTTGAATGTGCATATGCATGCGTCTCGACTCAACGCATGTACATTCTAGTCAGTATGCGGCTTAAGAGAAACAGGATCAACCATATTGTGACAACGAGCAAATGGAATTTTCGCACCCCTTCAAAATTAAAGAAGAACAAAATAGTTATTAATGGTGGCGATTAATGATCGAGATATTTTAACGCCAGAAAGAAGCGAGCGAGTCAATGTTCTAGAAAATTAATCGCCATTTTAATATACGAGTTGATTACAAAATAAAAACTTTTTAACAAAAAATTAAACCGACTAAATACGGAACTGAAAAGTAAAAAATAAAATAAACCTTCTTAGTCTCAATAACTAAGCTCCTAAACTAAGGTAAGTAACTACTTTTGAGTCGGCGCCAAACAAACAAGCAAATGAATCAGGTAAGGCGTAAAATGATGGCATCGAGTTGGGCGGAGACATTCTGATAATTTTTTTGAAGTAATTTAATGATCTTCGTTGATTGTTTGTTTGGCGCCGACTCAAAATTAGTTACATACATCAGCTTAGGAGCTTTGTTGTGAGACTAAAAGTTTTTATTTTACTAATTCCTATTTCATCGTTTAATTTTATTAAAACTTTTATTTTCAATTTTGTGGCTGAAATCTACTAATTGCTAACTGCTTGTTTTTTGATTACTTCCAAAATACTTACTTACCCACCTTACTTCAACTATTACCAGTTAAATAATATGATTATCTACTTTGACTATTTGTTGTAATATAAATTATTTTTGTTGTTCTGGTTTATTGGTTTGTTTCATTACTTTGTATATCATTCCATCCTCTCATAGAATACAATGATTGTGATAGCGATCTGTCATTGTCAACTACATATGTGTGCCAATGTTCACAAGTGAAAAATCAATTATCCCTTATTTTTCTACCCGTAAGGGTGGATAATTCCATTCGAAATCCAAATATGATCAACTATGAGGTATACCCTATCTGATAAAAGAAGAATCATCCAAATCGAAAATCCCAGTACAAAGTTATGCCTGATAGAATCGGTTAACGGACCAGAATTCAGAGGGTGAGTGATCAATATCCTTCATTTTGGTACCGTTAGGGGTGGATTTCATCTTTTAAATTCAAATGGGACCAACTTCGAAGTACACCCTATCTACTGTAGAAAGAATTATCGGAATCGGATGCCTCAGTAAAAAGTTATGCGTGGTCATACATAAAAAAAATAAAAAAAAAATATACGCGTCGAATAGAGAACCTCCTCCTTTTTGGTTTCGTCGGTTAAAAATATACGCGTCGAATATAGAACCTCCTCCTTTTTGGTTTCGTCGGTTAAAAACTACGTCGACCTCGATCCTGGGGTAAAAAGGGGAATATTTGGATTTTAAAATACATAAATTTGACAGCGCGAAGGTAATATAATTTGACATTTGAATAGTATTTGAATTCGTGTATGTTTAGTTCCCTGTACAACAATTATGCATTAATAGAAATTGAACATTAATAGGGTCATTAACGATCGAATTCGTGTAGATTAAAGAGACTCGTTAATGTGAGGTCGCCGGAAAAATATCTTAGAGCACTTCAACGAAATGCCTTCCAGTAGTACGCGGAGATCTTCTTTAAAATTAGGATACACGCGGAGCACTGTGAACAGGACTTTGATAGCAGATGGTCATCACACATAATATCCGCGGAAAGTTCAGAATTCGCTTTGATGACTTGTCACGAAGAAGATAATTTACCGAAACGTTCCTGGGGCAGTAATAATGCTTTCTACTCTCGGAGGGTGATTTGGATTAACGAAAGAACTTTCACCCGGGCTGGTATCATTAATCAGCATAATGCTCACATATATGGGCGAACGAAAAATCTTGTGCTATAAAAGTCAGCAATATTCAACATGAATTTTCGTGCAACGTTTGGATGGCATTATGCGACGACTCACTCATCGGTCCATATTTTCTGCCTCCGCGACTAAATGGTCACGCTTACCTAAAATTTTTAGACAATGATTTTGAACCAGTGTTAGATGACATGCCTATTTGCTGTGAGCAAGACTCTAGTGACTCGATACCTTAAGTTTTTCTGGTTTATTTCCAATATACTGAATGTGCAACAATTTAATTTTTTTAACAATTGATGAATAATCTACCACGTTGTAACAATTTTGTCTCACTACTAATTCCAGATGAATCAAGTTTTTCTGTCAAAAAAGTAAGTAAATGATAAAAATGTGTATTGATATGAAAGTTCACCGCATTTGGAGGTTATGCATGTCAAGTTATATATATTTTGAATATCATAATCTAATGCTACTTCTGTGTTCTTCTAGATAGGGCAAGTAATGTGCTTGACCGTTAGTTTATTGAGGTCGCAGGTTCATGAGGTCTTGAGGACACAAAAAAGTGAGGGCGCCAAGTAGTTTAACAAGTTGAAAAAAGTACCCATATAACCCTGGCTAGTTATATAAACGAAACCACTAAATAATACTAGATTCAACGCGAAACTATTCAATGGAAATCTCAAATAATATAATAGGTAATCAGAAAAGGAATGAGGTTCACAATTTTAGTTGAATATGGGATCCCACTGTTACCCTTGCAAGGATGTGAGAACGTTGAACGGTTCCTAAATAATACGTTCAACGTTCAACACTCTCTAACACGTATAATTGTCAACAAAATATTGCATATTGCTAATACGGCACTAGTAACGATGTTCACTCTTGTACTTAAAATGCATTATATTTAACATTAGTTCACATGTAAGGCCCATTGCTTCTGTAACCGAAACCAGTTCGTGAAAATTAAAACACAAAACATCTCCGTCCTGATAGAATACCAGTGTATGATAGACATCTGGAATATTTATCGAATTAAAACCTCACGTCCCGGAATTAGAGATTGAAACATCGTGGAATAACAGAACACTTATCTCTCTGCTGCAGCTTATGTGATGCCGTTGGAAAAGTATAAAATTTACTGGTTCTATTTTTGGTAGGTACCTACTATATACATTGTACCTATTTTTGCAATCGACTACACAGCAATAGGTGGATATACACGGAACAATTTATCGACCGATCTGAGCAATTTATCATTAGATCTCCAAAATTGTACAGATAAAACGGTTCGTTAGGGGACTGTAGAAACTAATAAACTTGTACGATAAATCCACGGCAATAATTTGATTTTATAGTTTTTGTCGTTTGACATGAACACGACGATTTATCTGCAGATAAATCCGTCAACATATCTGCCGATAATTTGCAAACCTCGTCTCGTACCTCTTCAATTTCAACGTTTAATCGGTCATATTTTTTGAAATGGCGAAAGATCACCGATCACAAATGAGTTGATTACATTTAACCCAATAATCGTTTTAAACAACCAATAAGTACAAATAAATTGGAACGATTAATTTGACCACAAATATTGGTCCAATGAAACTTTGCGTTAATAGATCATGTACGATTTAACTGGGAGATTGTTCTTAGCAAATTATCTAACGATGTGCAATTTATCGAGACAATAAATTGTTTCATGTATATCCACCTAATGATAGAGAGGGCTCATTGTTATTATATGTATGTTGTGATACTACCCAACCGTGACCGTGGACACTACGATTACCAGGATTATTACCTACTCCTGCCACCATGGACGCTGTCATAGTTTCATCTATCCCCTCCAGCCTAATGCATACACCGAATGATTAATAGAGCAAACAGATGATTCCAGTTACCCATTAGCCATTACATTGGCTTAGGTTCATAGTGGTTTTCAATGCTTGACTTGAAGAGCGGATACTGGCATGAAAACGATTAGGACAAGACTACATTTTCTACTAGTAGCAGACATCAGTTATGGCGGTCATAGTAGACAACCCTGTTTGAAAACCCCTACCAGTTTGGTTTTCCAGCATTTTTACAAGAAGCTGGTGTGCCATTTAGAGGCAGGCGAATGCCCTGCCGGAATATTCTGCGATCTCAGCAGGGCGTTCGACTGTGTCGACCACCAACTCCTGCTTGTCAGAGGGAGGCATACGGAGTTAGGGGACCAGCACTGAGCTGGCTCTCAAGATACCTAGTGCAAAGACAACAATTTGTCTCAATTTCTCACCTTGACACTAATCTGGGTCGAAGGTCGTATAAATCCGAAACTTCAGGTGTTGACCTAGGGGTGCCGCAGGGATCCGTCTTAGGCCCTGTTTTGTTTATATGTTATATAAATGACATCAGTTCAATTATACATGATGGTTGGACAGTCTCGCTGTACGCGGACGATTCTTCCTTCATTGTCTCCAATTCCGATGGGGATGTCCTCAATACGGCCTGTAACTCTGGGTTGAGGTCGCTTTTTGAGTGGTTCAGCCAAAACTCCTTATATTTAAATTCTGATAAGACTTCATATTTACGGTTTCACACACCCCAGAACAAACAAGATCTCGACCTTACTATTCAGGTGGGGGGAGAGAGTGTGAGTAGAGGTTGGTTGGTTGGTTGGTTTAAGGCTGACGAGCCAGAGACAGGGTTGGCACTTAGCTTCCCTTGACACTGCGACCAGTCTGTATACCAGACTATGTCCGCAGTTGATTGTGATTCTATACTCGGGGCCCATCCAGATCCATCAATTCGTGTTTCGAATGAGTATAGGGGTTGCATGTAATCTGAAATCATTTCGAATTCTTCGATGTTGATTACATGAGTGATTCTGGTATGTCCAGTTGTTCGGATTCTCCAGTTTTTTGTTTGTTTCAGTCTGTATGCACTCATCCTGGCCTCTCCAATGACATGTAAGTCAAGGGGTTCGAGGTTTAGGATGATTTCCATTGCAGCTGTTGGAGTGCTACTCATTGCACCCGTGATACAGAGACAGGCAAGCCTCTGGATTTTCCCAAGGTTGGTTTTTGCCTGTCTTTGATTTGTTTTTGGCCACCATAAGAGTGAGCCATAAGTTATTCTTGGTCTTATTACCGCTGTGTAATGGCATGTGTGTAATGCATGGCTTTCGGTTTAAGCCCCCAGGTTTTTCCAAAAGCTCTCCTGCACATCATGAAGGTTATCTTGCTTTTGTTGGTTACATGTTGAAGATGCGGGTTCCAGGTTAGTTTCTTGTCAAGAATCAGCCCTAGATATTTCACCTGTTCTACTACTTGTAATGTTTCACCGAATAGTCTGGAAGGTATGAGATCTCCCATGTTTCTTCTCCGGGTGAAGGGAATTAGTGTTGTTTTGTTCGGATTTGCCCTTGGGCTCTCTCTGTTACACCATTCCTCTACTGTCCTCAGTGCATTTTGCATTAGCTCTGAGGTTGTTCGAGTATTCTTTCCCTTGATGAGGATGACCAAGTCATCTGCATACCCTTAGAGTAATACCCTTGGTTATTCAGAGAAATTAGCAGTTCATCTACAACCATGTCCCACAGAAGGGAAGAGTATGCCCCTGTGAGGTACCTCTGGAAATTTCAACCTGCTCTGTTTCCTCGAACATGTTGGCTTGGACCAGTCTATTATGAAGCATTGAGTGTATCCACCTGCAGGTGGTTTGTCAATGCCTCTTCAGTGGCCGCAGAGACCATACTTTCAAAGGAGGTGTTGTCGAAGGCTCCTTCGATGTCTAGAAAAGTGCATAGTGCAATTTCTTTGTTTGCTAGAGACTACTTCAAACCTTGAAACAAGCTGATGAAGTGCCGACACGCATGATTTTCCTGTTAGATTGGCATGTTGGTTTTGATGTAAAGGCCGTTCTACAAGAGCGGTTTCCCTTTATGTCTCTATCTATCAGTTTTCTAAGCCTTTCAGAAGAAATGACGATAGGCTTATTGGTCTGTATGCCTTTGCCTGGTCATATGAGTCTCGTCAGGTTTTGGAATAAAGACCACGTTTACAGAGTTTCAGGTTTGAGGTAGCCATCCCAATGCTAGGCTCAGCCTGTACAGTCTGCACAGTTCTGGTGCTAGATATTCAACTCCGCTCTGAAGTAGTATGGGAAATACTCCATCTGGGCCCGGAGACTTGTAAGGCTTGAAGGAGTTTATTGCCCACACTACTTTTGAATGAGTTACCGTTCGTTTAGCCACTTCCCAGTCTGCCCTTTTTGCCCTCAAATGAAGGTTTGCAGGGATTTCATATCTGGGGTTTTGATTTGTGGTGACAGTGGATCCTGGGAAGTGTGTATGGAGCAAGAGTTCCATAGTTTCCTTCCCAGTGTTGGTAGTGTGAGTGTGAGTAGAGCTACAAGCACTAAATTCTTGGGCTTAACTCTTGATCAGAATCTATCCTGGAATGAACATTGTGATCAGCTGCGTTCTAAACTAAACAGCCTCTGTTTTATGATAAGATGTTTGAAGCGAGTTCTGCCATTAAGCGGCCTTATCTCTGAGTACGGTGCACATGTTGCGTCACGTCTCCATTACGGTATTTGCTTTTGGGGTTCATCATCTAGCACCCACGCTATTTTTGTTGCCCAAAAACGTATAATTAGGTGTATAGTAGGTCTATCCCCGACTACATCCTGTAGGGATCAGTTTAAAAATTGGGAATTATGACTCTGGATAGTATTCTTGTATATGAACTCTCTAAGTTTGTATTTTTAAACAAGGCGGATTATCTAAGGAATAGTGACGTTCACCATCATCTCACTCGTTCCCATAATTCTTAACACACCCCCTTTATTAGATTAAATGTGGGGAAAAATTCACCAGATAATCTTGGTCTGCAAGTTTTTAACAGACTACCTGGACATGCGATTGTAAGTCATTTAATAACTTTAAAAAGCAACTAAAACATTTTTTGGTTCAGGGTGAGTTTTATGATTTGAATGAATATATGTCCCATGGCAGTGTGTAATCTGATATTTCAAGATGATATTGTGGTGTCTATTTTTTTTTTCATGTAGATATGTACCTAAATTGTAATTAGTATTTAGTAGTTAATCTACACTGACGGATTCCTTACATTGTTATGTCTACTGGAAATAAAGGCATTTGTATTGTTAACTGTTATGCCTTTTGGTCTCTGTAACGCCTCGGCTACCTTTGAGAGATTGATGGCGTTGATATCGAACATGGAAAACTTGCCTGGTATATATTGATGATGTCATCTGGCCAACCTGCATGACGTTTTCGGACGTTTAAGGATTACCATCCTCAAACTGAATCTTCAAAAATGTTATAATACAGGCTATTCAAGACTGGCCAAAACCAAAAACACATTCTGTTGAAAAATATTTTTAAGTTTGTATATTTATTGGTGCAACCAAATAAAAAGAAGACATGAAAATTTGTATTCTTTCATTATTTTTAATCTTGAGTCGTCCTTAACTTTCAAGTTAGTTTTCAATTAAATTGTTCGAACTCTAGACTCTGCATCTTTCAGGGATATTTTTTCATTGGAAATAGTTGAAGCAAAGTGAATGTATTCGAGCAATAAATTATATCGAAATTATCCACGAGGATAGTAAAAGTTATAGTGCAATCGGAAAGGATTGTTTTTTCATCAAATATTTGTTACAATTTATTAATTATTCCATCATTGGTGCCTGTTTGTTTGCGGGTACTATATAAGTCAAAAATTATATCCTTGCTGACTGGATGCATTATGTAAATCATTTTGATATTTAAAACATATTATTTAACCTTTCCATTTGGAAAAAATTACAGTTTCACAACCATAGTCTTGATTTGAAACTGATTCAGATTTCTTTTGATGAATGAATGGGACTGCTATTTTATCTAAATGGTTTTGTAGATATTTTCAGCATGTTGGAGGTGGGATGAAAACTCCATTGAGAATAATGAATTTTGTAGTGTTTCATAAAAGGATTTTTGAAAACTCCACTCAATTCAATACTCTTGCTCTGCATGCTTTTAGAACTTTTGAGAAAAAATAATGAGTCCTACTTATTTTTTGGAAGGGAATCTCCAGTTTCAATTTAACACCATAGTTTTGAAAAATCTCGTATTTGGAATTTTCCAAGCAAAATAATTAATTGAGGAAGTAGTAAAGTTATTAACTGTGAGTTCATTTTTTTATTGTAACAATGACAATGACATGCGTTTGTCATAAATGTATGGTTGAATAATAGAAAATAGGTATTTTCATTACCATAATGACGTGTTGAATAACAAATCAATTGATAGTACCAAATGTACACTTTAATAATGATAAATACCTTTTCCTTATACCTAATAAAACCGACAATAACAACAATCAAAATATATATTTGAGGCAAAACTTTGTGTCATTATTGTAAGTACCTGATTTGATAGTAGGTAGCAGTACTTCATATTTGAATGTCAGTTTGATAATGGCAATTAAACAGTGTCGGGGTCTTTTTTTTTCCTAGTGACAATCAAAATGAGACCCAGTCCCCAATACGGGTGCTTTTTTTGATTGCCAATACTAAAGTTTATATCGCTCAAGGTACGTGACCCGATAGCTATGCTGTAAACACTCTCAGCAAATACATCGAACAATAAATTGCTCTCTCGACGACGGAGGCGGAATACATGTAACTTTCTTCTGCGACCCAAGAAGCTATGTTTGTTCAAGAGTTCTGGCCGAACGAAAAGAAGTCAACCACTGTCATATTTTGTGACAATCGAAGTGATGATAATTCAGCACAGTCGGAAGGGTATCATCAAAGATTATTGTTCTACTACTCTACTCTTTGGTATCATGGTAGGACAAACCACATTGATGTGCGACAGAACTACAATAGGGAAATAATATCCTACATAGTCAAATTATAGTCAAATATGTTGGTATACTGAAGAAATGGTGGCCGATGCATTGACCAAAACATTGAGTTGCACAGACATGGGTCTGTTTTTTCAATCAACGCGATGATGTTCTTGTGGCGGTATTGGAATGAGGAACATCCTATATATTCATCTAGACTGTTTTGTTATTGCCACCATGTATTGTAAATAAAATAAGGTTTATTCTATTGTTTAATATATCATAAAGTTGTCAAACAGTTCCTCATTTTATCTTGCTGATTTCTGTATATCTACGGTATAAACTCTCTTCCATTCAATCCATTCCATCAAAAATACACATGTAACAGTTTGGTGTTTGTTGGTAAGAACAAATTTCAGCGAACTGATATTTGACAATTATTGAATCTGTACAATATTTTATACGATGCCTACAAATTCCAATGAGTTATCCGTTTAGGTTTGATGAAATGAAAGGTAGCCATGGAATCATGGAAAGCAGTAGGTGATTAATGTCATGTCATAAGTGAAATACCAATTTTACTTGTCATCTTGTTTCGTTTGTGAAAAGTTTTTTGAAATGAAAATAATAATCGTTATTCTCGAAACGAACAAATTGATATGATATTGATATACGGAAAATGTCAGAAGAACGCTGTTAATGCTAGTGATATTAGGATATTTCAATAATAGTTATTGGTGTTTGGATGTTGATTACCCAGATAACACAGGATATCCTATGGACAGACATTCTATCACAATCCTAGAGGGATATCCCTGGATTTGAAATGGAATCCATAAATATCCTGCGGATTTGAAATTAATCTTCAGAAGATATAAATGGATGGCCATAAGATATCCAGACAAATATGGATAAGTTTAAATTGCAAGATTGATTTTTATTGTGTCAATTTCTGAGCTTCTTTCATACTCGTAGAGGAAAGTGACCAAATATGGAATACCGTTTTGATTTTCAGGCATAACTTTCACAAATTTTATAAATAAAATACTTTTTGTGGTAATTATTAACAATCATATATTTGCACTTAAGTTTGTAACAATTTTAGATTATTTTGTTCAGTTTGAGGTAAGAAAAATTTTCAAAAACTGAATAACGATAAAGGTACCCATATATGGAATAGGTACCCCAAATATGGAATACTATAATCACTATGAAAAATTAACCTTAACTTATAAGAGACTCTTTGAAAACTTTGGTATAATGAAGAAATGAACACAAATTATTTACAAAATCGCAAATCAGGTATCAAACTCTGGCCCACGCAATCATTATGTGCCCAGAGCCCACATATGAGGCACTTGATCCATGTTTCCGCATGAGTGTCATTCGAAAACAGCATACCACGAAATTACACTCCGAATCTTCAGAGTCTGGAGCTGTACATCCTATCAAGGCATCGGGTTCGCTGTCTGTATCAAACAGCATCACCTCCTCATCATCTGAATCAGACATAGGCTTAGTCTTTTCTTTTGGTTTTTTTCCTTTTGATTTCTTCTCATTCTGTTTTTTTTTTCTTGTTTTTTGCTAATTTATTTTCTTTTCTTCTTTTTCCTGTTTTGTCTATGAGGTCATTCTTATACGGTGACGACGTGATGACTGCTGCAACAGATGCTTTTCTTCCTCTATTAGAAGGTTTCCTTTTCTTGTCTGGTACGGGACTGATGTCATGCGGAGACACTAATCCTAAATCACTGTGAGATAGTCCGGAAGTTGAGGTACAGGTTCAATATTTTTATCTTGTCTGGGTGTGACAGCTTCAGTTAAAGGCGTACAATTATCAGGTGTTCTTAAACTGGCCATCGATGGTACTTCAGGTTGGTGTCCTGATGCCATTGATGTAACGTTGACTGTGCAACCATCTTCAACTGCATCTTGTTGCGCAGCAAGATAGTCGACCGCAGTGAAAATATTTGTATTCAATGGCCATAAGCCAGTTACACGAAGCCATTTGCTGAAATCTCACCAGTTGCACTTTCAAATAAGCTCTGCCAAACAGCTCGACAACATCATAAGGGCTTAGTGGTCGATTATTGTCTCTAATCCACATGCGTATTTCTTCACTGTAATAGGTTTTAGTGGTCCCATAAACGTTTTGTCCAGTGGCTGGAGCTTGTGAGTTGTGTGGGGAGGTAAGGGAGACAATTTCTACGTTATTTTGCCTAGAAAGCTCTATCACATCGATGTTACCTGCCGTTTTCCTTTATGTCCAATCACTTGGGGTATCTTGCTCTGTACTACGGTAAGTCCTGATTCATCCACGTTGTATATGCGACTTGGACCATAGTTTCCTTGAGCATAGACGTCTTCGAGGAGATCAAAGAATGAGTCTACTTTTCTTTGCTAAATCCAAAGGCTCTAGCAAAGACGTGCCAGTTGGTCTTCCCACTGATAGCTTGTCCTTATGGCGTTTCAGAAATAATTTAAGCCATTTTTTTCCAGCCATGCCAGTCGCACCAAATGGATTTTTCAACTGATTACGACTTGCTAACATGTACGCCATTCTTCGAACATCATTTCTCGTCAAGCCATGAAATTTGCTCTCCATCGTCAAAATGTAGTCTACCAAAAGATTTTCAAGGGTTGTCCCTAAGACAGTTTTCCTTCCGAGTGTAGTAGCTGCGGCTTCTTCTGGAAAATTCGTTTTCTGACATAAACGAAACAAGGCAGATCTTGGCACATCGAAGTGTTTTGCAGCTTTCAAATAACCCATTTTTTTTTCTCGTACTAATTTTATAGCTTCTGCCATATGCTCTGAATTCCATTCTTTTCGCTTCGTTTTCCAATTGACGCTCGCCATTCTGATAAAACCCGAAAAAAATATAATTAACAAAGTCATTAAGTCAGCTGATACGTCACAGTGTCCAATTATGGAATAGTCCATAATTGGACACTGTGATCCATCCATATTTGGATTTTTCAAACTATTTCAAACTGATACTCACATATTTATATTTCAGAAAGTAATACTATCTAATACCGCTAAAACATACTAAAGAACATCTAAAGGGTCTCTAAAAGTTATAAAAACAATACTGTGTGCACTTTCTGTACGAAAAATAATTATTTTTTACGTACCTCAGAAAGTTATGCGGCAGCGATAAAACAAAACACTGTTACTACGACGAAAGGGCTGGCTCGACTGACATGCTACAACTTGTACGCGTAAATGGGAGTAGAAAGAGACAGAAAATCACTGTTTATTGCGTGTGTGAGTTTGCATTTGAGAAAATGGGGTATTCCATATTATGGATACTATTCCATATTTGGTCACTTTCCTCTACATATAGATTAATTTTTGGAAAAATCTCATGTTTTGTTTTCTACTTGATTTGAAATGGATATCCCTCAGAAGATATCATAGGGATAGCCATGAGATATCCAAAGCAATCATAAATGAATGTAAATATTCTCGTAGATACACAATTATACCTTTTCAAAAAAATGTTGTCACGGGGACCCTCTGCGACCACATAACAGATATACATGTGTCTGCGAAAGCCTGGCCATACTATACGCATAATTACTGGCGACGTCTGTCATTTTGTTGAGGAAGGTCGAAGGTCATAATCATAGCACTGAATCCAAACAAAAGTCGTGTTTTTTCTATTTTCCTTCGTTTTGATACCCTGTTGGTCTGGACATAATGGTTTTCATCTGTAGCAATTGATTGTTTCCAAAGGGAATTATATATTGGCCGAATACAGGTAAATATCAATCAAGAAGGACATAACCTATAAAAAACCATGATTTCCAATGCATTTATGTGTTTGCTGTTTGAGTTTCGATATTTTCAGAAATGCTGAAAAGCACCTCGTTACATTTGCCACAATACACGAGTTTTCAAATGTCACAGTGCCCAGATTAAAATGGTGTGAATGCGTACAACAGTGGACATGTGATGAAGATGATTCATCAGTAGATTCGAACATTTTCCTATTGATTGCACTGAAAAAATGAATTTTTCGAAAGAATATTTTGGGAACTGGATCGAAGTTCAAAGCTTATATAGGTGAGTTGTATGTTTTTCTATTCTAGAACTCTTTTTTTTGGTACCTAAATGAAATCTCAAAAAAATGACTTTGTGGAACGATGCCTTTCTTCCGTGCTCACTAATATGTTTGCCTCCAAATATAGCTGGTATGGAAAAAATAAAATAAAGTGGACAACTAAAACTGGCTGAATTATCACTAGGTGAAAAGTCCATTCAGTTGTTCAATTTATTTGATAATTTGTATTGTCTCATAAGAGACTGCTACTTCAGTAGAATGCAAAATTTCAAGAAAAGTTTATGTAAAAATGCTTTATATATATATATATATATTTATATATATATATATATATATATATATATATATATATATATCATAGTATACCAATAAAGAGAAAAAACTATGGCAGTGGTATATATATTATCATCATCAGTATTCGAATTCAAAGAAAGCATAATATTTCTCAGTATTTTTTGTAAATTTCAACATTAATTATACCCGTGAATATATCATTTCAGAAGCGGCTGACCTCAGTGATTCGACGGAAAATAAAAAAGGTACTGAAGAAGCCATCTAGGCTTGGCTGAAAGGGCCAAGAATGGCATCTGTCATCTTCTAGAATAAAGGAAACACCTGGATGGACAGAAGGAAATGTATAATAAATTAATTTTTTTGTTTAATACAATTATTTCATTTCCCTCCAGATTGCTATTACTATATTTTATCTTCGATGGATATCCCCGAAGGATATCTTTAGAATATCTCTCAAGGAATCTTTCAGATAGCTTTTGAATATCCCTGAAGGATATCTGATATTGATTCGGCGGTTTAAATTGGTTTTGGCCTTAAGGTTTTTGGAATATGGATGTCCATAAGATATCTTTTGGATATAATTGGATGTCCATAGTATATCCATAAAATTCATGAAGGATGTTCAATGGATATCCATTGGATGTCCATGTGTTATCTGGGTATAGTATAATCATGGTTTCATTGATTTGTTGAAAATATAAACAGGATGTTCATAAAATCAGATGTGGAATCATCTGCGACTGAAAGATAAACTTTAGTCACTATCTTCCATCGTCAAGATAACCTCTTGTGGGGTATTCATGTTGAAAACGGAAAAATTCCCAATTGAATATTGATAGAAAGATTTTCCTGTGAATTGAAAAAATCCACGATTAAAATGAAGTTAATTTTTGTGAATGTCTAACAGAAAACAACTACTTCCCCGGCTAAAGCCACGCTGGACATTGAACTACATCTGATATATATTCTGAAAAGGCCCTAACACAAAAGAAAAATTCTGAAATTGAAAATTTGCATTTTCATTCAGATAGTTATTTGATTTTCTATTCCAGTCTTAATTAAGAACTCATAAAGATGAATGAGGCAAAGAAGCATGTTTTTCGAAAGAGAGTACTCACCAGAAATCATTCGTAACATTGACGCAGGAGGGACATTGCATTCACTAGGTCTTCAATACATTTTTGTCGACGAAAATCTATTTCACGCTTCCACGATCATCAGGAAGACCGGAAGAAATGGGAAACACATTTTCAAAAAGCAATCTCACTTTGCAAAGATGGAAAAGTTAGAATCATTTCTTTTGGAGAGACACTTTGAAATTAGTGTTTTCTGACATTAAAACCTGTCATGGGGTATGATAGATTGATTTGTTGAAAATATAAACAGGATGTTCATAAAATCAGATGTGGAATCATCTGCGACTGAAAGATAAACTTTAGTCACTATCTTCCATCGTCAAGATAACCTCTTGTGGGGTATTCATGTTGAAAAGGGAAACATTCCCAATTGAATATTGATAGAAAGATTTTCCTGTGAATTGAAAAATCCACGATTAAAATGAAGTTATTTTTTGTGAATGTCTAACAGAAAACAACTACTTCCCCGGCTAAAGCCACGCTGGACATTGAACTACATCTGATATATATTCTGAAAAGGCCCTAACACAAAAGAAAAATTCTGAAATTGAAAATTTGCATTTTCATTTAGATAGTTATTTGATTTTCTATTCAGTCTTAATTAAGAACTCATAAAGATGAATGAGGCAAGAAGCATGTTTTTCGAAGAGTACTCACCAGAAATCATTCGTAACATTGCCGCAGGAGGGACATCGCATTCACTAGGTCTCCAATACATTTTTATCGACGAAAATCTATTTCACGCTTCCACGATCATCAGGAAGACCGGAAGAAATGGGAAACACATTTTCAAGAAGCAATCTCACTTTGCAAAGATGGAAAAAGTTAGAATCATTTCTTTTGGAGAGACACTTTGAAATTAGTGTTTTCTGACATTAAAACCTGTCATGGGGTATGATAGATTGATTTGTTGGAAATATAAACAGGATGTTCATAAAATCAGATGTGGAATCATCTGCGACTGAAAGATAAACTTTAGTCACTATCTTCCATCGTCAAGATAACCTCTTGTGGGGTATTCATGTTGAAAAGGGAAACATTCCCAATTGAATATTGATAGAAAGATTTTCCTGTGAATTGAAAAATCCACGATTAAAATGAAGTTATTTTTTGTGAATGTCTAACAGAAAACAACTACTTCCCCGGCTAAAGCCACGCTGGACATTGAACTACATCTGATATATATTTCTGAAAAGGCCCTAACACAAAAGAAAAATTCTGAAATTGAAAATTTGCATTTTCATTCAGATAGTTATTTGATTTTCTATTCCAGTCTTAATTAAGAACTCATAAAGATGAATGAGGCAAAGAAGCATGTTTCAATTCACAGGAAAATCTTTCTATCAATATTCAATTGGGAATGTTTCCCTTTTTCAACATGGTTTCATATTTAATTATAAATTACATTTTAGTAATGATTCACAACCTGCCTAATGACTTCCATTTGGAGTTTGTGACGCAAAGATTCGCGCGCCTCTATACCGGTGTCAACGAATCTATTAATCTATCAAAATGTTTTCGCATAGTTTTCACTTTCCGGTCACCTCCGGTTTCACCGGAATTGGCTACGGTTTTGAATTTTTAAATGGAACACCCTGTATATTGTAACATTTTTTTATTATTTCTGGGACAATTATAGATCAGAATGTGACATTTTAATTGGTTTTTACGCCGTCTTCATTCTTTGAGAGTCACTTCTAATATTGCATCTAGGTAGCCATGATCGGACGTAAACAAATCTGAGGACCTCAGGTGATGTCAGAAAATTACAATCGCAAACTTTTAGTGACTAGTATGATAGATAGAAATAAGACGAGTTGGCAAAATTACATTTTCGTGTCTAACTATTATTTTTCAATTGACGACTATTTTTTGACAAGTTCTTTCCGAAAGAAGGATTTTTTACGAATCTAATGATACTGGTTTATTTGCAATTGGATTAAAAATCAGAACATAAATGATATATTACTAAGGAAAATACTGGAAAATAATTTATTTACTTTTGTCAAGTGTGCCATGGATAATAATTTATTTACTTTCACTGTAGTAAATTGCATTCCTCCTTGTTCAAGACACATTTCAGCTCGTACAACTGTTTCTCTCAACACGTTTCGTAACATATGAGGCGTTATACTAAATGCCCGTAGAATTATTTCTTCTAAGATTTCAAGAGTGGCTGGGGCTGTTGCATAGTGAACCTTTTCTTTAAGGTAGTTGTCGTGAAATCCACTTCCAATCAGATTTCGTTTATTTTCATACCACTTTTAGTTAACATTATTACCTGTATCATATCAAATTTTTGGAACCATTTATCACACCGAAAGCGAGATATAAGGCTTCAAAGTAGCAACGTTTAACACGTAATCCCTATAGTGAGCTACCGCGGACACCACATTTTAAGGCATAACTAAAAACCCTCCATTCAGATCTTTTTGAAAAACTAGTATATTATTGAAAGGTACGTAACAAATTTTATAAAAGAAAATTAAGACGCGTAGCCATACAGTTATTTATTCATTGTTATAAAAAGTTTCTAAATTATTGCGTATGAGAAGTGCAAGATGGAGAAGGCTGAGAATCGTGGCAACGCCTCAAGCGATCGCTGGTGATTCAAATAAACGAGAGCGCGAGGGTCTTGCTGTTTTGAATTGAACTGTGTTTTGGAACGCACATATTTATGAATAATAATTGTGAATTATTGCGTTAATTTATACTGATGCATTTTAAACATATTACAATGCGAATAGATATAAAATAAGATGTAGTTTTAACGAGTAACGGCAAAAAACAGTGCATAAACTTTATTGTATTCATACATTTGTACAACACATGTACGTATAACATAATTCGAATATTTTTAAACATAAACAAAAATTATTCAGATTTCTAACAGGCTAATAAAATAGAACGTATAAATCTACAAAAAATATAGGCAACAATGAATGTAATATTATTTATTCTTAACTATTATACTGAGTAATCACTTGATTGACTAAACATTTATTTTTAATTCATTAATGATTTTAGTTAATGCTTATCTATTTCTAGGTTTTCCATTCTCCAATTTTTCAGTCATGTGATTAACCACAGCTTCTTCTCCTTCATCGTGATACATTTGTTTCAGAAAATGGTATGTTATATTTTATTGCGAAATTTTTTTCAATAAATCCCGTGATATAACATTTTTTAAAGCAATTAAATTGGGTAAATTACGAGATATTCTTTCGTTCTCAAGTCGCTCTGAAATACATTCTTTATATGATTTCATGTATGTTGATAAGTCTGACTCTTTACCAATAAAACGAAAGAATTTCTGTAAAATTTGTACATCATACATCGCTTCGTGGAAATTATCCGATGTTTCGTTTGGTATTGAATCGTTGGCTAATTTTGAGCTGGAACATTCCTGGCCCTTTTCGATCTGGAAACGTTTTTTTTTAAATAATTAAGCTATCCACAAATCCTGCTATCATGATAAATGTTGTAGATAAATAAAAAAATTATTTAAATGCTACCAAACAATCTACTAAATTTTGTGAATCGACTTGTACATCATTCAAATATAATTGACCAGAAATGGTACTCAATCCCGTAATTTTTGTCGCCGCAGGAAACTCGAAACTTGGTGGCAGTTCCGACACTTCAAATTTTTCCCAAGTTATTTGAGATTAACAATGCGATTTCTTTCACACACATCATTTTCATTAGACTGTTTTTTGTTCGTATTTCGAGCCTTACACAATTCAGACAATTTATGTTTCCTTTTTTCAACTTTTGCTTTAGCAAACCTACCAGTTTTTGCGCGAAATCGATCCATAGCTTTGACTGCTTGTTCATAAGAGTATCTTGAACAACTAAATGCGAGCGATCGTTGGATTGCGACGTTGCCAACAGTCCAGTCATGGCTTATTTGCTGTATCACGTATACTAATTGCGTTTCTCAGCGTCCAGTTCCCTTGAAAAAGATTCCTCTAATTCGGCGCTTGAACATGTATTGCATCGCGCTACAATCGAGACTAATTTTTGATAGTGTTTGTAGCCCGACAACTACCTCAACATATCTCCAAATGAAAAAATCGAGCTCAGTGAGATCCGATGAGCGGGCAGGCCACCGTACTGGACCATTGGTTCTAATTCTCTAATAATAGTTAAGAACTTCTCTGGTATTATGAGGGGATGCCCCATCTTGTTGGCAGTAAATTCGCCGTAAAACTGCTAAAGGTAGATTATTAAGATGATCCTCGATTTCATTCTGAAGAAAACGCAAGTACCTAACCCCTGTTAACTGACCTCGAAACAATATTGGCCCAATTATTCTGTTTCCAACGATACCAGCCCAGACATTGACGCCAAATCTTTCTTGAAAATTGTCCTCTCTCATTGCATGATGATTTTGTTGGGCCCAGTACCGAGTATTTTGTTTATTGAACAAACCATTATTTGTAAATCGTGATTCGTCAGAAAATAGAATAAAAATTTGGGTTAATTCTATGATTTTGAAGCAGCCAATCACAACACTACCCGTCTATCGCCATCGTCAGCATACAAATGTTGATGTAACTGATATTTAAATGCTCGATATCCGTGCTTGTTTAGTATTTTTCTACCGATTCGTGACTTATCTGCATTTCTTGACTAATTTCTCTTAAAGAAACCGTTTTATCAACCTCGACCATAGCAAGAACGTTAATCCCAGTCTCTTCATTTATGATAAACCTCTGTACCGCATCTCGATTTCCTTCTTGCCTAAAACGATTCTCAACATACGGAAAATACTGATGGGCTGGATGTTGCCGATTGGGTATCTCTGAGCATACAACTCAGCGACATTCCTTGAATTTCTATGACATTCTCCAAATACTAATAACATATTCACTTTGAGTAGGGTCCTATGGTCAACAGTGGATCACTGGTACACAGTGGTTCATCCCTACCACAAAGCCATCTGTTGGTTGATGTTCTATAGTATGTCATACATTCGTACATAACCTTCATAACTTTCTTCCTATTTAGTTAGTTTGTGGTATGACGAATAGATGTGTTAGGAGAGAAAAGTTGAGTTTGTGACAGTCTCGTTGCATTTCACCTATGTGTCTGAACTCAGACATTTAACCAGTGGCGGATTTACCAGCAGGCTGAGTGGGCTGGAACCTAGGGCGGCAAATTTTAAGGGGTTGCAAATTTAGTTCATAAATTTTTTATTTCGATTTACAAATTAAAAATAATTTATTATACACACAAAATACGTATTTCGAAAATTGAAGAGAAATTAAAATATTTAACAAAAATCGAAATTTTAGCTATTTTTACATATTTTCTTCACTGATAACTGCTATAATTTTTTCTCCGTGTACCTAATAATTATGAGATCTCCTTACACAATTCAATCTTAATATAATATCGATGGTCTAATCATGATTGCTGCAGCAAGTTTGCAAATTGTCAAATTCAATTTCAGAAAGTTATTTCTTTATGCGTAAAAAATACTGACTAAAATTGACTATTTTTATTAAATAAAAAACTAGTTCAATATCTTATAGAGATATAGTCTTTTGGTTTAAATTAATCAAATAACTGATATTTGAACGACTGCGACTTGACAATGAAAAAATTCCTTCACAAAATATGAAGTTAGACAATTTGCTGATTAGAAAATTGATACATTTCATCAGTTAATTATTTCATTTGTAGTAAGAAAAAGTTTGGAAAATATAAATGAGCATGCCTTAAGCGCTCATGTCGTACACGAATTATTTAAATTGGATGTTTACATTAGTACATTTGTTAACTTTTTCAGAAAATGCCAATCGGAATGAATTAATTATAGTAAGATAAAAGAATACTAAGCAGCAATTTTTTATTCAACGGCTTCTCTCCAGTCAAGAGATATTTTTTGCTTAAAACTTAAAATAATGTTTTTTAATAATTATTTGCTGTAAAAATAATTAAGGATATAACACGGTACCATAGTTCTCAATGATACTAACTATACGGGAAAAGTTGATGTAACGAGGATGATGGAGCACAAATCATAAAGTTGGAGTTTTATTGATAGAAAATTGATATGATTGTGGACTAAGATATCAACATTTAGAAGCGGCAAAAATTGAATAGCCTACGGGCGGCAAATCTGTAAATCCGCCACTGCATTTAACGTAGTTATTTATTTTCATAATGAAGTTGAAAATGATGTCACAGCGATTTCTTGTTTGTAATGACTAGCATTCAAAAATAACTAAATCGAATTGTACACAGTGGATCAAACGCTGGTGGTACACAACGGATCACGATCCACTGTGTACCACGAAATGAAAAAAATTCAAGGAAACTAGGTGCCCATACCAAAGAGGAAATGCAATTAGCTCTTGATGCTATTGATAACGGAAACAGTACACGACACCTATCCTCAGAAACAAACATACCTTTTACTACACTACAAAGATATTGGGCAAAGATAAAAAGAGCTGACTTTCAAATGGACATAAAATTAAACTATGAAGTGAATAGAGTTTTTTCCGAAGCACAAGAAAATATGCTTCGGGACTGTTACAAAAATGTGCATTATTATTTTATGGCCTTACTACTAAAGATTGTCGTCAAGTAGCCTTCGAAATGGCAAGGTATGATAATATTAAAATGCCTTCGTCGTGGGAAACCAATCAAATCGCCGGTATTGACTGGCTTAGGGGTTTTCGGCGACGCCATCCTGAGCTCTCACTCAGAAAGCCAGAAGCCTGTAGCCTTGCCAGATAAAGTGGTAGTGAACACTTTTTATGATTATCTTGAAAACATAATTAAACGAAATCCAGCATTTGCCGATTGCTGCAGAATATTTAACCTCGACGAGACCCCATAAAGTAATGGCACCAAATGGCCATAAAAATATTTGCAAGGTAACTAGCGGTGAAAAAGAAGTTTTATGCACAACATGCTGCATCAAAAGGGCAGGAAGGCAAGCTCTTCCTCCAGCAATTATTTTCCCACGCAAGAAGTTAAACCCTAGAATGGGCATTGGTACTCCACCTGGAACTTTGATTTTAGCTACTACATCGGGTTTGATGAATAGCGTTTTGTTTGTAGATGTGATGAAACACTACATCAAAAACAGTAACAGTTCACTGAAAAATCCTGGTATCTCAATAATGGACAACCATGAGTCGCATTTATCAATTGAAGCATTAGATTTAGCAAAGGCATCGGGTGTGATTATACTCGCACACCTCAGCGAAAATGCAGCCTTTAGATGTGTCGTAATTTGGACCGTTCAAAAATAATTATTATTCTGCCATGGATTCGTGGTTGATACGTAATCCAGGACAAGCGATTACCATTTATGATGTTGGATAATTAATCGAACTCGCATTTGAAAAATCCATGACACCATCCAATATACGACAAGGATTTAACAAGACCGAACTAGTACCCTTCGATAGACACAAGTTTACAGGCGATAATTTTTTGTCCAGTACAGTTACAGCAGACCAAATCCAGATTCACAATCTACTGAACTCTCTATAGAACAAAATCAACCTACTGAAATTCTTCTGGAACGGCCTAACGAAATTAACGTAGTTCCTTCGACATCAGCAGATCTGTCAGGAAATTGGGAAATATTAACTCCTGACCAATTTCGACAACCAATAAAAGCAAAACCAAGAACTGGAAAAAGAAAACCAAGAAAGTTAGGTAGAAGTTTGATAGCTACGGATACACTGGAAAAAGCTACAATTGCCATGGAAAGGGTGCCTGCTGAAAGAAGAAACGAAATAAAAGGAAACAAGGCTAGTGTTCGTAAAGTTTTGCAAAGTGAGTCAGAAGAAGAAGACGAGGAAATTGTGTTCCAAGATGAATCTGACATTGATGACATGAACTGGTTTGAAGAAGAGAATGAAAAAAAAAAAACAACCAAGATATATTAACCGAAGACTGCTTGCAAAAACCACTTAGTCGACCACCATCTGTAGGAGATTATGTCATTGTCGAATTAAGCACCAAAAAAACAAACATTTACTATATGGCTAAGGTATTAGAAAGGAGAAATGCTTCGATGGAAGTATTCGTTAGTTTTTTAAGGAAAAAAACAGACGAACTATTTCACAATCCCAACGTACCTGATACTTCGTATGTTAATGACGATGACATTAAATTCATATTACCTGAACCTACAGTGACTGGAAGTACTGCAAGACAACAATCTTGTTTTAAGTTTTCGATGGATTTGTCACATTTAAATTTACGTTAATTTGTTGTCTTACTGGTATTTTTTAGTTTCCTTTTATTAAGTTTTATACTGTAAGAAGATTTCATCTTTTTACTTTATGTATACTGAAATTTTGTTTTCTTTGAACCGTTTGAATAAATACTATTATGCACAATTGTGTAGGAATATGTTAAAATGTTATTTGTGTTTTCATTTTGTAATTTAACGTAATCTATACCTTTGATCCACTGTTGACCAGTGAGCGATTCAGTGGGTACCATCCGGGGTACACAGTGGATCAATTACATTTTTTTTAACAAATTTTGTCTTTTTTCAAAACATTCTACGATGTTAGAATCATTATAATTTGGGAACCAGATACATTAGTCGACCTCTGCTAGAATTCACAGCAATTCCGGCTGTAAATGTGGAAAGTAAGGGCTCGTAAAAAATACTGATCCACTGTTAACCATTTTTACGAAGGCGTAGAAGTGCCACACTTTTTTTTATTTTACAATTCCGACTTGTAAGTCGGAATTCCGACTTACAAGTCGGAATTCCGACTTACAAGTCGGAATTCCAACTTGTATCTCGGAATTCCGACTTGTATCTCGGAATTCCGCTTGCCGACTTGTATGTCGGAATTCCGATTTTGTGAATTCCGACTTGTATCTCGGAATTCCGACTTATAAGTATATATATATATATATATATATATATATATATATATATATATATATATATATATAGAATGTAACAACGTGGGTGGACAAAGAAAAAATTACTCAAATAAAAGTTGTAGAAAGCAATGGAAGCTATGTTTCAAAAATAACTTCCAACATACAGGATTTTCGATAAACGTGTGACTCATCAAAGTTGTGTTTTTTTAAATAAAATATCCTATACATTTTCACTCGATTGAATCCCTTTGGAAGAGAGTTTCTCAAAAAAGGTGGTATGGGTTTATACCAGGTGATTCGGGAGTTATGTTGTAATTTTTGTTACAAAATGGATTCATTCGACACCAAATATATAACAATCAATAATTTGCAATAAGAGAAGTTTTCCACACAATATTCTTGAAAATAGTGTATTTTCATTTCCTATTCATAATTTTGCCGAATAGCTCTTTCTCCATACAGGGGTAACCAAACTCGGGATCACTTTTCTCTCAGTTTTTTCAAATAGAGCCGCCTATAAATAAGGCTATACCATTATGTGTTTGCAGAAAAAGTAGTGTTTGCCTACTTAATTTCCATCCAAAATGTATGTTATTCTTAAGGAAAGTATGAAAAAGTCATCATAACAGCAATAACGATTTTTTATTCAATGCTGGACAAAAGAGATAACAAAGTAAACTCATATAACTCAAAAAAGCGTAAATTCACAGGAGATGTTCGAACAATCTCTCATTTTGAGCTATCTTTGGACATCAACTGAAGTTGATCTTGTAATAGAGCGAAAAATTTCTCTAATTCTATTCTTTATATCTTCTGGTGTCGTTGGTTTCTCGCGTTAGACCTCTCCTCTATCATATCCCCAGAGATAGAAATCTAGGGAAGTGAAGTCTGGGGACCTTGCTGATCACTGAATGGGTCTGTTTTTTGGTATCCATTTATTTCTGCGCCATCTGTTTAAAAATCTTCTTATCCGATTTTGATTGTGGGGAGGCGCGCTATCATGGTAATATAACCTCTGTCTGGTGTCAATCGGTACATTCCCCAACAAATTTGGTGAATCATTTCGGAGAAAATATCTGTGAATTTCTCCATTCAGTGGCCCATCAAAGAAATATAGTCTTCTAACCTGATCTCCAATTATGCCCCGACATTTATCGACCATCTATTTTGGTTATCAACTCCTCTGACCCAATAAGAATTCTCTGTCGAGTAGTACTGGCAGATTGTGGCTATTTACCATCCCATTACTTTTAAATGTATTTCAGAAAATTTGGTTCCTCGCTACTGAAATTCGATGTATTTTCGCAATAGCAAACTCTTGTATTATGATCCCTTTCATAGAGTTCTTGATGTAATTCAATTCGGTATGGATGAAGATTTTTTTATCAATATTCTGTTCACGGAAGTGTGACTCACATTTAGCTCTTTTGCAATGTTCCTCGTACTAACATGAGGATTCTCATCGGTTGAAAGCATCACCGCTGATTCAATTTCTTCTTTTGGTGCAATTAAATTTACTTCTTATGGCCTGTGAATGTCCTCTATGTAGGAGATTTCAATAGTCACCATAATCTATGGGGATATGAGAATAATGATGACAATGGAGAAGAGCTTGTAGACTGGGCCGAAACCAACAACCTCCATTTAGTTTTCAGTGCCAAAGATAAACCAACGTTTTTCTCAAGAAGGTGGCGTAAGGGCTACAATCCGGATCTCTGTTTTATATCAAGTAATTCACAATCACAACCTCTATCTAACTCACGCACTGTACTAGCGGAGTTCCCACATAATCAGCATCGCCCCGTTGTGATTACAGTAGGAAACGAAATACCAATGGTCGACTCAGTTCCCAGGCCACGATGGAACTTCGGCAAGGCGAAATGGACTACCTTTGCAGCGGAACTCGATATGTGCATCCGCTTCATCCAACCAAAGGCTAAAAACTACCACAAATTTATAGGCCTAATGATAGCTGTAGCCAAAAAACATATCCCCCGAGGTTTCCGCAAGGAGTATATCCCTGGATGGAGCGAGGAAAGCCAGTCTCTATACGAGGAATTCGAGGACTCAGGAAACCCGGAAACTGCTGACCATCTACTAAGATCCCTTGACGCCAGCAGAATGGACAAATGGACTTCTGCTGTGGAACGCATGAACTTTGCACGTTCCAGTAGGAAAGCATGGGGTCTACTGCGGAAGCTTGGAGGATGTAACCGAAATGTCGGGAAATGCCTCAATAAACCCAAACCAAATAGCCAACCGCATAGTTGACGTTTCTCGTGCACCATCCGATAAAAACCACACAAGAGACGTCAAGAAATCCCTAAGAGACCTTAAACGTTCCACCCCCTCATCGTCCGAGTTCTCGCACGACTTCTCTGCCGAAGAATTAGAACAGGGCCTCAAGGATACAAAAATTGGGAAAGCAGCAGGCTTCGACGGCATCTACCCCGAATTCCTGGTTAACTGTGGTAGGGCAACCCGACTGTGGCTTGTGAAATTTTTCAATGATATCCTTAACACAGGCAGCCTACCACCAAAATTTAAGAGAACAAAGATTGTTGCTATTCTAAAACCTGGGAAACCACAGGAGCTACCCGAGAGCTACCGTCCTATAGCTCTCCTCAGCTGCTGCTATAAGCTGTTAGAAAGACTACTCTATAACCGTATATGTCCTGCAATTGATGTACTGATCCCCGTAGAACAGGCTGGGTTTAGGAGTGGCCGTAGCTGTACTGACCAAGTCTTATCCCTGACAACTCACATCGAAGCGGGGTTTGAAAGGGGACTGAGAACATCCGTAGCGTTCATTGATTTTACTGCAGCATATGACACCGTATGGAGGGAAGGCCTAATATACAAATTACTCAGAGTCATACCATGCCTGAAAATGTGCCATTTAATTAACAACCTATTAACAAACAGACTATTCTTTGTTAACGATGCTAAGAGCAGTACTAGAAAACTGAACAATGGCCTCCCGCAGGGTTCGGTGCTCGCCCCAATCCTATTCAATCTCTACACAGCTGACCTACCTGAAACGAGGTGTAGAAAATTTGCATATGCAGACGACTTAGCGATTTCCTATCAGCACAAACTCAAATTACCAACTGAACATGCTTTGAACAAAGACCTCGCCAAGCTTAATGATTACTTAAAAAAATGGAGGCTGTGCCCAAGTCCGGCTAAAACAGAAGTCTGCTGCTTCCATCTATCGAACAGGCAAGCAAATGATACCCTACGAGTGGAATTTGATGGCAGGATCCTTAACCACAGCAAAAACCCAAAGTAGGTGACGTTTGATCGATCACTAACATTCAATCTACATCTTAGAAACGTGGCTGGTTAACTGAGAACGCGCAATAACATCATAGCCAAACTTGCTGGAACAACATGGGGAGCTACGGCGGCAACACTTCGAACAGCAGCTCTGGCCTTGGTATACTCTGTCGCAGAATATTGCTGTCCTGTTTGGATCGACAGTGTGCACACTACAAAAGTAGATGTGCAACTAAACCAAACAATGAGACTGAATACTGGAACTATACGGTCAACACCAACGCGCTGGCTCCCAGTGCTCAGTAATATCACACCACCGGATATCCGACGAACTGCGGCTCTCATCAGAGAATATAAGAAAATCATGGCTAACGCAGACCTACCAATCCATACCGATATCCCATACCTAGCAGGATAATATTATCGGCTCAAATCAAGACATCCAGCCATCCGATCAGCATTAGAATCGAATGAAAACTTCATGCGACTAATAAATGTATTACCATATGGGCAGAAACTGCAGGAGACCACTACATTCAACTAGATGACCCAACGCAGTATTTCAACGGATCTGACCTGCCACGCCGACTATGGTCAAAGCTCAACCGAGTTAGAACAGGTTGCGGAAAATGTGCTGATTCCTTACACAAATGGGGCAGGGCAGAATCCCCACAATGTGATTGTGGATCTCCGTGGCAAACTATCCGCCACATCATATCAGAATGTCCTAACCGTTCCTACGATTATGACCTTGAAGATTTTATGAAAGCCACACCGGAGGCAATTGAATGGCTACGCAATTTGTATGTAGACATATAGTTTGTCATAATAATTATGTTTGTCCTTATATATTTTAAGTTTCTCTGTTTATATTTAAAATTTCTCTGTTTTTACGTATTGTGTATTTTATATTCTTTCTATCATGTACATTGCAGTGTAACCGCATACGCTAAATAAATAAATTTACTTCTTGCCTTTTCTTGCGCTTGACACTGCCAGGTTCCTCATATCTTTCTTTAACACTCCGAAAACTCTCTGACTCTAGACCATGAATCAGGATATCGAACTGCATTCATTCTACTGGCTAATATACAATTTCTGTCATGTTTATGTATATATATATATATATATATATATATATATATATATATATATATGTGTGTGTTCGGATAGGTTTCCGAAGTCATGATTATTATGAATTTTGAAAGTTAGGGTTGAAACGCGTCTAGAAATTTGGTAATTTCGGGTCCCATTTTGGAGCCATTTTTAAGAAAAGGGAGAAAATATATTTAAATATAAGTTATTGATAAGAGCAAAAGAGGGAAGTGATTTCCAACAAAAGTCTCAATCTGCCCACTCCTAGGCTATAGTCACTGAGGTAGGGATGTGATTTTCCATGAGGTCTCAATCTGCCTACTCCTCAGGTGTTGTCACTTAGGGAATAAAATGATTTCCAACCGAGGTCTCAATCTGCCTTGTCCTAGATTGTAGTCACTTAGGTGGGGTTCAGGATTTTGTAACTCGTCACTGGGGTCTCAATCTGCCTACTTCCCAGGTTTCGCCACTAGCTTTCTCTAAGGTCTCTGAATCTTCCTATTCCTTCGAGGAAACTGAGGATCAGAGAGTGGATGTGGAGTATTCAACCTAGGTGAATTCAGTAGAGCGGAACTTTGGGCACGGCTTGGTTTGGCAGTAAGCCGAGAAAGTAGATGTTTCCAAGTATTGGGTAGTCAGCGTCCATCATCGCGTTTGTTGAGGCAGTTCGGGCGCATCTCGATCTCAAGGGCTCCACGAATGACCCTCGCTTGCAGTGTTCTCTCAGTGGCAATGGTCCTGGTGTGGCCTGTCTCTTCATATTGCTTGGAGATGCCGAGGAAGGGTCTAAGTGTCGGACAGCAAGTTGATGTTCGTTAACTCGACTGGTGACTCGCCTGTTAGTTTGTCCAATATTAGTCCTAGGGCATTCGGAATACAGTATTTCATATATTCCTTGAGACTCATTAGGCATGTTATCTTTAGGAGACCTGAGTAAATCAGAGATTCTATTATTTGCGGTGAAATAGGTTTTAATGTCGCGTTTCCCTTACATTCTGCCAGTTTTTATAAAAAAAATCTAGACGCGGTTCAACCCGAACTTTCAATATTCATATATTTATATATATATATATATATATATATATATATATATATAATATAATATATATATATATATGTTATATTAATCTCATTTGTTCAATGTTTTTCCATTGTTATGACCTCCATGTCGGAATTCCGACTTATAAGTCGGAATTCCGACTTACAAGTCGGAATTCCGACATACAAGTCGGAATTCCGACTTGTAAGTCGGAATTCCGAGATACAAGTCGGAATTCCGACTTACAAGTCGGAATTCCGAGATACAAGTCGGAATTCCGAGATACAAGTCGGAATTCCGACTTGTCAGTCGGAATTGTAAAATAAAAAAAAGTGTGGCACTTCTACGCCTTCGTACATTTTACCCTATACATTATTTTGAAGAAAAATTAAACCGAAAATTAAGAAACGTCTACTGTCTGCTCATTACTGCACTGTCATTACCTAAGTGAGTGTTTTGTTTTCCAAAGAAGACTTGATGAAAATAACTGCAAAATATTATATATCATGGCAAAAGTAAATGAATTATTATCCAGTATTTCACTTAGTAATATTTAATTTATGTTCTTATTTTTAATGTAATCGCAAATGAATTAGTATCGTTAGATTCGTCAAAAATATTTTTTTCGGAAAGTGCTTGTCAAGAAATGGTCGCCATTTGAAAAATAGTAGACACGAAAATGTAGTTTTTCCAACTTGTCTTATTCTTATCTATCATACTAGTCACTAAAACTTTGCAATTGTAATTTTCTGACATCACCTGAGGTCCTCAGATTAGTTTACGTCCGATCATGGCCACCTATATGCAATATTAAAATTGACTCTAAAAAACTTAAGTGGGCTTAAAAACTTTTTAAAATGTCACATTCTGATGCAGAATTGTCTCAGAAATCCAAAAATGTTACAGCAGGATGTTCCATTTAAAAATTCAAAAACGGAGCCATTTCCGGTGACCGGAAAGTGAAAAATATGCGAAAACTCTCCTCTTCACATTCCATTTACATATACCAAATCTCATTTTGATACACCTAATATTCTAGAAGTTATGACTTGTCTAATAGATTCGTTGACACCCGGTATACCAATTTGCAAGCTGCCTAAGAAGGGCAAGAATGTTCAAATTATCATGCACATCGCGTACTGTTTTCTGATTCGTTGCTAAGTAGGGGATTTTTCATTCTTCAGCCAATCGAAAAACAGTAATCGAATCTGACAAACCTTGAGTCGTTCGTAGAAAGCTTTCAAATTCACCACTATAGGCACGCGCGAGAATCTTGAAAACTTTTTCTGCCTGGCAATGCAGCATGACTGCTTGGCTGTCAAGTCAATTCTCTGCCCTGTTGATATTGTTTACTTTTCATGCCAATTGGAAAACTGTGTGTGTTACTTACAAATTATATTTTGATATTTGTGGTTTGTCAAATGCTTTCAAACATGTTGACTTTATCTATTAGTTCACACTTACCCAGATTGGATATAACTGTGTTCGTTTGTTTTCTTTAGTGTAGAATTAACGCAGAGGCACATATTTAATACGTATCGTCGGTTGCCTGTAACAAATTTTAATAATGATTTTCAGATCCTCTTTTTACATTCCTTAGACAATCAGTTCTAAATTTAAATATTTATTACATCCGGCAAATGCCTCAAGTGTTTTCTTACTGCTACGAGCAGCAGATTAGGTTGGGAGGACAGTGGTTCCCAACATAGAGCTCATTCGTTTCTGAATGGCCATAGGCTTATATGCGCACTAGGCTAAATGGGAGAGAGAGAGAGAGAGAGAGAGAGAGAGACGAAAATTCGCTTAACATCACAGAAATACAACACGAAATAGATTTGGGTACTTAAATATTAAGACGCAAGTATGTTCTATAAGCAACAATAAGTATAAAAGCTTTATTTACGTTTGTGACATTCCGATTATGATGTAACTTGAACAAATTTTCTTCAATGCATATTGAAGCATTCAATGATATTATCGGACGTTCAAATAAAAAAAATCGGCATTTAATGCACTTTTAATTACACTGTGAATAATTATATTGATCCTAATCTTTTACTGAAAATATGTTTACCTTGGTTTCTACATAAGAACTTCTTAACAAAAAATTAAACCCACGAAAAAATCAACTGAAAAGCAAAAGATAAAATAAACCTTCTTAGTCTAAATGATAATTGAGCCCCTAAACTGATGTGAGTCAGCGCCAAACAAACAATTATCATTATATTACTTTGAAAGAAGTAATCAAAACACAGCCGTGCATCTCGCTGCCATCATTTTACGCTTTACCTAATTCAATTGCTAGTTTGTTTGGCGCCGACTCAAAATCAGTTACTCACATTAGTTTAGGAGCTCAATTATCATTTAGACTAGGAAGGTTTATTTTATTTTTTGCTTATCAGTTGATTTTTTCATCGGTTTAATTTTTTGTTAAAAAGTTCTTATTTTTCAATTTTTTGTTGCGGAAATCTACTGATTACTACCTACTTAATTTTGTATTACTTCCAAAATACTTACCTAGCTTACTTCAACTATTAACTATTGAATAATATGATTTTATATTTTAACTATTCATTGCTATATAATATAAATTGATTTTGAAAGTTCTGGTTAGTTGAATTCATCACTTTGTATATAATTCCATCCTTTCATAGAATGTAATCATTTTGACGGATGCAGGAGGATCTGTCAATGTCAACTACATATGTGTGCCAAAGTTCATGAGTGAATAAAAACTTTTTAACAAAAAATTAAACCGACGAAATACGGAACTGAAAAGTAAAAAAAATAAATCTACTAATTACTAACTGCTTGTTTTTTTATTACTTCCAAAATACTTATTACTCATTTATTCAATTTCTTGACAGTTTTTTGGGTAACCTTCCAAAGATTATCTACTTTTACTATTTGTTGTAATATAAATTATTTTTGTTGTTCTGGTTAGTTTATTTCATTACTTCGTATATCATTCCATCCTCTCATAGAATATAACGATTGTGATAATGACACTAGCCGATCTGTCATTGTCAACTACATATGTGTGCCAATGTTCACAAGTGAAAAATCAATTATCCCCTATTTTTCTACCGGTAAGGGTGGATAATTCAATTCGAAATCCAAATATGATCAACTATGAGGTAGACCCTAGCTGATAAAAGAAGAATCATCCAAATCGAAGATCCCAGTACATAGTTATGCCTGATGAATCGGTTAAGGCCTTGGGCATTTTGCTACCCTTAGGGGTAGATTTCATCTTTTAAATTCAAATGGGACCAACTTCGAAGTACTCCCCATCCACTGAAAAAAGAATTATCGGAATCGAACGCCCCAGTAAAAAGTTATGCGTGATCATACATAAAAAAATTATAAAAAAAAATATACGCGCTAGAGAACCTCCTCCTTTTTGATTTCGTCGGTTAAAAATAATTTGCATTAGTATTAGTCATGTCACTGTTTCGGTAATCTTCGACTGATTGTAACTGTGATTTTTTGTGATAAAAATGTCTACATTAGGTGGTGGAAAGAGAAAATAATTTTGAAATGCAAGAAATCCGCCTAACCAAATCGCAACGATTTTTTTCAGAAATATTGCTGAGGAATTCGTTGGTAAACTTCACACACATTCTCCTACCACCCTTCTTCTATTGAGTGTTTTTTTTATCATTCCTTCTTTGTAATTATTTTCTTCCTTAATTCACCTTCGCTATCACATGGTCATCCGAGACTACATTCGCGCCGCTGGAGATTCTCACATCTTAGATCATCTTAGCCCTATTTTCAACTAGGAATATGTGAACAGTTAATCAGGATACCTTGCTAAAATTAATCAACATGCAAAATAGACAACCAACAATACCATGAGGAATGAAGTACAGTTCACTATTGAATATATTATTTGTATGTAAACTTTCTACAACGGTACCAGAGCCGTACCGATAAGGTTATACGGTGTACGGCATAAAATTGGCAGCAAATGGAAAACTTTTTTATTATGTCTTTCAGAGGAACGTTTATTCGTAAAGAAAATCTATGCACCATCTCATGTTCAAGGAACGCTCAATTATTTTTTTAAGTGAAAACAGTTTTTACTGTCTCCCCCAATCAGTGATTTTTTAATCTTATACTACAAATTTTAGGACTTTGTCTCCGGTGGGGTGAAAGTGACTACTTTCACGATTCCATCATCATTTTCAATGTTTTGCTTTTTATTCGACGTAAAAGTGTATTTGATGGACTCGCATGGTTGGTAACCTCCCTTAGGAATTGTTCGTTAATTTCCACGCTCGTCACACAAAAATTCACTTTTACTCTTAATCACACAAGAAAGAAGCAAAACCGATGCACTAATATAGTTGTGAGGATATCATTGATTTTCTGTATATCGGTAATTATCAAGGAGAAACATCATAAATAAATCTAAATAAAAATAATGATTCGCACTAGCGTGCTCTGAACAGCAACACATTTACGGTTCTTCAATTGCAACTTTTGGAGATTCACTAGTATTTTTGTAATCAAAATAATGGTGGATTCAATTATTCTTAAGTGCAGACGAAAACATTTTTAACCGACGAAACCAAAAAGGAGGAGGTTCTCTAGTCGACGCGTAATTTTTTTTTTATGTATGATCACGCATAACTTTTTACTGAGACGTCCGATTCCGATAACTTTTTTCAGTGTACTTCGAAGTTGGTCCCATTTGAATTTAAAAGATGAAATCCACCCCTAAGGGTAGCAAAATGAAAGATATTGATCACTCACCCTCTGAATTCTGGTCCGTTAACCGATTCTATCAGGCATAACTTTGTACTGGGTTCTTCGATTTGGATGATTTTTTTCTTATTAGATAGGGTATACCTCATAGTTGATCATATTTGGATTTCGAATGGAATTATCTACCCTTACGGGTAGAAAAAAAGGGAATAATTGATTTTTCACTTGTAAACATTGGCACACATATGTGGTTGACAATGACAGATCGCTAATGTCTTTATTTTTGTTCTCCTACATCCGTCAAAATCATTATATTTTATGAAAGGATGGAATGATATACAAAGTAATGAAATAAACTAACCAGAACAACAAAAATAATTTATATTACAACAAATAGTAAAAGTGGATAATTATATTATTTAACTGGTAATAGTTGAAGTAAGGTGGGTAAGTAAGTATTTTGGAAGTAATCAAAAAACAAGTAGGTACTAATAGTAGATTTCAGCCACAACAAATTGAAAAATAAAAATTTTTTAACAAAGAATTAAACCGACGAAATACGGAACCGAAAAGTAAAAAATAAAATAAAACTTCTTATTCTCAATAACTAAGCTCCTAAACTAATGTAAGTAACTGATTTTGAGTCGGCGCCAAACGAACAATCAACGATGATCATTAAATTACTTCAAAAAAATTAACAGAGTGTCACCGCCAACATTTTACGCCTTATCTAATTCATTTGCTTGTTTGTTTGGCGCCGACTCAAAATCAGTTATAGTTTTCCCAATATCAATTGCAGAAGCATAAAAAAGTCTTGCGGCGAAATCGTGTGAGCAGCAGTGGCGGAGATAACTAATTTTATTTAGATATTTTAAGATTTTAAAAATACTTCATAAATAATGAAAAATGAAAAAAAATTAAAGCAAGCTTTTATTTATACAAATACATTAAGAAAGAAAAATAATTTCTTTCATTGTTTGATGTAGGTTATTATTATATCCTAAAACGTATTTCGATCGGCACACACCAATACCATAGACGCTACTGGTTTTTAATCTTTCAGAGCTATTAAAACACAAATATAACGCGTGATTTATGACCTCCCATCGTAGAGACACAGCTGCCAGCATTATGTCCAACTTGATTGGTCCAGACGAATCGGTTGTGCAACTGACAGCCCTCACTCGAGTCCACGTTGACCATCGGCTCTTTTGATGTACCGTTTGTCGACGGAAAATGTTTACGAGTAGTACAGATTATTTTTCGTTCCGTTTCTTCGCATATACGCTCGTGTTAGCGAAGTGAGTTTTCATTTGCTCAAACTTATATATTTTCATTTCTGTGAAATTATTCCAATGACCAATAATTGCTCCTATTTCAAATAACTACCACAATTTTGGCGTTTCCCACTATATGAATTCTGCCTTTTTTAAGTTCACTTTATTTTGTAACTGTTTGAGGAGTATTTGACAGAAACTAGGAATTGATAGGTTGAGGTGACCATCTGAAGCAAAATTGTTTTTTTCAGAATTATTGGAAAGCTCTCTTTTTTCCCGAGCATATTTAAAAAAGTTCTTATCGAAGATAATGTCTCTCAATAGCTTGATATTATCTCAGGTGTGCCTCAAGGCTCCATTTTGGGACCCTTGCTCCTCACCATATATACCTTTGTTTTGTTACAATCTCTTGAGAATTGTTCCGCTCATCTTTATCTAGGAATTGCTAGGTAAAGGTGACCATTTGAAGGAAAATTGTTTTTTTTTTTCAGAATCATTGGAAAGCACTCGTTTTCACCAGCATATTCAAACAACAGACAGCAAAAAGTTATCGAAGATAATGTGTCTCAATATCTTGATCTTATCTCAGGTGTGCCTCAGGCTCCATTTTGGGACCCTCGTTCCTTACCATATATACCTCTGGTTTGTTACAATCTCTTGAGAATTGTTCCGCTCATCTTTATCTAGGAATTGCTAGGTAAATGTGACCATCTGAAGGAAATTTGTTTTTTATTTTCAAAATTATTGGAAAGCACTCTTTTTCCCCAGCCTCTTGAACATAATATGTCGTAAATGTATTTTTCATGTTATCCTCAATTATATCTACACTACTTAATGTGATTTTCCAGCATTCATGAAGTGTGCCACATACAGATTTGACCACAATAAATGAATGTTTCGGAATTGTTGCCAGAAACTTCCCATAAGCAAAAAGTTATATGAAGACGTCGCAGTGATGATATATATTTTGAGAAATTAGAAATCATCGGAAGTTTACCTATAATTGAGATAAATGAATGAGCAGAATATTCGTAAATATCACTATTGAGATGAATTGTCAGACAAATAAAATTAACAATTCCTAGAAAATGAAATAAAAATATATTGAAAAAACAAGTTCATTTGTTAGTTCGTCATAAATTGTTGTACTTCTAAATCAGTTTATCTTTATAAGAGTAGGATTCTATATCTGACAGTTTTTGCAAATAAAATAGTTGATGTTTTATTATGTATCTGCACTTTTTTGGTGTTGTTCATTTTTATTTTTCTTCAAGCTTTACCTTTCTTTTGAGAACATCTTGATAGCTAAAAGAAGATGATTTCTGAAGATTGTCTACAGAAAGAGGTAGTTTGTCAGATCCACTCTTTGTTTTTTATTATTAATTAAACGGTTTCATGTAGCTTGCCTTGTTTGGGTCTTGTGTGGGTCAAATCTAGTATTTGAAATTTTACCACCTTCCTGTTGACCGATTGATCTGAAATTTGGAACACACCTTTGGTTCTGATGACAATACAATTATATGTACTCAGTATCATTGCAAATCTAAGATGGCCGCCGCCACAAAATGGCGGATTACATATTTTTTTACAACCCCCTCGATATGGATATCAAATGAAAGGGCTCGACTAGAATACAGTACAACATGAAAAAATTCCAAATCCAAGATGGAGTCCGAAACAAAATGGTGGATCATAAAGTTTAGACAGTCAATACATTAAAACTGAAATCTAGGTATCTAATCAAAACAAACGACTTTGTCAACTTAGAATCGTGATTCGGGCATGAATCCCCCACCCAAGTCAAGATTTCGTATCATGTCGAGGACTGTGTGGCGTTAGGGTGGCTAGAAATGATACGTCATTAGCGGTACACCACCCAAGTTAAGGTAAAAGGTTGAAGCGCGTCGAGGACTGTATGGCACTAGGGTGGTTAAAAATTATATGTCGTTAGCGTTTTATCCTCAAGACTTGGGCATACAGTTTCCAGCAAAGTTCAATTATGGGACGGCTGAAAGAAGGATGTTGCCCTTAATTTTGTCATGGGCTTCCACTGTCCACAAAATGCAAGGCAGCACTGAAGACCACGCAGTTGTGTATTTAGGATCGAAATTGTCTGAAGAAGGACAAGCTTACGTGGCACTGAGTCGAGTTAAGTCTTTGGAAGGATTATGTATTTAAGAGTTAGATTGCAACCAATTGACAGTAAAGAAACCTTGTAATAATGAGGCACTGAATGAACTGAATAGAATGAGAAATATTAAGTGACTAAAACTTTAAAAAAAAATAAGTAAATAAGGTAAACGGTTTTATTGTAAAGAAACATAATAATAATGCAGATAATGTACTAGAAGCTAAAAATAATTAGGTAGGTACCAGGTACCGGTCATCACACCACTCTCCTCATCAATATAAAGCATTGATCGGACTAAAATAAAATCGTGGAGTGTAGCGTAACCTGAATAAATATGTAAATGATCGTTCTGTGATGTCGCACGATGATAGTGACGGATTTACTTCTACACACATTTTGCATACGTTGTCTATTGAGAAGATGCATCCAAAGCATATAATGATATGAGCGGTTGACTGTAGATAATAGAAATTCGACGCGCCCCAGTCTGATCAATGCCCTATATTGATGAGGAGAGTGGTATGATGACTGGTATATTCCATCCAATATCGATTGCAGAAGCTGTTTCTATAGGGAGCAAATGAAAACTCACTTCGCTAACACGAGCGTATATGCGAAGAAACAGAACGAAAAATAATCTGTACTACTCGTAAACATTTTCCGTCGGCAAACGGTAGATCAAAAGAGCCGATAGTCAACGTGGACTCGAGTGGCGGCTGTCTATTGTACACCCGATTCGTCTGGGCCAATCGAGTCGGACATTGAAGCTGGCAGGTGTGTCTACGATGGGAGGTCATAAATCACGCGTTATATTTGTGTTTTAATAGCTCTGAAAGATTAAAAACCAGTAGCGTCTATGGTCTTGGTGTGTGCCGATCGAAATACGTTTTAGGATATAATAATAACCTACATCAAACAATGAAAGAAATGATTTTTCTTTCTTAATGTATTTGTATAAATAAAAGCTTGTCTTCAATTTTTTTTCATTATTCATTATTTATGAAGTATTTTTAAAATCTTAAAATATCTAAATGAAATTAGTTATCTCCGCCACTGCTGCTCACACGATTTCGCCGCAAGACTTTTTTATGCTTCTGCAATTGATATTGGGAAAACTATACCTGGTACCTATCTAATTATTTTTCAGCTTTTAGTACATTATCTGCATCATTATTATGTTTCTTCACAACAAAACCGTTTAACTTAAAAAAAAATTACTTATTTTTCCTTGTTAAGCCCTATGGCTAATCCAGTTTGGACAAATGCAAGTAGTTGTTTCTTATTGTGTAGATTATTGTTGGTGAAAAGAAAGAATTAAACTGCATTGAAAGGCAAGGACATATTATATTCATCAGATGATCGTTTGTATTTGTTCAAATTTGTAATATTTTTGATTATCACTATTTTGGGTTTGGATAGAGTTTCATTGGGTTTGAGCGATGCCGGTGGCTTGAATGAAACCATTTATCGCTACAAGAATGTTCCAATGATATTAATGTTGAATGAGTAGAATACCTTTGATCTTTGATAATTCTTCATTCGAATTCCATAAAGTGAATGACTTTTTTTTCTACAAGACTGTGATATAAGACCAATGCACAGGGCTGTGAAGGACTTATTTTAAAATTATGTTGTTAGCACATAATCACATACATTACACATATAATAAATTATTGTTTATGCAACAATGTTGTACCTGATTTAGGGCTGTTGTAAAAGTTTTGCCAAAGAATTCTAACCCAAAAAATTATAAAGATCTTCGAACATTAAGCATCCTCCCGACTCTGTCCAAAGTTTTGGAAAGAACAATTGAGTCAGAACTTGGAAACCATATTGCAAATCACTCGCTAGTACCGGAGGTCCAATCAGGATTTAGAAAAGGGTACGGCTGTACAACTGCTCTTCTGCATATTGCTGATGATATATTTAGAGCTAAAGACCAAGATCTCTGTACAATTTTGATTCTCTTGGACTTTAGCCGCTCTATTGACATTAACAACTTTGATCTGCTTTTAGCAATCTTAATTATATTGGCCTCTCCGCCGTTGCTTCAATGAATGCATATTTGAACAACAGACAGCAAAAAGTTCATATCGAAGATAATGTGTCTCAATAGCTTGATCTTACCTCAGGTGTGCCTTTAGGCTCGCTCCATTTTAGGACCCTTGCTCGTCACCACTTGTCGTGAATTGGGGTTTCTTCACGACTAACTAGGTAGATTCTGACCCTTTAATGATTGAAAACACTTTGTAAAAAAAATATAGAAAAATATTTATTAAAAGGACTACAAGAATTAAAGGAATTATACATGAAAAATTAAACAATGAACCCCTTGTAGTACCTAGTTATGAACTTCAAATGTATAGAACAGATATTTTTTACTTTGCTGTATGGGGTCGGTTTTGCTGTATGGGGTCGGCTTTAGGATAGCCCCATGGTAAATCCTGCCTGTCCTAAGGGGCGACTAAAAGGATAACCGTAGGTGGAAGATGGTCTTGCTGTATGGGGTCGGCTTTAGAATAGCCCCATGGTAAATCCTACCTGTCGTAAGAGGCGACTAAAAGGATAACCGTAGGTGGAAGATGGTCTCATCGCCCGGTGAAATACCACCATATCGACTTTGTGTGCTGTGAAATGGATCATTCCATGTTTCAGTGTTCGGTCGATACTTTCCGGTCTCCCTCTTTCCTTTTCCCCAATTCCTCCTTTATTTTCAGGTGCATCCTAATAGTAATAATGATGAAGTCTCCTAGAGTAAAACACTCCGGAAGCAAAATACCTCTCCATTCGGATTTCTAGGCGAGAGGTACTCGAGGGGACTCAACATTAAAGATTAATTTTTGCAACATCCGCGGACTCAACAAGAACATCAATGACGTCCACCATCACCTACAGACGAAAAAACCGGATATTCTGGCTCTAACAGAAACACAAGTAAACTCGTCCACCAACAAGGTCCATATGCTTTGTCCTGGTTACGAACTCCATTCTCGATTCAGGTTCAAAGGTGGAGTCTGCCTTTACGCTAAGGCTAACCTTTCATGCCAGCGTGAAGAGAGTTTGGAACCGAAAGACTTTGATGTGATGTGGTTCAAGCTATCTGATACCAAACTGACTAAGTTCCTCTGCTGCCTTTACCTATCACCTAATGAACCTTCATATAACGACCTCTTTGAGTTTTTATCACTCAAACTGGACTACATTCAGGAGAACCATCCAACAGCTGAAACCATAATCATGGGAGACTTTAATGTACATAACGCTGCCTGGCTCAAATTCTCTAACAAAACAGATGATGCGGGTCGTCAAGCCGAGTCCTTCGCCATCACTCATGGTCTAGAACAACTGGTCGAGCTACCAACCCGCATCCCTGATGTCAACAACCAGTCTGCCAATACACTAGATCTTTTCCTCACCACCAATCCTGACCCGTATAGAATAGAAGTTTGTGCCCCACTTGGAAACTCTGATCACACCCTCATCTCCACAACATGCTCTTTTCATTTACCATCGAGCTGCACAATACCACCCCGTCTCATGTGGCATTACAATTCGGCCGACTGGGAAGGTCTTCGTATGTTTTTCTCAGCGTTTCCATGGAAGAGAGTTTGTTTCTCTTCAGTAGATCCAACACGATGTTCTGAGACAATTTCTGAAATCATCATGTTGGGGATGCAAACCTACATACCGAATACCGAAAGAAGAACATCATCCGATAAGACCTGGTTTAACAGAAACTGCTCTAGAGCTGTGGCTTCCAAACAGGCAGCATACCATCGATGGCTAAAAAATCTGGGCCCTGAGACCAGAGCAGCATATGTCGAGGCTAGAGGCATATGCAAAGAGACAATAGAATGCTCAAAAGATGCCCACAATGCCAAAATAAGATCAAAACTTGCTGAATGTCCTAACAGATCCCGTTCATTTGGGTCTTTCGCCAAAGCTGTGGGAAGAAACTTCACTTCCGGCTCATTTCCTCCTCTAACCAAAGAAGATGGAACACTAGCAACGACTGCCCAGGAAAAAGCCAATATCTTTGCGCACCTATTTGCTGGAAATTCCACTCTGGATTCATCGGGAAAACAACCCCCGAACATTACACCTATTGACAGTCACATGCCCGAGATCACCTTTCGCCAACGTACTATCAGAAAGATTTTGCTGGGTCTCAACACCAACAAAGCCTGTGGATCTGACGGAATCCCGCCGATTGTTCTCAAGAAATGTGCCCCGAACTAACACCTGTTCTTTGCAAGTTGTTCAACCACTCTTACAATTGGGGGTATTTCCGTCCAATTGGAAAATTGCAAGAGTACAGCCAGTCCCTAAAAAAGGCAAAAGGCCCTACCTAGCAACTACAGACCTATCGCACTGCTATCTATTATTTCAAAGGTCATGGAAAAAGCCATCAACATCGAGCTCATGAAATATCTGGAAGACTCAGGAATTGTCAACGATAGGCAATATGGCTTCCGCCATCAGAGATCAACTGGTGACCTGCTCGCTTACGTCTCACATATATGGCAGCTATCTATTGAAAAGTATGGAGAAACTTTAGCTGTGGCATTAGATATCTCCAAGGCGTTCGATCGAGTTTGGCACCAGGGACTCCTCGCCAAGCTTCCGTCTTATGACTTGCCCCTCAGCTGTGTTCTCTGGTTGCTAGTTTTCTCTCAAACAGGTCTCTCCATGTAGTGGTCGATGGAGTTTCATCTGACACTCTACTCATAAATGCTGGTGTTCCGCAAGGATCTATTCTCGCACCAACACTATTTCTACTTCACATCAACGACCTGCTGAAAGCAACTTCATCTCCAGTACACAGCTTTGCCGATGATAGTACCCTCCATACCGCTTTCTCTTCCAGGGCCCCTATATCAGCCCGTGAAACCAGAAATGAACGAGGAAGAAATGTTAATAATATAAATATGGACTTAGCAACAATTCTCAAGTGGGGATCTAATAACTTGGTAGAATTCAATGCAAACAAAACACAAGCATGTCTTTTCTCTAGAAAAGCCGATCTCACTGTGCCTAACATAACTTTGTCAGGAGTAACCATACCACTGAAGTCATCCATATCGATGCTTGGTATTACTATCAGCAATAACCTTTCCTGGTTTGGCAGTCTCTTCGAGACTAACCCGTCAAGTTCAGTCATCACACCCCTTCGTGGTCACTTTGGAGACCTGCAGAACATCACTTTCCAAAGACTCGTTCATCCAACGAACAGCGAGGCTTTGGAACTCATTGCCTAGGGAGGTGTTCCCCGAGGCATACAACCTCCAGAAATTTAAGAAGAACACCAACTCCTACCTTCTTTCCCTTGGTTCCCACGATGTTCTCTGAACATTACAGGATATCCCTTTTCGTGGGAACCAGAACATAAAAAAAAAAAAAAACTTACAGAAATAACTGTGGACTAATTACAAAAACCATAATTTTCAAATTGATAATAGGGCTTCTTAACCTTTCAAGTCTCTAAGTGCCCCCATTTCCCAATCTAGCTTTGGGCACGGCAAAAACCCAATCTCTTGAGAATTGTCCCGCTCATCTTTATGCAGATGATACCCAAATTTACTACACATTTCCTTCAGAAGAAACTGAAAATGCGTGTGTGCCAATTAATCTGGAGCTCAACGCTTTTGTGAAACTTGCATCTGACCATTGTTTATTAATCAATGGCTCAAAATCTAATCTCATGATCTTTGGCCCAAAGTCCATAAAAACATGAATCCCAATATTGATATTTCAATTGACGATGTGCCTCTTGTAAAAGGGGAATTAGCAAAAAATCTAGGTGTTTTAATCGACACGCACATGCGATTTGAGAAGCATGTGAACAAGGTGCTACATTAAAAACTTTTTAACAAAAATTAAACCGTTGAAAAAAGAAATTGAAAAGCAAAAATAAAATTAACCTTTTGAGTCTTAAGCTCCTGAACCAATGTAACTAACTAATTTTGAGTCGGTGCCAAACAAACAAACAAGCATATCAATTACGTAAAGCGTAGAATTATGGCAGTGGGATGCGCGGCGGCGGCGAGCACCTTCGCCGGAAATTACCGAGCGTTCTCGACGTCAATATCAACGAAACAGCTACCCGAACGGGCACACACGTGAGGGCACACGTCGTTGCGAGTGGTCATGCGGATAGCGCATTTTTGGAATGTTATTGTTTATCGCTGGAGATTTCACGTTGCACTTTCATGTTATTTTGTTTTGATAATTCCTTTAAAGTAATTTAATGATCTTCGTTGAATATTTGTTTGGCGCCGACTCAAAATTAGTTACATTGGTTTAGGAGCTCAGTTATTAAGACTAAAGATGTTAATTTTATTTTTTGCTTTTCAGTTTTTTTTTTCGTCGGTTTAATTTTTTGTTAAGAAATTTGTATTTATTATTTTTTTGTGGCTGAAATCTACTAGTTGCTACCCACTCAATTTGGATTACTTTTGAAATACCTAACCCACCAAACTTTCACTATTAACTTATATACTATAACTAGCACTCACCCCTTTAGGGAAGGAATTTATAAAAATACTGAAACACGTATTCCTTCATTTGTAACAAAGACCTGAAATACCAATTTTTATGACCCTAACTTAAAAACTAACAGAACCTCCACATACATTTTCACCCCCTAGGGGTTGCATTTATTAAAACATTAAAACATGTATTTCTTTTACCCTTACATAGACCTCAAATACCAATTTTTATGACCCTAACTTGAAAACTAATGGAACCCCTACACAAACTTTCACCCCCCTAGGGGTTGCATTTATAAAAACACTGAATCATGTATTTCTTTATCCCTTACAAAGACCCTAACTTAAAAACTAACGGAACCCCCATACAAACTTTCACTCCCCATTTAACCCTTTTAGGGGTTGCACACTGAAATACTTATTTCCTCTATTTGTAACAAAGACTTCAAATACCTAATTTCATGACCCCAACTTGAAAACTAACGGAATTCCCATACAAACTTCAAATCCCAATTCAACCCCCATTGCATTCCTTTAGGTTGAATTTCCAAAAATACCGAAACACGTATTTTTCATTTGTAACAAAGATCCTAACTTTAAAACTAACTATACAGACTTTCAACCTGCATTTTACCCCTTTATAGGGTTGAATTTACAAAAACCTTGAAACACATTTATCTTTATTTGTGAAGAAGAGCCCAACTACTAATTTCCATGATTCTAATTTCAAAACCAACTGTACTTTCACTTTCATCCCCCTTCTCACCCACCTTTTCACCCCTAAAATGGAATATCAAAAAAATATGCTGTCAAAATTTCAGCTCTTAGGTCCAGCGGTTTGGTCTGGGCGTTGATCGTATATCAGTCACTCAGTGAGTCAGTTAGTCAGGAAATCTAATTATATATGTATATATTACCCCAAACACGAGGTAGCTGCTCTGGACCGTTGAGGAGATCTCCCTCCTTCAGATGAGAACTTTTTAAACGGTTATTTTCCTATCACATATGTAAAGTATATATCTCTATTCCTCAGATGATGGAAGTTGAAAGTCTGTGGAATTTAAAAAATAGTTTTAAAAAAATTCGATTTTTTCAGCAATGTATAAAATGAATGATGGAAAGTTAATTATTCCAATCATGTATTTCTTCCCCTGATTTTTTTTTCATTCAAACGATATTATTAATTGTCCAGGTATCAGACATATGTACACTTAAAAAGAAACAAGCTTAACTGCTGCATCGAACTAAGGTTAAGTGGAAGAACAACTTACTGGTGATTTGCTGTCACCACCTAAATTGAACTTCGCCTCCCTAACAACACAGGGATGTCCTAGGTATCTCCTTTTTATGTACCGCGGTACAAGGACATGATTGGGACATCCAACGGATATCTCGCAGAGGTTGTCCAGAGGACATCCCATCTGGTATATCTATAGGTTGTCCCATTCATGTCCCTGGTATTTCTGATATCCATTATTATATATAAGAATCGTCGAAACCCATCAAAATGTTCATTGAAAATTCAAAGTTGATATTTTGTTTTGAAAATGTTTGTTTTTCTTCTGGAAAATAAGTATTAAGAAAATAGAAATATATCTCAGAAATTTCTAGGAAGCAGAAAATTATTTATGCATAATATACCCTTAATCTAAATTCTCAAATTATACACAAACACAATTGATTTTCGGTATATGTGGTTTTGTCCTGTTTAGCTTTGGCAACATTGTTTGAATTATTTGGTGATCTGTCAACAAGTTAACCTCACTTTGCATAATGTTCAAGTTTCTAACTTTTCTTTGTTCGACGTAAAAAGATTAGCGGCATCCTTATTGTGTTTGACAATTTTTGTGAGCATTTGAAGCATTTCATCAGTTATAGTGTTGTGTACATCATAGTTGAGAAATTGAAATAATAAGTTGAGTTTAAGGTTGGTAAAACAATAATTATCAAAATATTGAATGTAATCTTTTGGATCAAAGACTTGATTGTTCCAATAATATGGTTATTCGATTCTGAATATTATGTTTATAGTATATTCTAATCTATTATAGGTACATATTGATATAATGGATCGTATGAAGAAGGTATCATCAAATGCTCAGAAAAAAATACACTAAGTAAATATTATTAAAGGGGCAAGGAAACTTGGAAGAGAAAATGAAGAATCTTGAGAGACTTGAAGTGGGCCTTCTACTAGTCAATGAATGGCTCTAAATGATGATAATCATATAACATTACCTTCTACAAGTTCAGATAAAATTCCTGAAGTTGATCAATGTAATTCAAGTGCTGAAAATTTGTGTGATTGTTCTTTCCTTGGAGAGTTCAGCCCTACATCAAGAGAAGACCTAGTTCAAAATTATCATGTTGAGAACTTCCATGAAAATATTGAAAAAGATGTAAACATGAATTCAAAATTAACTGAATGGGCCTTGAAACACAACATAACACACAGCAATAATACTTGGTGAGTATTCTTGCCTATTAGTGTAAATCCTAAAAGAGCTATAACATGATACCTGTGTTAATAATTTTTTCATTGTCAATTCAATTCCACCTGCAATAATATATTTGTTACAGGATCTTAAGAAGCCATTGGCAATAAAAACATATTGAGGAGGCTTTTGCAGAAGTTTTTCATGAGGAGCAAGGAGAGAAGCCACAGAGAAAAAGATAATGCAATGCCTGCAAACCCTCCAATTTTCAACTAATTCACCTAGTCTTTTTTTGTGTATTTATCATATTAATTTATATATGAGTTTTTGTTTGTCGTTTTTTTATTCATCATACTAGCGGACCCGACAGACGTTGTCCTGTCCAAATTTCTATGTTCCCTAAAATGTTTTTGCCGTTATCCCATTTTCCTGTTACCCCTTTTTGTCTTTACCCCGTTATCCCGTTTTCCCGTTATCCCCTTATCCTGTCTCCCGTTTCCCGTTTTTTCGTTATCCCGTTATTCCCGTTATCCCGTTTCCCGTTTTTAGTTATCCCGTTATTCCCGTTATCCCGTTATCTCGTTTTCCTGTTTTTTATTTATCCTGTTATTCCGTTTTCCCGTTATTCCCTCATCCTGTCATCCCGTTATCACGTTTTTTCGTTATCCCGTTATTCCCGTTATCCTGTTTTCGTAAAAAAAAATAAAAAATAGGGGTTGATCGAAGAAAAGTGAATTAAGAGTAATATGAATTTTTTTATTCTAAGTCACGACAAAATAAAAATAAAAATCTTGCCAAAAAAATAGGGGTTGATCGTAGAGGGGTGAAAATTTAGAGTTATATGTATTTTTGGATGCTGTATCATGAAAAAATAAAAACAAAACATTTTGTCTGAAAAATAAAATTAAAAAATTAAATCTTAACATTTAGGGGGATGATTTGTGAATCTAAACCATCCAGGGCGCCACCCAAACGCATACACAAAAATTCATTCAAATCGGTCCAGCCGTTTAGGAGGAGTACAGTGACAACACACGTACAGTGAAATATATATATATATATATATATATATTTACTAGCTGACCCGACAGACGTTGTCCTGTCCAAATTTATATGTTCCCTAAAATATTTTTCACGAAAACTCTCGTCCGCGTAGAATGCCTTTTTTTCTATGTCTTCCTTTATGTTGTTCCATCTAGACTATGCTTTTGACTCCTTCAGCTTCCTGTTGTCCCGTTATCCCGTTTTCCTGGTATCCCGTTATCTCGTTATCCCTTTATCCTGTCATCCCTTATCCCGTTTTTCGTTATCCCGTTATTCCCGTTATCCCTGTTTTTCTTTATCCCGTTATCCCGTTTTCCCGTTATCCCCTTATCCTGCCATCCCGTTATCCCCTTTTCCCGGTTTTTCGTTATCCCGTTATTCCGTTTTCCTGTTATCCCATTTTATCATTATCCCGTTTTCCCCTTATCCCCTTATCCTGTCATCCCGTTTCCCCGTTTTTTCGTTATCCCGTTATTCCCGTTATCCCGTTTTCCTGTTATCCCGTTTTTTATTCATCCCGTTATTCCGTTTCCCGTTATTCCCTTATCCTGTCATCCCGTTTTCCCGGTTTTTCGTTATCCCGTTATTCCCGTTATCCCGTTGTCCTGTTATCCAGTTTTTTCTTTATCCCGTTATCCCGTTCTCAATTTATCGTACTACAATTATTATATTCGATTGCCATCTTGCAACCCTATTACGGATCTGTGGATAAAATAAAATAAAATAAAATCGCAATGGAAAAATAGGGGTTGATCGTAGAAGGGTGAAAATTGAGGGTTGTATGTATTTTTGAATGCTGTATCATAAAAAAATAAAAAAAATATATTTTTATCTAAAAAATAAAAAAAATAATTAAAGGGTGGACCATCCTTAACATTTAGGGGGGACCTAACCGATATGCACACAAAATTTCATGAGAATCGGTCTAGCCATTTCGGAGGAGTTTAATTACAAACACCGTTTCACGAGAATTTTATATATTAGATTTCAACACAATATAACATATTAATTTCTGAATTAAATTAGTTTTGTGTTGAGAATCTTTTTTTTTCATTTTCCATGAAACTTTTTAAATCAAATGAAAGGAAAGGGCATTCGAGGACGTCCAGGGGATGTACCTCATATATATCAGGGATGTCCCTGGGATTTCCTACTTCAATTATAGAACATCCCTAGGGTGTCCCTTTGATGTCCATTGTCGGGAATTGGTACATCCCTGGGACGTACCAGAAGGAAATCCCTTGGTTGTCCTTTTCGGCGGAATGTAGATGTCCCTGGGACGTCCCGAGTATGTACCATGTCCCGACAAAGGATATCCCAGGGACGTACCAGAAGGACATTCCTTGGATGTCCTCCTCGGTGGAAAGTAGAGGTCCCTGGGACGTCTCTAGTATGTACCATGTCCTGACAAAGGATATCCCAGGGACGTTCTAGTAGCAAATGAAGGACGTCCCTGAGATGTACAGGGGATGTACTTGTGTTGTTAGGGCTTTTACTTATTATTATTATTATTACTTATTTCTTTATTTAATTTTCTTATCTTTTTATACGTTTGGTATTTATTTTTTCTTATATACTCTTCGTACAAATATCTAAATTCTGTTCTGTGAGTAATAAAGATGTTTAGTATTATTATTTTAATCAATATTATTATTATAATCATTGATCACCATAGCAAAAAGTGTTATTGTTGACAGACGATGACCGTGGTATACACAAAAATCGTTATAACCCACTGGTATCAAAAAGTCCCCTTCAAAAACTTTTAATGAAAATGTTTGCATTAATATCTATACATCCTCTTTAGAAATGAGAACAAATAAAGTACCAAATGCAAAACATAAATTAATTTTGCAGATATATGTATATATTGGCGAGTACTTCCCTGCGTTGCGCAGGTACCACTGAGAACACTGAGAAACCTGTTCCTCGCCTTCGGCTTCCTTGAGTGCCATCCGAGTCTGAACTCCGAAGAACTACTTTCAAAGAGTCCGTCAGAGGTGAACGTGGGTTCGGAACGTTTCGTGTCGCATTAGGGACCTTTTTTACACCAATTATCATGCCCTGGGGCTATCAGACGCCCGAATAACAGTGTTCCGAGTGACCTTAGTGCCGAATTTCATGTGTGGTAGTAGTGTTTATTCGTAGTGATTTTTTTCCGTTTTATTCACAATGCCTTGTTCTGCTGTTACTTTAAGTTTGGCGACTATCACTTCTATCATAGCCGTAGCTCTTCTTTCGATTGCATTCACAACGGATAACTGGTTGTACATTGAAGTGAAAAGAACCAGTATACAGGTATGTGCAGATTTTTTGAAATCCAAAAGTTTTGATAATGTCGAAGTCATCACATGGAATTTTTTTCATTGTTTGAAAACGGTAAAATCTGATACTTCCGATAGATTTTGTTTGTTTGAAAACTAACGCACTATAATTCTACATCTTCACAAAAAAAGCGGTCGAGTGTAAGCGGCGCACAATGAGTGTTCCATACCAATACCAAATATGCAGCTATCTATTTAGTAACAGATTTAAATATCAACTTATTATACCTCATTTTCTAATTTGTGCAAAATAGCCGGGCAATACTCATCTTTCCAAATCACGAAATAATAAGATGACGTCACGTACAAGGGAGCAGCGAATGACCCCATGGGATGCTGCACTATTTACAACAAATCATTAGTTTGTCATTTTTTCCATATAAAATATCTCATACGTCAGAATTGTGGAATATTTTTTCCATATAAGATATTTCATATGTCAGAATTGTGGAATACTAAGCTTTATAACGTCACCTATAATTTTTCTTCAATGTTGTCATTATGATATGCTTTTTCTTCAGATTTTTTCCATTAATACCTCGGAAAAAAAGTAGGATAGTAATTTGTTTGTGGTGTTTGTCCCAACTACCGGTTTTTGTTTCCACTTTTCTCTTATATATAAGTGTTCTACATAACAGTAGCTTTCATTTGATATATCCGAAGATGGGATTGCAATTTTGTTTTTCTGGTGGCATCAGTCCATCATTTTTCGAGAAGCTAAATTATATATTTTTTCGATTTACATATTAACAGATGGGAGGGTGAGTCAACCAATTTTCAGTAGTATTGTTATGTTCTTTGTCGAACAGATATTTTTGTTTGCAATGTTCATATTCAGAAATCAGTTCTACATCACTTCAGCTTCCATTTGATTTATGGAGGATTTTCGGGTCATCAAATTCTATAACTATAGATGGCAAACTTCCTGTGATGAACTGTTTAGATTTTAGAGAGCTGGACAAATACCAGGGTGAAAATTCCTCAAACTTTGGAGGGGATAGTTGGGAAGTTCCCAGAGAAAATCACGTTTTAATAACAGTCAAATATGACCATAGAAAATGGTCACGTTGCTTTTGGTAGATTTTGATCCCCCCTTACCTTGTCACACTTTTTAAACAACTCTTCTAATATTGAGTCATACTTAGAGCATCTTCACCTAAGAATATTAAGTACCTATTACTGGAAATAAAAATTATAAAAAATTTTTTTTTAAAGATAAGCTTTTATTTAAACAAATGTACAAAAAGGAAAAAAAATACTTTCATGGTTTGTTCTAGGTATGAGTAACAGATGCAGAACAGAGTAACAGATTCAAAATCTTGCCGCAGGTTACCTATTTTGTATCCGCGGACTGGTGAAACTAAATAGTAAATAAATAAATGAATAAAAGCATGTATGAACCTAAAATGAATATGGGCTTTATATCAGGATAATCAGACCCATGATAGCATACGGTTGTTTGGTATAGTGGCCAAAGACTCAGGACGAGAAGATCCGACGGGTCGGCGATATTCAAAGACATGCATACCGGAGCCACTGGAGCCAGGAGGACCTGCACCACCTCATAACAGATAGATAAGCACTTAATACCGGATTTGCCTGCTATACGACGGCTCAAAACCCGAAGATGGTGCAGGAGCAGGAATGCCCAATCTTAAGACTAGAATCTCACTGAGTTTAGGTGAATATGCGACGGTATTCCAGGCAGAAGTTGCTGCAATACACCACTACGCAGAACCGCGTAACCTCGGGGGTACCCCAGGGCTCCCACTTAGGGCCTCTTCTTTTCATTATATGCCTTAACGATATACAGTCCTGCTTTCAATTATGTAAATTTATATTATACGCAGATGATCTCAAAATATTGTTCTCTTATCCAAAACGACATGAACAGATTTTTTAACTACTCTCCAATCAATAAACTCCATCTAAACCTGGCATCTCTTTCACTCGAAACCATACGATTACCATTTTGAAAATAATACTCCTATAGAGGATAACGAAATAAAAGACTGTAGTATTGGACAAAAAACTTGCATTCTCTAAACACATTGATTATGTAGTATCAAAAAGTAATAAAACATTAGGATTCATCCTCAGACAGACATAGTTGTAGAAACTTGACCTCCATCCATACCATGAAAACCTTATTCTGCTGTCTTGTACTCAGCAAACTGAATTTTGCAAATGTCATCTGGCGTTCGCAATACCCTATGTACAAAACTAGGTTGGAAATAGTACAAAATAATTTTTTAAGATATCTCGAATACAGTAATAGTGGGGAATACAATAGTACTATTCGTACAGCTTTCCTAAGAAATACATTTTGAATGGTCACACTAGAGGCTAGTCGAGAACAATCCGACATAATATTTTTATTCAAAAGTGTTAACTTGATAGACTCCACAGAATCTTATCAAATATATCTTTTAATGTCCCATCTCGTTCTCCCAGGAATACTCATCTTTTCTCTGAAATGCTATTTCGGACAAATCTAGGTAGAAACTCATTCCTACAGGAAGATGAGGAGACCTCAGTACACGTACTGTGCCAATGCGGAGGCCTGTCAAGACTTAGGTATACGACGTTAGGGGAAAAACCATAACCTCCCGAATACATGGAAGACCTGAAGTCTCACCTGTGGACAAGGACAGGACTAGACAAGGAACTCTAAAAAATATGCAATAGATCTAAAGAATGCTTTCATTCTTTTTTGCCTCGCTAGCAACTATCTTCCCTCTTTATGAGATATTAATTTTTATGGACAACCCCTAAACAAATGATTGAAAAAATCGATATAATGCAGAATTGGGTGGTGGCAGAATATGAGATACCTTATTAGAATGTAAATATAAAAGACTTTGCTCAATTAAAATAAGAACACCTGAATATGAATAAAAATGTGATTTAAACGATGATCTCACATCCTTGAAACTCACTAGCCGGTGGTTTAAAAAAAAAGACAAAATATACTGCAATATATTCCAGCTGATAACGTGTGAATACATTGTTTCTATTATCATCTTCATTTTTCAAGGTCCCAGCGGATAGAAAAGTGAATTAGGAACTGACATTCGGATGCAAATTTCAAGCAACCGATTAATACTTGTAAACAACTGTTATTTTAGCTTAGCTGCATTATTATTTTTTTGGCGTGATAGTTTGTACAGAAGTCTTAATTCGAAAAATTTTAGGGGTACTACGAAATGTTACCAAAGGAAGTTACTATAATTTTTTATATAAGTAGGTACTTTTCGTAATGAATTACTTAGGCAAAACATACGCTACTGACCACTTGGAATTTGTTTGTTTCCACAATAGATTTTTTTACCGAAGATCTTGTGAATGTGATGCCATACCTGCATCAAGGTAACAAGTGATTTATGGTGAGCACTCCTTTTTTGGAAAACATCTCCTTCGCCTCATTCATCTATATGAGTTCTCAATCGAGACTGGTAAAAAAAACAAACAAATTCCTGGATAAAAATGCAAATTTCCACTTTCAGATTGTTTCAATCAAGTTTGGATTTTTGCACAATATCTCTCATATGAAGTTCAGTGCAGTACTAGAAAAATAATTGTTTTCTGTTAGATATCTGGCTTCATTTGTTATCGTAGATTTTTCTATTTCCGCTTTTTTTCCAAATTTCAATTTGAAATGCGTTTTCAACATGCATACCTTCCAAAATGATAGTTTGAACGATAAGAGGATAGGGACTTACGTTCATCTTTCAATTGCTAATGATTCCTCGTCTGATGTTAAAAGCACCCTGTTAGCATTTAAAAAAAATTTGAGGCGATATCACATTTAACTGAGAAAAAATCAAGGTTTCAAAGAGTCACCCAAAAAAAAATCCGTTTCAACCCCTTCAATCGGTCGAATATGAACAAATTCATAGATTAATTTTTATAAATTTGTTCAGCAATCTGTAGTAAACAAAATATTTGCTAACTTTATTAGGTCACGAGATATAACAAAATTACCGTTTTTTAACGCTGTATTTCGAAGAATCTAGAAGTTAGATTTTAACCCCTTTGCATCCCTACCATTGGTAGATAAAAAAAAACAAAAATCAGTTATTTTTATAAAGTAATATATTTTGATTAGAACACACATAGTAATATTAGAAAAACAAATAATTATTGACCTCATTTCACTCCTTCAGAGTTCGAATCCAGTTGAATTCTTTCTTATTGGACTTTTCTACACCGTGGTAGGAATTCTCAGAATTTTGATGTAAATTTATAACTAGCAGAAATGGTAGCTTGATAATTCTTATTACAAAATTTTTGGTGTTAAAGAAGCAGTTTTTTTTTCTGGTTTTGTGAGTATAACTTATTCTTAGCATGCTTTGTCAGTAAATTCGCAATATTGATCATCCGAAAGTAATATTAGTCATATAATGAGCTAAAAAACTATTAGTTTGCTGAGCGTTCTCAAAGGAAATAAATATGTCCAAGGCAGAATTACGGATCGGAGAAACAATAGCTTCTCATTTTATATGTTCTTTCACAGAAAAATATGTCGCACAACCAGTCTTGAGTTCTGTGAGGCTTTAAAAATTTATAAAACGCCAGTCAACTACCATCATTTAGTACATGTTGGTTTGATTGAACAGGCTTAGTGTGGTTCAAAAATACGATTTTTCAACTAGTCCTGGTCAGTTGAAACCAGCACTGGTACGGACAGTCAATAGTTAATTGATAACAACGGCAATCAGACAAAGTATTTGAAGTTATTGATGGTCAAATGGTCAGCCGTAAACCACGTACAAAACTACAAAAAAAAACATAATTATAGCAGAGTTAGTTTCACAGAGCTCACCCATTTTAAGGAACACGCTATAATTTGTCGTACTTATACCCATCCCAGAGAGCCAAGTTTTTCAGTTCAATTTTCAAGGCACATTACTGATTCATGTAAGATGTCATATTTCCGTATTATCTGTCTCATCAGGCATTGATATCTCCACAGTATTTTTGTGGTATTTCCACTTCAAACATAGTTGAGCTGGGAAACAAAATATGTGTTTAGCTTGTTATTTTAATCAATACAAGTTTTCTGATTTTTAGCTTTTGTAATATACCTGAAAATTGTGACTCGGTCAAAATACAGACAAGTGTGATTTATCAATATTTATAATTATTGATGGGTATTAAATAATTACCTATCAAAAATATTATTCGGTTGAGAACATTACTAATTTGATTTAAATAAAGTATTTTCTTGAATTTCTTGTTGGTAATATGTTTCTTGCTGATATATATATATATATATATATATATATATATATATATATATATATATATATATATTTATATATATATATATATATATGCAGTCGATAGGGCTAGAGTAAAGTGTACTCTTGTTTTTGTTCAAACCTTCTTCTTCAGGAACTCTACAATTGTAAAACTTCAGTTAAATGTATATGAACAATGATTTTATTTTTGATTTACGAATTTTGAGGTTAATAAAAAGCATTGCTTGTCACAAATGTTAAACATTAGTAGTAATCATTGAAATACATCAGGTAGCGGTTATTCAACTACAAACTTGGTCTGAACACATAACAGTTTAAACTTTAAGGAGGAATCATTTAAAAATGCAAAATTTTTCGCGGGATTATATCGTATGGTTGACAGACGACATAGAATGATGGAACATGAGTAACTAACCACAGTTCTACCAACTGTATGTGTGCATTGACAGATATGAAATCAGGTGGCCAACGTTTCTAGTAATTATTGTAAAAATTCGTAAACAGTGTATACAGAGTGTTGAGAGGGAAAACTTGAAAAAAAATTAATAAAAAACCTTTTTAAAGACAAGCTTTTATTCAAATGCGCTAGCAAAGTAAAAATAATTGCTTTGGATGTGCGACATAGGTTATTCCATGAGTATAGATTCAAGAGCTTGTCATGCAAAGTTTTCAGTTCGAATACAAAAGCGACAAGCTTTTCAATCTATAACTCACGGAATAACCTACGTCGCACATCCAAAGCAATTCCTTCAAATACCAATTTCGAATAGATTCGGACCATCACAAAAATCGTCCGCCATTTTGCTGTTAGGAATTTTGACAAAAAAATCATAATATTCAACCCCAAAAACCCCCATATACCAATTTTGAATAGAATCGAACCATAATTAAAAACTCGTCCGCCTCCTTGAATATGAATTTTGACAAAAAAAATCATAATCTCCGACCCCGAAAACCACCGCACACCAATTTTGAATAGAATCGGACCGCCTTTTTAATTTAAGGAATTTTGACAAAAAATTCATAATCTTCGACCCCGAAAACCCAGACATACATTTTGAATCGAATCGGACCATGATTACAAAACACGTTCGCCATCTTGATAAAAATTCATAATCTCCGATCCCGAAAACCCACACATACCAATTTTGAGTCGAATCGGACCATAAACACAAATCTCGTCCGCCATCTTAGAGCCGCCATTTTTTCTCTAACAGAAATTCCATAATGCATTGTCACTGAAACTATGAACACCTGCCAAATTTCACGTTAATCGGGTAACAAGAAGGGGGGCAAATTTAACTTCAAGATTTGATTACAGACAGACCGGTACAGGTGAAAAAAAGTTTATAAAATAGAAATAAATGATGCTTAAACTGTCAATATCAGTTCTGGAATTCATAGTCTCAGATTCTTTGGCAATGCATGTCATTTCTAAATATATATATATATATATATATATATATATATATATATATATATATTGGGATTTTAGTTCATTCGGGGGTGTAGTTTGCTTGTAACAAAACATATTTTTTTTATTGTTTGTTTCGAAGTTTTGACGGAGCCCTTCCTTTTTCATCAGGGAGTACTTTCCGGGAATATATATATATATATATATATATATATATATATATATATATATATATATATATATATATATCTGTAAAAATCGATTTCTAGGTATACTCTATGACACTGGAAAGCACTTGACTTACCACCAAACATGAGTCCGAAAAACTGGTATTTGGGTTTAAACAACCAGATGTAGTTTCATCTAAAATGAAAAGCAATAAATAAGCTCCTGTCTGACTCATGTTTGATGGTCAGTCAGTCAAGTATTCTTAAGTGTTATAGATTATATCTTGAAACTGAGTTCTCCAGATATAACCTTTCTCTATATGTATTTCCTGATGAAGACGTCGAAACGTTGAAATAATACTAAGTTAAATGTTAACTAAAGGATGAAGAGGCATCTTTATGAAGCGAAACCCCAAGGTAGGGAAGTGCAGAAGAGCAAACTATCAGTCTACTACAATAAGTTACGACGTTTACCATTTTTCAAAGATATACAGGGTGTAACTGAATAAGTGTAAAACATTTGAGGAGGTGATTCCTCATCGAAAAAAAGATAGGATCTTTCATATAAAGAAACTTCATTGGAGCATCCCTTGTTAAGATACAGCCCCTTAAAGGGGGTACATAAAATTTGTATAACAATTTTTTTCACAAGCACTGAAAAAGTTACAATATTGAAATTAACCTGACGTTTTGTACTACCAAAAGACACTTAGCCAGTAATTTATTTGGTTTACCCCATGGTTGTAAGGGTGAAAAACGCAACCCCTAAAATTTATTTCCAATGTAACTTTTTGTCTTATTATTTGTTTACCATTTAAAAATGTATTTCCGATAGCCTGTTTCATTCTAAACAAAAAATGTCTCTTGGGTTTTTTGCCCAAAATAAACCAGTAAGCAGCAAAACATTATTTTACGAACAACTACAGAGATACATCGTCATAAATGCGAAAATACGAAACTAATCTATCTAGTAGGTCGCTATTAGCGATAGTGACAATTAAATTGGTATGACGCTGTCAGTTTGGGAATTTTCGAAATTGAATTAATACTAATTGTGTGTTGTTCTGTTCTTAATTTGTTACTTTAATAATTCATTATTAATAAAATGGCATCACAAATGAGGAAATGGCTGATATGCATTACGTTTACGGTCTGTCGCAGGGAATGGGTTAGAAGCTTCTAGAAGATATGCTGAAATGTATCCTCAACGGCAGCATCCTTCACATAGAATATTTGCTCGACTTCATCAACGATTACGAGAATATGGTTCATTCGACAAAAGAACGCAGGATTGTGGTCGCCATCGAGAAATACGAACACCACAGCTTGAGGAAGCAGTACTTAATTTGATTGAAGAACAACCTACTACCAGTACTAGAAAGATTGCTTTCCAGCTAAATGTTGATCATATGACGGTATTTCGAATTTTAAAGGAACAACTCTTATACCCTTACCATCTGCAACGAGTACAGGCACTGTTACCACGAGACTTTCCGAACCGTCTTGAATTTTGCAATTGGATGCTGGAAATGATTAGAAGAAATTGTGACTTTCTGAAGACGATAGAATTCACAGACGAATGTAGTTTTTCTCGGGACAAGATTATTAATTTTCATAATTACCACATATGGGCTGATGAAAACCCTCACGCTATTGTCGAAACTAGCCATCAAGAACAGTTTTCTTTAACGTGTGGCTCGAGTTATTGGGGATGATTTAATTGGGCCTCATTTTCTACCTCCTCGATTAAATGGTGAGGCATACGTTCAATTTTTAAGAGAAGTGCATCCAGTACTGCTGGAGGAAGTTCCTTTGGGCGTCAGAAGGGATATGTTTTTATGCATGATGGGGCTCCCGCCCATTTTAGTCAAGTAGCACGTCAGCATTTAACTGAAACATATGCAAATCAGTGGATAGGTCGAGGAGGACCACATAAATGGCCCGCTCGATCCCCGGATCTCAATCCTCTCGATTTTCTATTTGGGGCCATTCACAGCATTTGGTATATCGTACTCTCTGTTCGCGATGTAGAGGACTTAAGAAACCGCATCATCGATGCGTGCAGGGTAATCAGAGAGACTCCAGGAATATTTGAGCGAATACGTGGCTCAATGCGCCGACGTCTAGACGCATGCGTAATGTTTGAAGGTAGACATATTGAACATTCACTATGATTTCTACATGTTGTGTGTTTTGTTATTAATAACTTAGTTTTGTTTATTACCCTTTAATCGTTTAATGCAGGTACTAACTACAAAATAACAATAAATCCAGTTCGCATTTATGACGATGTATCTCTGTAGTTGTTCGTAAAATAATGTTTTGCTGCTTACTGGTTTATTTTGGGCAAAAAACCCAAGAGATATTTTTTGTTTAGAATGAAACAGGCTATCGGAAATACATTTTTAAATGGTAAACAAATAATAAGACAAAAAGTTACATTGGAAATAAATTTTAGGGTAGCGTTTTTCACCACTTACAACCATAGGATAAACCAAATAAATAAATGGCTAAGTGTCTTTTTGGTAGTACAAAATGACAGGATAATTTCAAAATAGTAACTTCTTCAGTGCTTGTGAAAAAAATTGTTATACAAATTTTATGTACCCCCTTTAAGGGGCTGTATCTTAACAAGGGATGCTCCAATGAAGTTTCTTTATATGAAAGATCCTATCTTTTTTTCGATGAGGAATCACCTCCCTAAATGTTTTACACTTATTCAGTTACACCCTGTATAAAGATCAGAACCTAAGTGGAAAATTTGATTTAAATATAGTAATATCTTTCTGACTTGGTATTCTGTATCTTGCTTGGTTATTCTCTAAAAAGCTGTTTCTTTATATCATACGAAAATATTTCCAAAACTGGCTCTGACAAACTGATTCTGTCACGTATTATTCATTATCGGTTGATTCATAGATAAAAATGCATGAATTTCAAAGGTGTGGTAGTCAGTGTGTTGCAAAGAATGGAGCGTGGTATAAAGGTTCTCGTATGCATATTCAGATTATGACCTTTGGATTTTTCAATATAATTCTTCCGTTACGCAATACACAGCGACTCCATAAGAATGCTTACACATTTACCCTGGTGTTTCGCATTTTGACACATAATAATAATAATAATAATAATATCGTCTTTATTCATTTAAAAATAGAAGTGGATAACAACTTTTTTAAAGTGTTGGCGACATTCGGCTACAGCCGTTCTTCCATGCAACCAAGATATATATATATATATATATACCATCATTATTAAAACTTAGATTGTTTTTGGAAATGCAATTGCACTTTTGTTTCTCCAAATAAAGTGTCTATCATTTGAAAAATTTAAAATATTTTCAATTTTATTTTTGGCACAATTGGGGTAATATCAATATTATTGGGAATATACTGGAATATTAATTTTTTTTTACCTTCTGAAACTTCCTATTACTTTCTCACCTGAAGTTAAAGGAATGGATAAAGTAATTCCTATTTGAATATAGAATACAACTGAGAAATACTATTGAAGTTGTCCAGTTTAAGTCAATTGTTACGAGTCTTCTCTAGATTAATTTCAGATAAACAGCACTATTCAGTAAAAGTATTACCGATATTGTCATACAACGTTGATTCAAATAATTTCAATTCCTTTTAATTTTTCAACAGCTCTGATGGGAAGACAGAAATGCATTCAATAATTCAAAATATCGTACGAAATAATTTCCCAAATTTCAAAATAAGAAAATCTTCGCAATCTTCCAATAAAGCTATGAAAATGTTTTTGAAAACAATTCCAAAGTAAAAATATTTTGAATAATTGTCAATTTAATTTCTTTCGCAGTATAGATTTGTTTACAATTTCAAAGCACCTAAACCAATTTCTACTGTGAGGTTCATTTCCGAATAAACACCCATTTTAAACCGTTTATGAATTCCTAGTATCCTAGTAACAACAAATCATCTATTCAAAAACATATATATATATATATATATATATATATATATATAATATTATTTACTATATACTTTCTGTTAAACTGATTTGAAATTTGTGGTGAGTAGTTGTATTAAATATGCATCATTAGCTTTGTGTTATCATAGTCACTGTTAAACTATTCTCAAAATTCCTTAACAAAAAATGACATATTTGACAACTAAAAGTAATTAAAAAAGATCACTTTGATATTTTGTGGGTAGCGAATTATAAAATAATACTAGGACATATTTTCTTCTGAAAGATATATTTACTTGAATCTGAAAATAACAAACATAATGAATCAATTTGATTTTTATTTCATCAATCTATCTAGTCCCATGTGCAAAATCATCGTAAAAATTAAAATATACCAATTTCAAAACTCAAGAATGTCAATATTCCATATTTTGATATAAGACAACTTTTTGGCTTTCACTCAGTATCTATAAGTACTCAATTCATATAGAACGTAGTATAGTTCATAACTACAAACAAAAAATTAAAAAAATACATTAAGTGTTCCTCGCTGTGAAAAATTAGTCGGTCAATGTCACTGCAATTACTTAGGCCCAAAATTATCCACGATAATACCTATGGCCCTCAGATTTAAAGACAGTTTAATTTTTTTCAAAATGAGGATGAAACAATGGATTTCAATTACACCAAGAATTTATTAATTCACTGAATCGGACTAATATGTTATTGTAACTACTCTCTGCGATATTGTAAGAAATCTATGTCAATTATTCATTAATAAACAGTATTGAAATTATTGAAAAAAAGGAGTAAAATAATGCGCAATAACACTCTAGAACTTCTTGAAAAATTGTATCCAAAGGACTACCCACTCGAATATCAATATATATATATATATATATATATATATTATTATGTAATGATAAATTGAATAATAATAATTGTTTTTATATAATGAATGAAGCTAATAGTTTTTGTTATTCTTTATGAACCAAATTGATATAATACAGATAGATATTCTTGCCCTGTATAATAATTTATATGTGGTAATAATAATTGCCAACGAACGTCACTGTTCTCTCGTCACGTAGCTGACAATTGTTATTCCTTTTCTCACCACAGCTAGCACAGTTGGTACGCCCTCATCTCATATAGCCGGTTTAAAGCAATTTAGCCACTACTTGATATGTCAAACTCAAGTTATTCAATGTTCGTAGGTATGTTATTGATCATTGTGAGAAAATAAACAACAAAATATCAAAAAGCAATTATCTCCTTTATTCAGGAAGACTTAAAATACCTGGCCTACGAGAAATAACTTATACTAGGGTGAATCAAATAAATATTCACGGATGAAAATAATAAATCAGATCATGGATAGATAAACAGAACCTCACTTTTTCCGTGAGAGTTACGTTTTCTGTTATCGTTCAAAATAAGGTGAAATAAAGTTCTTCAGATGTGAAATACGTTATTGGTGAAATAGTTCAGGACCGGAAATGCACTATTAAAGTTTTTATACCTGTTGGAGATGTCGGTGTTTCAAGATATGCCCTGAAACTGGATACCTTGTCACTACAAGCGCTATCAGGAACTCCAATACCATAACTCAGGAACCATACAGATGTAGAAATCAGCTTTGGAGACGTGGAAATGATATATAATTAAGGTAATACTATTTTTGCTCTTCAAAAGTTGGAATTCTTTCAATTTTTGTTCTCTCAAAATGTTGCGTGCATTCCCTTCTAATTTTATTCTCAATCTCCCCGTTGGCTTTGTTTGTTGTTGCCTCGATACAAGTTTCCCTTCCTGTTTTCCCATTTGAATTTTTGAATTCGCGCAGTAAATTGTCACATTTCACTGTTTAGGTTTATCTTACTCAATTTATATATCCAACTATTTTTCCATACTTATTACTATTTACAAATTCTAATAATAATTTGAACAATTAACCAATTTTTACCTATGACCATCTATTCTCTGATTGGCTATTATCATGAAGACGTTTGCTGTTCTACCATTGGTTACTTTTAGTTATCTCCAATTTCATATACTGTATATTTCAAATTTACAAATGTGTTGATCACCTTTTATGATGAAAATTTTGTAAATTTAGACTTTTTGTTGGCTTTTTTCCAATTATGGTTTATGATCATTATGGCAGTGTATGAAATTGATTGTGTTATATTATTTTGACATTTTTATCTATCCATATTATACAAAGGCTTATAAATAAATAGAACTTCAAAAGTTATTGAAAAAAAATCTCTTGGAACTAATAACTAATCAATAATTATTCTTTTTTGTGTGTTATTTCTTTTTTTAAATATTTAACTGGTTTTTCAACATAACAATATAGATATATATATATATATATATATATATATATATATATATATATATAAATAGTACCTACCAGGAAACCGACTGTGCGTAGTTATAAGCAGTTATGTTTCCCACTCGCAACTATCATTGCTTAATTTTTTATAAACATTTAAGATCAAAAACTCGTGTTTTTTTTCGGTTTTCGCTTGTAACATGAAAACTAATGAAGCAATTTCGATGCTCCCGATGGACAAATCGTAGAGAATCAAAATGCGAAAAAAAGAGTTCTGGCAGGACTCGATCGAATTATTAGTAACGGAGAAAAACCGGAAAAAATCAGCGTTTTTTTAATGCACAACAGTTTTAATGCGAGTTGTAGCGCAGGCTTTCCGCGACATAGTAGGAATTGATATGTATTTTATGTGTAAAAAACTTCGGCACTGTCGTATCATTAGTTTTTGCATAATTGCAATTTGGATATTTTAATGCACTTTATTGGGGCAAGCCTGGATGCGTCATAGGTAGTCCAATTTCAAGTATCGTACTACAAAATGGCGTTAAAATGCGGCGAAATAGGTGAGTCAAACACGACAGAACGGGCGAGCGCGTGAAAGCGACTGAGAAGGGGGGGGGGTAGAGCAGCAGATACGGGGAAGCGTATATATAGTAACAAGCGCGCTGCGCGCAAGTTATGACTCTACTGTTTTGTAGTACTATACTTCCACTTTCAAAATCTTTTTAAAAAATTCGGACCACCTAAGACGCATCCAGGATTGCTCCAATAAAGTGAATTAAAAAATTCAAATTGCAATTTTGCAAAAACTAATGATCCGACAGCGCCTGAGTTTTTACACATGAAGTACAATCAATCACTACTATGTCGCGGAGAGCCTGCGTTATAACTTGAAAAATAACAGTGTGATGAATTTAAGAAAAAACGCAGATTTTTTAGGTTTTTCCCGTTTTTCTCCGTTACTAATAATCCGATCGAGTAGTGTCAGGGTTAATTTTTTCTGCATTTTGGTTCTCTACAGTTCCTCCATTGAGATCATCGAGATTGCTTCATTAGTTTTCATGTTACAAGCGAAAAACACGATTTTTGCTCTTAAATGTTTAAAACAAATTAAGCAATGATAGTTGCTAGTAGGAAAGATAACAGGATATAACTACGAACCGTCTGCTCTATAGATTGGCCTACCAATCGCTCAACAATGAATTAAATTTATAGCATAAGAGGAAAAGCAATGGAATATAAACTGTGAACATTTCCACCCTCAATACGCACCCTCCAACGGCGACATGGCGACGGGCCGACAAATGATTTCATATTTCAGGTGCTATTTATTGTGTGTGCACCTCCTAAATTCGAAACGAATAAATGCCACATTGCCATATTCCATCTAAATTATCCCTCACAGGCACGACAAAACATTCTCAATATAACTTCCCACGCTAACCAACAGAATTATACCATGCAATAAAAAAAGCTCGTCATTTCCGTTTTAACGAAAAACCGATATTTTTGCAGTCACGATATATTTTTCTCAGTGTATTTCGTGGTTGTGGATAACTTCACACCAGTGGCTCCAACTGTGGATTTCAGTGTATATGTAAAAACAATGATTTAAAATTTAAAAATTTATATTCATATTTATTTTATAGATTAACAGTTTTGTGAGTTCTTTAAATTTAGAATATGTGGAAGTATGCTAATGAAAGGTAGTAGGTTTTATGTTCAGAAAACCAATAATTTCACCGGTTGAATCAGTTATTTTGATTTCATTTGAATTATAAAATTAATGGATAGGAATTTGTTTCGCTAGAACATTAATATTCAACACAGCCATCTTTTTGCTTACTCGTGCACCGTTATTCTATATCAAAATCGTTTTAAATTCATGAAGTTGTCTATTAATGATTCGAATAATCCGAAGAATGATAGACGGCGACAATCATGATTGAAGTGCTATTCATCAACACAGGGTGTGCAAATACCATAGGAACATTGAGAAATGCGATTAAGTATGTTTGAGAAACGCAATTGAGTATTGACCAGACCAAAAGAAAAATTGTAAAATTCAAATAATAACAGTTTATTTTTCAATAAATTCAATACGTTTTTCATTAGAGACACAATGGATTGTTACAGATTTTTTTTATTTTCAAAACTCTTGAAAATGACTAGATGCCTCTTGACCCCTGTTCTTAGTTTCAATACATGTACTTGCTAAATGGTTTATTAGCAACTACAATTTAACAAGGGAGAAGAATTCTTGGGAACCGTTTCGATTAAAATGGTAGTGTCGTTTGCGCCAAAAGTGGAAGAACTAAAACTGATCTCACAAAAGAAAAACAACTAAATGTTCTACTGAGTGTATTGAAAATCGAAAGTTTTAGGCAAGGAATTGGACAAATCGATCTCTAACATTTTCGACTCTAGCAAGAAATATTTGAAGATAATTGTGAGAAAAGAATTCGATTTTGTCAATGGGGTCAATAAAGAGAAAGTTCCCACAAAAATGGTCCCATTGATGAAAAATAATACGTAGAATCCAGAACAGGACATGAAGTGACTTGAATACTCCAAAATAATTTGAAAATATGTGCTTCTCTCATGATCTTCCCAAAGGAAATTTCTTAGCATTCCGAAATAAGTGAGAACTTTACATACTAATTGGTTGTGAAATGGAAACTTTTTAACAAAAAATTTAACCGTAGAAAAAAGAAACTGAAAAGCGAAAAATGAAATTAACCTTTTTAGTCTTACTAATAACTAATAACTGAGCTTCTAAACTAATGTAATAACTTATTTTGAGTAGGTGCCAAACAAATTAATTACATTCTTAGGAGTGGAATCGAAATGGGACCAACTTCTAGGTATATCCGATCCAATAAAAAAAGAATCATCAACATCGGACCACTCTGTAAAAAGTAATGCGTGGTCATCCATAAAAATATATACCTTTTTTCCGTTGGTTAAAAATATTGTTACGAAACTGGGTCCGTTTACTATTTAAATGTACCGCGTACCCCACTGCTCTAAATCAAAATTCACCTTGAACTCCCTAATATGAGTTACTACTTGTTTGCACAACAATTATAATCAACTAAACTCCCGAATGGCTAGCGCCTGTTTTTATAGTAACAAGACAAGTCTAGAATTCCTGAGAATGTCGTATCCTGAATTATTTGGACTTCTTGGAACTCGGGACAGTTTGGTTGGAGAGTCCAGATCAACGGTTGCTTCCGACATAACCAACGCAGGGCGTACTGTAATTATTTTCGTAATGATATTTTGGCGCCGTTTTCTAAGGATTTTTAAAAAAAATGTGTGTCAGAATATGTATTTTCCAAAATTTGTATACATGAAAGTTTCATCCAGAAAACTGCAGATAGACTTAGGGTTATCCGTAAAAGCAGAGAAATATAATGTTTTCATGAGAATTTTGTTTGGGTGTATACTTGTGAATATATCAAAGTGTTGATAAAAATACCAAATTATACGTTCACAGCTTACGAGTGCAAAACTCGGCCAAAGTGGTGTTTTTTTTTACTCCAATCAAAGTACGAGTACATCGTTTGAATATAACGAACAACTCTTTTCATTCTTCATTGAAAATAAAATATTCTCTAGTATCAGTATCAGTTTTTATTGTCTCTTACTATCACTAATATGCGGAATTCAAATGATATAACGCTGACATTTGAAATTATACAATAAGGAATAAAATATGCATAAGTAACAACTAAATGCAAATCGAGATATACATACGAGTGAATGCATCATAATTAATGCATGATGAAATTATCCCACTGTTTGATAATCATAACTATATATTCAGATAATTGCATACTTTCCACATCCAAAGTTTATTTCCTCGATTTTTTTTGTGGATGAATACTTCTTTTTTTATAAATCATTAATGTTGATTTTATTTCAGCACACAGTGCCCGATATATAATTAATAATTATTACTTGTCACTCACGTTCACATTTGAGGATATTATTTTCAATGCAACACCTGTTATTCCAATAAAATTCGCTATAATTTCTATGCACAGCGTTTTCTGTTTTCTGTACGAGACGGAGACGAATAACAGGGAAGTCACAGGACCAGACAAAAACGATAATATACGGCCGTTACCAGATTATATGCTCAATGTACGAGAGCTAGATAAAAGTATCTTTATGAAAACCTTGAGCATTGATCTGAAGATCTTAATCAAGCTCTGATTTTAAAATGGCATGTCCGATATAGATTTCAATATTTGAATGAAATTCTGATATCTCTTATGTCGTTTCCCAAATGAACCCCAAAATATTTTATTCTCCTTTCTTCTATCTTTTACATTATTCTAATGATAATATTATTAGTATTAGAATTTTTACAAAATTTACTGTGAAAAGATTTTTTGGAAGAATGTTCACGTTTTGGCCGCTGTAACTCGTTACACATCAGACTTGTGCTACACTCCCTCTTGCTCGTGGATGGTCGGTTAATTCATTATTTCATGTGCAATTCTGTCAACCTGTTCGTTTCCAGGAATGTCGGCACCCACATGAATTTCAACTCTCTAGAAGTTTCGCTGATTGAGTGTATATGGTTTTTGATGGTTCCGACCAAAGGATTATCAGAGTGTATTTGTTGTATACCCTGTAGGGAGCTCAACGAATCTATTGAAATTACTGTTTTCTGGATTCTTTCATCGTTGGCAAATTGCAAATAGTTCCCCACTGTAGATGCCACATACTGGGGACACCTTGAACCCACTCGATATGTTCAGGCACATAAATGCTTATGTTACTCCCTCATTCGATTTAGAGGCGACTGTGTAAATATGTCTGTAACCTCGATATTCACAAATTAAGGAACAGAAATGGTTGTAGAGCACACTAGGAGCAGTTTCAAATTCATTAAAGTTGGTGAGGTATAGGTTGCATGTGGGCAGGAAAATGGGCCAGGGGCTGTATCTGAGCTGTTAAGAAGTGTATTCGTTTATTCGCTGGTAAAATGCATATGTTATTCTTCTGTGACGTTCATGTAGGTTTCGAAAACGACTTGAAAGTATATTATGATACGCTGGATGATGAATATTGGAGGAGACTGTTGATGCATATCCTAGACTCAAGTACTGTTGTCTCAACTGTAATGGTGGCTCGCTAGCGTCGCAGTACAAGCTTTTGGTGGGTTGTCCTATATGCTCCAAGAAGCAGCCCCAAAACTGTATTATGAACTGAGTCAATCGTATTCCGGGTTGATCTTGTTGCTGAGTCGTATGTTATAAATCCATAATCAATGTTGTACCATACCAAGGCTGGGTAAAGCAACGAGGGTTTTACTAGCCGAACCCCACAAGTGATTAGATAGTATTCTGAGTAGATTGATGCCGCTCTGCCACGGTGATTTCAGATGATTCATATGGGCATTCCAGTTGAGTTTCCTGTCGCCAAAGATGGATTACTTTGCTGTTTCTGCCTGATTTAATTTATACATTCCCATACCATCTTTTAGATGATAATGGGGGTTCTCAACGCATCGATGGCTGCTTGGTTGCCGGAATGCAATGCTTTCAATGTCCTTGCATGTAGTTCCCTTTGAAAAATGCTGGGGGATTTGCCCATGGGTTTGGAGAATTTGAAGCGAGACCCAAAGATGCCTGTTCCATTTCCCTTTTTAGACCTGCCTGTATTATGGTATTGTCTCTCAATGATCCACTTTCATTCATTGCTCAGCTCGGTGCGACTTTTTTTCACGAGCTGAATTTCTTGATGATTCTATCTGTTGGCAGGTCAGCCAAGTATGCACCTCTTGAATAGTGCAAGTCCGACCTGTACTAGCCGAAGATGATCTCCCTACTCTCTCTACTGAAATGTGGAGAGGTGGGAGGTCTAGTGTGACCTCCAGTGCTGCCGTTGGAGTTATTGCTCCTCTAATGCACAATATTTTTATTGTTGTGGCTAGCTTAGTCCTGTCATGCTCCGTAGATAATCATTGGTATCACTATCATCGTGTACATCCATCGCAGTATTGATAGGTTACAGCTTCACGTTTTACCTGCAATGATTTTGCATATCAATGGTGAGGATATTGCCTTGCTAGTGACCTTTTCCACGTTTCGGATCCAAAGTAGTATAGATTCTAGGGTATGTCCTAGATACTTTACTTGTTGCTTCCATTCTAGGTCTTCTCAAGGCGAACTGACCTTGAGTGTTCGAGCTTTGTTCTTCTAGTGGAAGGTACCATTGTGGTTTTTGTTGAGTTCATTTTCAACATCGTTGGCAGGGACCGCCTCCTAGTTATTTCGAGCACTCTGTCTATGAGATCATAGAGGGTTCTTTCGTAGTTGCCTTGATTACAATATGAAACATGTGTAGTATTTCGTCCAATACTAGGCTCCACATCACCCCTCCCTAAGAACAGCCGGCTACATAGCAAGAGTACAATGACTCGAATAGTACCAATATCTTCAAAATATCTTCCTATGAGCAAAAGCATTTACAAAGTCAAGTTTATTTCATTCTTAACTTATTTTCGTTTCTGTTATTAAGATTGTTACTTTCCACTTTTTGTGTTTTTTTGCCTTGGAAATAAAAAATGTTAGTTTTTTCTTCAAGAAGGGCAAATTAATTAATTTGCATCCGTTCTTACATCTTGGTATTATGGATTCACAAAAATATACCAAGAACATTTACAGTAATTTACCATTTGAGAATTATTTGCCTAAAATATTTCACCGAAATAATACTGAAGATAATTGATACAATCTTTGATGACGTTTCCGGAGTCACTTCTGCTCACTTTATCAAATCGAAGTTAAATGATAATTTCAATTTGCATTAGCTAATTTTATATTGTAAGTCTTTTTTTGACACATATTGAACAGATAACAGAAATGTTTATTTCCAAAAGGAAATAAAATTAAAAAAAAAACATTTATTAGCCGTTTTTATTATGATTATATCATTGTTTTCAACACAGATTGCCATTTTAATTTGCACTTTATCATCGATTTCTGGATTTTTTTTATCAGATTGTTTTTGATCAAGTAGCATAAAAATTCCATAAATCGAAACATAAATTTAAAATAATAATGAAGTAAAAAATGGTTGTTGGAAAGCGAGAAATCAATGTAATGTGGTTTGAACTGAAAAATATTTTTGCAGTTCAATAATTTCAAGCGCAACGCTATAATCTTATTACTTTAAACGAGCAATTCGTATATATGTATATATATATATATAATATATCTAACGATTTGGATGAAATTTTGTATTTAGATAAGGTTTGGCTTTTTAAGTTTATCTATATAGGCGTCTTTCCTGAAAAAACGCAATTATACACAAAAAAAACGAATCGATAGAGCAATCACTGTCTGCTCTCCTGCTAACAATGTATAGCGCCATCTCGTAAATTTTTGAGGTACTTGCATTGTTGTTATTGGATGTTAACCTACTGGTTACTCTTAACTTTGTGAGATGGCGCTAGATGACATTATCCGAATACGAATAACCTTACCGAGTGACATTACCGAATTTGGGCATCAAATCAATGTTATATATATATTATATAAATTTTTCTTCTGTTAGTCCAAAGATTTCGTACGTTTTTTAAAAATGTGTATTTGTTGCCAATTCATATGTAATAAGTATGTGATTCGTATCCAAAAATGCATCCTCTCCGAAAAAACACGATTTTACAGAAAAAAAAACGCCGAGCAAAGCCCAGGTACTTTACTCATAATCGACAAACTGAGTAACCATACATTCCCAACTGTTATACCTTCTGGTCCAATGTTTCTACTTTGGTCATGCCATGAGTAGTGAGAAAATGTGTTATATCATTGGCCGAGCGGTAAACGGTTGTTTTGTCGTACAGTAGGCTCAGTAATCAATGAATCGGAACAAAATAATTGGATACAAGTAAATAATAAAAAATCATAAAACTCTACAAAAATACATGTTATATCAGATGTATGTACGCACATGCGTCATAACATGTTCATATTCCGCTCAACTCCTATTAAATATATTTGTATATACAATTCTCCCGCTTTGGCCTATTATGTGAAAAAATATTCTTATCACGATATATTTTACTGCTATTCCGAAGTTCTCGAGATTATGTAGTGATTCAACACATCATGAATCAGTGTCAAGTTAATCATCATTTCAGGAATTTCTCGTGCAGAGCGAAAATAGAATTTTTTTGGAAAAAGTGATGAAACAAAAACATTTTCCCTAAAAATACCCACTTCTGAAGAAAAAGGTATTTGATGTACTCAGAAAGAAAAAATTATTGGGTTACTGCAACTAACAGTATGTTCCAAAAAAAGAAATTCGTAATAACAAATATAATTATGGAATCAGTTCATAATACCTATATCTTATTTCATTTTAACGGATAAATAAAAGCGTGGTTACTACAGAAAAATTTAAGTTTTAGGGCAGCCCCAAGGGCACCCTTAAATATAAATCAGAAAGCCCTGATAAAGGTTTTTTGCTACACCAGCATAGAGCTGCCATAAGGTCCACGACGGCCCACTCCTAAGAAGGTTCTCAGGAGTGTTTTCAAATGCCGTCATAAAACCATTTTGCCACATATATAGGCAACAATTTCTTGAATACATTTATGGAATCATATCATAGGGATCTTTCAAAATTGGATGTTCTTTTTGAAAATGAAATCGTCTGGTTTGGTAGCTCAAATATTCTCCCACGGTTTGATAGGAAACAAATGCAATTATAGAAAATTAATATGCAACTATTTCTATGAATAAATATTGTGTGAACCTTGCAACACAAAAATTAGTCAATTCAATAATTTTCATCTTTCAGCACGACTATTTTCAATAAAACCACGCGGATTGTGTTCGAATTGCTGTAGCCAACTTATTATAGAAATAAACCTGGAGCTGATGCCCAACTCAAGTAGGTCATAGCGCTGGTAGTGGATACGTTAACGCAGGACCAAGTAGCGAACTTGTCGAATAAATTACGGGTTTTGAACGATTTCATAAACAAAAAATCTTGTATTTTTCAGTAGTTTATGAAAAATAAACCGGCGGAAGCAAATTGCCATACTCATGCGGTGTCGCTTACAGCCCGCTATACCAATCGAAATAGGTAAAAAAAAATTCTAAACGATTTCCTACATGCTCATTTCTGTTTCGAATAATTCGTTTTAAGTACACTTTTCCGAAAATCGCCCCGCCATACCGTATAAATAGTCGCCATACTGCCGTTAAAAACAACACCATAAGTATGGCACAATTTTTCTGATGCATATTTTTATATCAACTTTCGAAAAATCAAAACGCCATACTGTAGCAAATCGTTTCATATAATTTTTTTCCCACATCTTTACGCGAGTGTGGCAGTCTTCAATATCATCGTCAGAGTATGGGGTATTTCTTTAGGTACAATAGTATTAAAGTAAACTGAATACAATGATGCAAAACTATAGTAAATAATTTAGCGTCTTGCCCAATCGTACTCTAAAAACGTTTCGAAAAAAAGTTTTTTTAGTATGGCGCTACTTTCACCAGAAGTATGGCTAATATATTAACGGTCATATTGTATCATGAACTTTCAAAAAATCAAAATACCATACTGTAGAAAATCGTTTAGCAAGTTTCTCAAAATCGATTACTTTACGATGGTATGGCGACTATTTATAACCGTCAAAACGGTATGGCGTGGCGATTTTCGTGAATGAGTACTTGAAACGAATTTTTTTTAACAAAATGAGCCTGTAGGAAACCGTTGAGAAAAAAAATGTTTCGATTGGTATGGCGGGCTGTAAGCGACACCGCATGAGTATGGCATTTTACTTCCAGCTGATTATTTTTCATAAACTACCGAAAAATGCGAAATTTTTTGTGTACGAAATCGTTCAAAACCCGTAATTTATCCGACAAGTTCGCTACTTGGTCCTACGATAACGTATACACTACCAGCGCTATGACCGTCATTTCCCTTTCATCAATTATCTAATTCGACCCTCCAAGGGTGCCATACTTGTAGCAAATGATGCCTTTCTGGGCATCAGCTCCAGGTCTGAGAATGGATCTATATAAAATCCATGAAATGTTTTTCAGGAAGTTACACAGTTTTTGGTGTGAAAATCATTCAAGTTGGATGAAATATGAGTAATACATTTTGTTTTTTGAAATATTTGTTTCGTATTTTTTTTCACATAACTTTTGTCTCGACCAATCTGGTGTGTTGCAGATTTCCATTATATGTGTGTATTGATTAAAATTGGCCTAAGAACATCTGAAATTGAAGTAAACAATGTTATGCCTCTATTTTATACCGGTTCTTATGAATACATCATAAATCCTTAATGAATTTCGTGGTTTTATGACATGGATAGCCACTATGAAACTCCAATATGAACAAATAAAAATGGAATATCTTTACAGTCCTTCAGTGTGTTTCGAAACTAGCTCATGAATCTACTTGCTCTTGGAAAATTTTTGGAACAATAAATATAGTTCATAAATCAAGATAATCACCATCAAACCTCCACAAAAACTTTATGAAACCAAGACAGATTCAACAGGCCTTTAAATAAATGTTTTCTTGGTTATCTTGAATCTACATTAAATGTTCATATAATAGAAATGTGGCATCAGCGCATCAGCAAGATTCGATTTTGTTATTTACGAAACCGGGAAAGGAAGGACCACAGCAAGTTTGATTTTAATTTTGAAGCAGGTTTCGACTTGTATCTCGAAATACGAACTTAGATCTGGAAATTCCGAATTAGATCTTGGAATTCCGATTATATCTGAGAATTCCGACTTAGACCTCGGAATACTAATTAAATTATCGGCATCATTTCGATAAGCTGAAAATGAGGCACAGATGGCTATGTGATATGATAATCGCTAGTTCCAGATTGTCATATATTAAATAGCCGTTTTTTCTGTAACCATCGTAGAAGAAGAAAACTTGAAAATACAACATATTTTCATGTTAATAAATTATCAATAATCATATCAAACATTTTACCTTCGGAGATACTTTATCAAATATGAAGCATTTTGGAAACGTTTAAAAAAGGTACGGTAGGCCTCGATATTAAGCCGCTGTCTCACGGCGCGAGACTTGACGAGCTCGGCTTCGGGATTGTCGAGTCTCGTGTCGTGAGATCTGTCGACCAGCGTAGGATCGAGACTTGGCAAGCCCAGCTACATGAATCTGGAATTATGACTCAAGGTTATGGCGATGACCTGGTCGTTACTACTAGGGGCAAACATGACGGAATAATATCCAATCGCATGCACACAGCCCTAAATATAATCAGAAGCTGGCGCGCAAAGGAGGGACTAAATGTAAATCCTAGCAAAACAGTGCTAGTCCCATGGTCACCTATGCCTCATTAGTATGGTGGCCAAAAACCCAACAGCACTCGGCACAAATCAAGCTGCAGAAAGTGCAGCGGTTAGCCTGTCTGGGAATCACAGGGGCAATATTCCCGTGCCCCAGTGCAGAACTGGAGGTAATGCTCAATCTTCCGCCACTGCACTTGTGTGTAATGGAAGAAGCGGCAAAAAGTGCCTTCTGACTGCACCCTGCATTGAACTTGAAGGCTGGAAATCTGATAGGACATCATTCTGGAAAATATTATCCGAGAATCCAGGTACAAGCCATCAGATATTATGCCAGATAGGCACGACTTTGAAGTGAATTATGAAGGGTTTATAAACAACCACCACATAATCACAACCGTTGGGCCTCAATTAGAAAGGAATGTATCAGTATGGTATACTGATGGTTCCAAAATGGACGAAAGGGCTGAAGTGGGAGTAACGTGTCCTGATTTTAGGCTCTCAAAATCCCTAGGCAAAGCTCCAACAATTTTTCAAGCAGAAACCCATGCTATAGAAATTTGCGCCCAAGAATGCCTTGAAAGACGCTTTAGGGGTGCGGGGGGGGGGCAGAGATCTATTTCCTATCAGACAGCCAAGCAGCACTAAAAGCTATAAAGTCACACACTTGTGAGTCTAGACTGACTTGGGACTGCAAACTATCCCTAAGACAACTGGCTACGAAGGTTACTCAGATGTGGGTGCCAGGTCACAAGAGAATCAAAGGCAATGGAGAAGCGGACAGCCTTGCCAAGGCAGGCGTAAACACTCATTTTCTGGCCCGGAACCCTTTTGTGGTTTTTCCAAAGCCCACATCAACGAAGAGTTTCGGCAAAGAAAGCTGAACAGCTTCTCGAGTTGGACAAGAAAGACTTGAAACTGGTAACGGGACTGCTCACTGGTCATTGTCCTCTGAGGTATCACCTCAAAAAATGGAAGGATCAGACAGTGAACTGTGTCGTTACTGCGAGAACTTCGCTGAAACTGCAGAACGCCCTCAGCCATCAGGAACTTAGATTCCAGGAAACTGATACGCTTCGCAAGGAGTCTCGGAATCCCGGGTCTTCAATATTTGAAGGGAAATGTACAAAAGACTTTATAGGTCGAAGTACGGAGATGCTGAAGAGCCATATCGACCCCCTACAATCTGCAATCTGGCAAGCTCGACCGTTCCCATCAAATGTCGGTAATCCTACAATCATCAAAGGCGTGTGGCTCGACCAGCTGGCTCGTACTGTATGGCTTGTTGAGCAGTCTCACGGCGTGAGGGTGCCTGTCGAAAGTGTCAGCTACGACGGGAGAGCGGTCATTTAGAGAGACAGTTTGGTCTCGGCAGAGTATTGTGTATTAACATAAAGTGAAATTCAGAGGCAATAATTGGATTCTTAGATTTATATGGGACCCAATCACAAAAAAAACTGCTGAACATGCTATCCACTGTGAACTACTGCACTGGACAATACCTGCCTTCCTTGGCTCGTGTACCATTCTCAATTCACTGATAGACAACGAGCCAGTCAATATTCAATTGAGAATGTTTCCCTTTTCAACATGAATACCCCACAAGAGGTTATCTTGACGATGGAAGATAGTGACCAAAGTTTATCTTTCAGTCGCAGATGATTCCACATCTGATTTTATGAACATCCTGTTTATATTTTCAACAAATCAGAGCCAGTCAAATTATACACACCGTGAGACCGATCAGGCTCGAGATTGCACAAGCCTCACTCCTGTGCTCCAAGCACAATCCTCCAAGCCAAGCTCGCCAAGTCTCGCGCCGTGAGACACCGGCTTTACAGTGCTTCAAGCAGAACTGATGGAACAGTTTGTTTGAAACAAAAAAAAATCTAAGGACATTATGTGGAGTTTTAGTTTTATAGAGTCAACGTCAACTTCGTAAACAAATTGGCCAAATAATTGATCATGGTATTTCTTAAAAAAAAGGAAAACACGGATTTTATTTATACTGTAACGTAAATAAACTTAACTTGGTTTAACTAATTTATTTAACACTTAATCTACAACTAAATTTATATTACTACGCCACTGAATAGCTCGATCGTATGGGCTCGTTCAGACTGTGTCTCCCTCTTGAAGGCTGTCTATTTATCTCCGATACAACATTCTCGATGTTTCGAATTCGGACGGTTGGCGACTAGCATATTCCAATTGTTTCCAATATTGACCGTTGTTTTTTCGCGGCAGAGCGACTGGATGGTTCTCGAATATCTCCGGGGATGATCTCATCGCTGTCGATGGCAACACGTGAGGCGACAGGTCCGGCCTAGGTTCGTTACATTGCCCCCTTCTTAAAGACATTTCGTCCCGAAATTTCATCCTTGGAGTGTGACGATATCTGCATGACTCCCCATATCTGCACCGTGAAGTTCGATGGAAGTAACACTCCACGGTCTTCATGATCGGTCGTGGAAGAGGGTTACAGCAAACCAAAATCTTGACGCCGCTGGATCTGAATATCGCCTCCAGCATACTTCTTAGGACTCTCCAGTCCAACCCATCAATACCACAGGACAATTTTGGAATTGCTAGATCCACCAGATTCTGGTCCACCATAGTATCTTTTAGTTTGGTGAGACTCTTCCAGACATCTTCATAGGACGGTTTATCTTGGGAATGCCTCTTGGTAACTAGGTAGTAGATGTTTCTCTGGCCTTTCTTCAACTGTAGCACCCCACCAACTTCTGGATTCTGCTCCCGCAGTGTTTGGAGTTGACCAAATTTCTTGAGAACACTACGGCGATGCCCTGGACATTCGAAGATCTTCTGCCACACAGTGCGCTAGTGCGTAGTCAGCAGGCACCTCGAAAAGGTCTCGTGACTCCTCTCTAGTAATCCCATGTAGAACTTTCTGCCCGTTTGAATACAAGGACATAAACTTCTCGAACGTCATATCATCCTCCGGTGGCTTGAGGGTGCGAACTTGGTCATGGTTTCCAGCGTAAGGGCCAACCTGTTGAAATGGACGACCCTTGGTTTCCCTCGGGTGGCTTATGGATTCGGTACACAAGGTCGTTTATCCTTTTCACGATTTTATACGGGCCTTCCCACGAGTTCCGCAACTTTGGTGATAGTCCACGACGACGTTTGGGGTTGTACAGCCAAACCAGGTCATCAACCTTAAATCCTCCTGCGTCGGCCTTGATGTCATAGGTCTTCTATTTTATCGCTGGCACTCTGGATGTTCAACCGACTGTTCGTGGATGTCGTCCATCCTCTGCCGAAGTTTGCTGACGTAGTCCTCTCCCGCAGTCTTGTCCTGGCGGTATCCCAAACTTCAGGTCACAAGGCAGTCGCAGTTCTCGGCCCATTATAATACTAGCAGGAGTTTGACCGGTTGACTCGTGTACTGCGGATCGATAGGCCATCAGGAACAAAATGAAGATACTGGTCCCAGTCTCTTTGATGGTCAGAGACAACCTTGACAAGTGGCGGTTGATCGTCCTGTTCATCCGTTCCACCATTCCATCGGACTGCGGATGTAGGGCCGTGGTTCTTGTCTTGCGGATGTTCAGCAGTAGACATATTTCTGGAGAAGGTTGATTCGAAATTTCTGCCTTGATCCGAGTGCAGCTCCATTGGAATACCGAATCGACATATCCACTCTTTCACCAAGACGTCGGCGACGGTGATGGCTTCCTGGTTGGCAGGGCATAGGCTTCCGCCCACTTACTGAAGTAGTCCATTGCCACAAGGATGTATTTATTCCCGCGGTCGGATACGGGAAACGGGCCGGCGATGTCAATGGCGATTCTCTCGAACGGGCTGCCTACGTTGTACTGACGCATCGGGGCCTTGGGTCGTATTCGAGGTCCATTGCTAGCAGCGCATACAGCGCACTTCCTGCACCAGTCCTGGACGTCAGCTTGACAATTGGCCCAGTAAAACCGTTGCCTCACTTTCTGCAGGGTCTTCGTCACTCCCAGATGTCCTCCGGCGACTCCATCATGGATTTCCCGCAGCACTTCCTATCTTCTGTTCCTGGGAACAATTATTTGGCGTCTGTCTTCCCCACCAATATTGGCCTCCAACACACGTTTCAGGATCCCATTGTCCAGAATAAGAGAGTTCCATTGTGCCCAATAGGACTTAACAGCCGGCGAGTAACCTGCGACTTCCTGCCATGATGGTCTTCGATTGCCCTTCTTCCAGCTGACGACTAAGCCAAGGTCGGGGTCTCTCTCTTGGTCTTTCTGGATCTTGCTGTCATTCCAGTTGTCATCCATTGCCGCGGTTCTACAAAGTGTTGCTTCTTCTCTTCTGCTCGTCGGCAATGTGAGCAATCATCTGGACATGGTCTTCGCGACAAGGCATCTGCATTCTTATGGCTAGTTCCGGCTCGATGTTCGATCTCGAAATCGAATTCTTGGAGTCTCTCGATCCAACGTGCTACTTGACCCTCAGGATTTTTGAACTGTAAGAGCCATTTGAGAGCTGCATGGTCAGTTCTCAACAGGAATCTTCTTCCATACACGTACTTGTAGAAGTGTTCCACTCCCTTTACAACAGCTAACAGCTCTCGCCTGGTTTGCTAAGCGTCTTGCTGAAATAACCAATGACCTTCTCCTGTCCCTCCTGGATCTGAGATAGGACAGCTCCAAGTCCCACGTTGCTGGCGTCCGTATCCAAAATGAATTTCCCTTTGGGTAGGGGATAGCTCAGTATAGGTGCGTTGATCAAAGCTCCTTTCAGCTTCCTGAATGAATCTTGACATTCTTCGGACCACTGGAACTTTGTTTGGCCTTCCGTGAGCCTGGTCAGTGGTTTAGCGATGTTGGGAATCCCAGCACATATCGGCGATAGTATGTGCATAAACCAAGGAAACTTCGAAGTTGGTGAATGTCTTTTGGGATGGGCCAATCCTTAACAGCTTTGATCTTCTGGTCATCCACTGCTACTCCTTCCAGAGACAACGTGGCCGAGGTATCGTACTTCTTTTTGGAACAGATGGCTATTTTAGGCTCAGCTTCAATCCGGAGTTCCTCAGTCGCAGGAATACTTCCTCCAAGTTTTTCACGTGGTCCTCAAACGATCTGCCGACCACAATTATGTCGTCGAGATACACTAGACACGTGTTCCATGAGAGTCCTTTCAGCACTGTCTCCATCAATCTTTCGAATGTGGCGGGAGCATTACAGAGCCCGAATGGCATAACGGTGGCGGGAGCATTACAGAGCCCGAACTGCCACAATCCTGAGCCGATGGTAAAAGCAGTCTTTTCTCGATCTTCCTGAGCGAGTTCTACTTGCCAGTATCCACTCTTCAGATCAAGGGTCGAGAAAATCGTGGAACCAGCCAACGTGTCTAGGGTGTCATCTATTCTCGGGAGAGGGTAACTGTCCTTCTTCGTGACATTATTAAGTTGGCGATAGTCTACACAAAAGCGTGTCGATCCATCCTTTTTCTTCACCAGTACGACTGGAGAGGACCAGGACTGTCAGATGGTTCGATAACTCCTTCTTTTCCCATATCGCTGACTATTTTGTCAGCCTCTTCCTTCTTGGCAAGAGGAAGTCTTCTTGCTGATTGCCGGATCGGTCGGCACCCCAGTATCAATCTTGTGCTGGACCACATTAGTTCGACCCCTTTCCTTGTCCGGTATCGAAGATGTCTCTGGTACTTTTGACTAAATCTCTCAGTTTGGGCTGTTGAGCTGGTTTTATGTCTTTGGAAGAGATGGCAACCAATTTTTTCTAGTTCGTGGGCAAGTTGTTTTGGCTTCTAATCGTACCTCGTACGCCCGTATCACAGATGAAACTGACGAGCAGTGCCCTAAAATTGTTCCTTTCTTTAAGGTCACTGGAAAGTAATTGACATTCATGACCCTTACCGGTACAAATTTTTCAGCACGTAACAGGGTTTTCCCTAGGGCAATCCCTCGTCCAATTTTCATCATGAAGTTTGGGCTCGAACATCATCACGTCTCCACTGCTCGCACTCCCGTCCAGGCGAGCCTCCAGGATGGTTTCAGCCCTCTCAGGTACGCTTATATCTTCAGCCAACAGCACACGGATCAACTCTTCACTTCTCCCATGAAGTACCAGCTCTTCTCCGTTGACACGTAGGACGCCGTCTTTGAAATCCAATTCAAACCCTCTGGAATTCATGGATGTCCATTCCGATGATTGCATCGTCTTCGATGTCCCTACAAGTGCCTGATGTTTCACTTTAGTGCTGCCCAAAATTATTTCAATCGGTAGCTCGCCATATACAGTAGCTGGCCCTGTTGCTGTGCGTAGCTTCCAAGTTGTCGGTTCAATTCGTTCCGGTGTTCTGGCAAAGGAAGGTCCGAGAATTGTCCTAGTCGCACCTGTATCTAGCAGCATGGTGCAAGGCTCTATTGATGAAACCGTCTACGAAAACACCTCTGTTCTGTCGTTGCAGGATAGCGACATATGCGTTGTTAACCAGGGCTTGTTGACACAGGCCGACGATTGCCCCTTCTCGTCGACCTTCTTTAGTTTTCCTGCATCGGAGTCGTGTTTTGAATGTTGGACATTTGCTACGCACATGTCCAATTTTGCCACAATTCCAGCATCTTATCTGTCTTTTTCTCAGGAACACTTCCTTAATCACTTTCCTTATGGCAGCTTCCAAATTAGCAGGCTCCTGTGAGTCTTCCTCAATCATTCGGACTTTACTCTGGCTTTTGCAAGATTGTTTCGCTGCCTCGAATTCCAAAGCGCGTGCCAGTGCGTCTACGAGATGTGTTGGACGGCTTAGTGTCAACGCTTGTCTGGTTTCTTGGTCACGGAGTCCATCCAGGAATGCTTGAACCGCTAGTCGCTCCATTACATTTTCTGGTGTGGCTGGATATGCGAGACGAACCAAGCGTGCAATGTCAGTTTCTGAATTTTGTAAGGATTCGCCCGATTTTTGGCAGCGATTTTTCAGCTGGGAGTGGTATACGTGTTCCAAAATGGGCGTGGCCATATCGTAATTCTAGATGTTTAATCAGCTGAGCATAGTCCTCCTGTTCTTTGGGCGGTGAGAGTTTGTAGAATATTTGTCGCTTCTCCACGTAATGCAAGTGTCAGTGCTACAGCTCTTTCCCCTGCATTCCATCCGTTTGCTTTGGCTGCTGCTTCAAACTGCCGGCGGTAATTTGCCCATGGAGTTTTTCCGTCGAACTGAGGCGGCTTCATGGAAAGCTTCCCTATTTCTGAAATGACCTTGACGTCTTTTATACCCTCTTGAACTTTATCCACGTTCAAACTCAAGTCCAGCATTGCATTTTCGTTAACCATCTCTGTGGAGGACGCACTATTAATTTGTTTTTCCAGCTTACTGATCGTTTCCTTTATTTTGTCCATTTCTGCCTCGATTCCGTCTTTGATTCCATCGCTGATTATTTCCTTCATCTTGTCCATCTCTGCCTCGACCCCATCTTTGATTTTATCTACCTCCGTGTTCATTTGCTCCCAATTTTATCTATCTCTGTCTCAACGGTTCCCATTCTTTCTTCTAGGAAATTAGCCACACCACACAATTCTTTTTTAGGCCTTCTGTGTTTTCCAGGAACTCTCTTCCAGGCTTCTTGAATTTTCTAGAAGCTTTCTTCCAGATTTCTAGAATTTTCTTGAAGCTTCTCTTCCAGATTTCTAGAATTTTCTTCAAGCTTCTCTTCCAGATTTTCTAGCATTTTCTTCCAGGCTTCTTGAATTTTCTAGAAGCTTCTCTTCCAGATTTCTAGAATTTCTTTGTTTCTCTTCCAGATTTCTAGAATTTGTTGCAGTTCTTCTTTCACGGATTTAGTAGTTTCTTCGAGTTTATTCATTACCAAACTTAAATCACCTCCGGAACTTGAATAAAATGTTTCTGGGTCCTACCTTCTTGTATAAGTCCTTCTGCAAGTCTTTCCTGAGTACTTGCTTTTTACCTGGTGTTTCCAGTTCCCTTCCTCCAATTCCTGTTTTAATTCCTACCTTCAAATGCAAGGCGCACTTTTCTTGAACACATTTTGTCTTTGACGAGGTATCAGTCTGTTTTAACACGAAAAGTTATCGTTTGTTAAAAATTCACTTCGCGAATTCTTTTCCACGGGCCACCAGTCTATTGTCTGTTTCACGCGAAGAGTGTATCAGTTTATATTCCCACGCACAATTGTCCACTTTAGCGAAACTGGGCCACTGTCTATTTTGGGCGTACAGAAAGGTCTATCAATTTATTTTTTTTGACTATCCACCCACGACACTTGTTTATTTTCAAAATCTCACTTCCAACACCAATTGTAACGTAAATAAACTTAACTTGGTTTAACTAATTTATTTAACACTTAATCTTACAACTAAATTTATATTACTACGCCACTGAATAGCTCGATCGTATGGGCTCGTTCAGACTGTGTCTCCCTCTTGAGGGCTGTCTATTTATCTCCGATACAGCATTCTCGATGTTTCGAATTCGGACGGTTGGCGACTAGCATATTCCAATTGTTTCCAATATTGACCGTTGTTTTTCTGGCAGAGCGACTGGATGGTTCTCGAATATCTCCGGGGATGATCTCATCGCTGTCGATGGCAACACGTGAGGCGACAGGTCCGGCCTAGGTTGTTACAATACCATGTAGTTATTCTTTTTATTCATCTCTAATGGTTTTGGGGAACTGTTCAACTTCTAATTTTTTTATTTAGACCATGTGATTCATTTAATTTCCACGTCTCTGGTTTCGTGATTTATTTAAAAGTTTTTTTTTTATTTATACATTTTTTTTTGTGTTTATTTATTATATTAAAATATTTTATATTTTCCCCCCCCCAAATCTCTAGATGAGCAATTTTTAAGCGTTTTATTTATACTTTTTTTTTTTACTTTTCCCTTAATCTTTTATGTATGTAGATTTATATTTCAATTTTTTTGTTTTAAGGTTTTTTAAATTTGATTTTTTATGAAATGTATTTAACTTTTTTTCACCACATACAAAATTTTTTGTTTGGGGGGGTTTTCCCCCAAGTTTTTTAAAGGTACAGTCTTGTAAAACCCCGAAAATTTTTTTGTGTGAATAAACGATTGATTTTGATTGAATGATTGTTGATTGATAAAAGGGAAACATGCAGTTTTCAAAAATAATTATGAACACATTTTGGGAAAGACAAATTTTTTCCCATATGACTCCAAAAAAACCGTTTGTTGTGCTGTTTGTGGGGCCTGATTAATTGGGAATAATGTTATTTAGATTTCCGACTGATCGAAAAAAAAAAGGATATGCAGGAATATGCCCCCCTATAACTGTTTCACCCTTATAAGTACCAGCTAAATTTTTTCATTTAAAAAGGAATGTGGACTGAAACAATAATCGGCAATGGACCAAACACCATTTGGAAGGTATTTGATTTTTTCAGGGTTTTCGGTGTCGTTTTATAAGTTAGTGTGATTCCGAATTTCGTTATAAATAAAACAAAAAAATTTAAGAATATTTTTTAACTAAATCTCTACATGATCAAATTTCTTTGTTTGAAGGCAAGGTCAAATATAAGGAACATTTAATTATAACAGTCTTGAACACCTACCTAGTTTGAAAAATAGCCTTGGGAGGATTTTTTTTTTTAAGGGATTAATATTGTAGGGTTAACAACTTTTAAAAACTTTCCCCAAATTCACCATAGACGAACACATTTTTGATAATTTCGCGGCGAGCAAAAAGGATATTTACCGTGGCGAGAACGTCGAATTTTTTTTACCGACACCATAAACATCCATGCCAGTCTTGAAACCTCGTGCTGGTTTACCACGAGGGGCCAATCAATAGAGATTTTTTTGTCATTTGTTGACAAAAAAAAAATCAAAAAGGGGCTGTTTTTATATATTTTATATATATATATATATAATATATATACATATATATATATATTTATATGTATATATATGTATATATATATATATATATATATATATATATATATATATATATATATATATATATATATATATATATTTATTAATATAAATAATGAAAAAAAAAGCCAGGCTACCTTTTTTTTGAATTTTAAAGAATTGCTTTCCTTTTTTTTTTTCGGTGAATTTCATTTTTTTATATCGCCCCATTTTGCCTTCTGACAATTTATCCATCTTTTTTTAGCAATAAATAATATAAAAAAAAAAAACAGAATTACCTTGATATTAATTTTTTTTTTAACTTTTTGACTTCGGGGGCTAATCCCTACCTTTTTTTCGAAAATTATTTGACTAATTTCTACAGTTAAAAACTATAACTACACAAAATTTGAGTTG